>CM044005.1:84068790-84288790 GCA_024085815.1 Flaveria linearis | reverse complement strand
ATATTAAGTAAAATAACGCAGCGGAATTAATAAGAAATACATTCTCATTTCATCATAAAAGCTTTTACAATGCATTATATCGTTGACCTGATTACAAAATACAAGCTTTCTTTACATTGCCTATCTTTACTATGATTGCTGCTGAAGCATATGAACCGAGGATTTCATAAGTAATCCCCGTATGTGAATCCTCAACAATCATAGGGTCATAAACAGTGACCTCTAGTATAAAAATATAAAATATAAAAATTTCTTTTTTCATCATAAAGAAGATCCTTAAGTAATCCCGTTTATGGGAATCCTTAAGAAATCTTGCACTTGCATGCAACATAATGTGTTCGTTATACATTATCCTTAGCTTCTCATATGGATCCTGTCAGGCTTTACCCACTTCATAGCATTCGGCTATGATTACTGTGGTCGAATGACAAGGATCCCGTTCATCCTTACTTGCACATTGAATTCTTTCGTACCAATACCATATGCTATACCCCGAATAGTCTTAGCTACTGGGCCGAAGTCAACAAATGAACAACAAAACGTATGCCACAGTACTAGTAGGTAAGCGGTAGAGGTACCATGACCATGGTCAATCACAAAGAAAGACCAATCGACTCATTCAATGCTTGCAAGACTTAATTCGTTCATTCATTAGTGCATGTATTCATCATCATATTTCTTCTCATTTATTCGTTAATACATGCATTCATCATCACGTTCCTCTTTCATTATCTTTCACTTTACGTTACATAATACTTTGTTCTTTCACTTTCATGGCTCGTAAAGTTTTGGAAGATAAACGTACATCATCATAAGGAACATGCACATATCATACATTCATCTTCGTACAAAGCATCACACATATATGGTATACCATAGGTATACCCATGCAACATCATCATTATCATCATGCCTATGTTACTAGTCCACCCAAATGAATCAGGCCTTGCTAAACTTATATTCACACAGTGCGTTCTGCTCACCCGCATTAGTCTGGCCATCCGATTAGTCAATGCGGATGAGTAATACCTTATCCGCATTAGTTTGCCCCATCCGCATTAGTCAATGCGGATGAGGAATGACTTACCCGCATTCCTGAGTTAGTCTGCATTGCCCGGCCCGCATTTCCCTTAGTCTCCCGCATTGGTTAATGCGGCTTACTGCCTTAACCGCATACAGAGTATACCCGTATTGGGTTAATGCGGATGAAGAAAGAGCCTTGACCGCATTTGCTTGGTCATCCGCATGGGCTAATGCGGTTGATCAACTTAGCCATATTTGCATCAGTAGTCCGCATTGGTCAATGCGGTGGAGCGTGACGACCTGCAACTTAGTCTATGTTGTGCTCGTATCTCATTCATCAGCTAAACACTTCTATAGCACAGAATCATCACATAGTTCTTTCAAAACCACTTAAATATCATGTATACTAAGCTAGAACTTACATTAACAGTATACTTATGTACATACATACGTGAAACACATATATCTGTCTTGGAACATTCGCACCAGCTTCCCTAACAGATTATATACTCATAGACATACACATACAGGTACGGGGTAACACCCGCAACTCGAAAATGTTTTAAAATGTGTTTCAGCCCCAAATCGTTTGAAAATGCATAAAAGGAGGGGTCTTAGAACTCACATTGTGTTGCTGGGTATGACTTCTTCGAATCCGTAGCCGTGAGGTCTTGTATCGCGTATCAGTCTTCTTCTTCTTCTTGTTCTTTCTCCGAAATCTCGTGGTCTGCTCTTTCTCTCTCTAGAAAGCTTCAAAGATTTGGGGGTTGTTTGGGAAAGAGTGGGCAGCCATCCCTATGTATATTAGATATTTCTCTCTTCTTTGTACTTTTACACAAAACCCCCTTCTACTTTCTCTTTCCTTTCCTTTTCCTCCAAATTCTTTCTTTTCTTTTCTTCTTATTATTTCTCTCCGTCTAATCAAAATTTCGGGTGTTACACCAGTGATGAACATTGGGCCAAAGCTAAGTCTCAGATGATATGGTCCTCCTCATCATCAACATATTTTGTCGGTGAATTACACATACACAACCGAACTATCTAGGCAGGAACATAAAAGTGACAGACATGCATAAACTAGTTACACTATAAGCATCACAAAACCACCGTGAGTGGTAACCCATAATAGATAGCCATGGATCTGCAAACTGAGAACCACATAAAGAGGATGGGACCCGGCATGGCTATAAAATCAATCAGGGCACAACAGCAAATGGACACGCCATACTATAGATCTGAAAACCCTAAATGGGTTTCGGAGTGAGACGAGAGAAAGGGGTAACAATAACAGTTGCACTGCCATTGCTGCTACCGCTCTGTCCAAGAGCCCATCACGAGGTCTACCAAACCACGGAAGGATGCCCGACCGTGAATTGACTCTATCGTCACCACCACCGTCATAAAGGCGGTAAACCATCACAGACACCGTGGTTACCACCAACACTACTTACCCACCGTCAGCGACAATCGTTAAGCTCCCACCGGCACAGAGACCCAAGGAGCAGATGCGAATGCTGTCACACCCCAACCTTGACGACGGAAACGTCGAAGTGTGAGGGTTAAGATTGTTCACAACCACATAACGCTATATTATAATGAAAAATGCCATTAATCAATTGTTTCAAACACACATATATCAAAGTCTCAAAATAAATCAAACGAAAACAAGAATCCAATTGTTCTTATTAAGCCTAGGTCCATGTTCTAGGTTTAAGCATTTCTTCAATCATCGCTAAGCTTGCACATTACCTGAAACATGTTGAAAATAGAGTCAACTAACGAGTTGGTGAGTTCTCATGGTTTTAAATACAATAAGTATACAAAAGTGGGCAATTCTAGTCAATGGTCACAAGATAGGAAGTATATAGAACATGCATAATTACAATCAAACCTCGACTGAATAATATGTATAAGCATGATTAGCTAAGTGTATTTGGTTCCCTAGTGCACAAGCATACTGCTCCTAGGAGCCGACAATCCCTCGGCTTTAGAACCAAATAGGCTTGTCAGGCCCGAAGATCTAACACTTCGCCAGGCTAGCAATAGTTAATGATTGAACACGTATGTCACATCTCATATAATACTTAACATATTCAAACAACCATGACTATGTAAAGAATTGCACGTGTGTAATAAGTATCAAAGCGTGTATGTGTAAGTTTGTATAAGCAACATGTTTCACCCCGAAAGGTGTGAATTAAACGTAAAGCGGGGCATAAGAACTCACGTGTTTAATAAAGAAGACTTGCAGATGTAATAAGAATAACCACAAATAAGATTTCCAACACAAACGTCACAAGGCACCTAATTAAGAATAAGGTAACGCGTTATAATTTGTTTGACGATTAATTATGTTTTAGGGTTGTAGGTCTAATAGGATTTATTATTACTCGTATTCATTACATGTTAATAATGTGATCGGTTTAATGGAACGAATGGATTTTTATACTTGGTATAATTAATTGTTTGCGCGTAAGAGAAAGAATAAATAAAACTTAATTTAATTGTACGTTAAACCGATTTATAAAAATTGTATATAATAATTAGAATACGAGATTTAACTATTAACATGAACTATATATATTTTTATATAGTAATAATTAGCTAAACAATTTAATTATACAAGTATTATATTTACACATTTCTTTTGTATTTTTAGAATTACAACGATATATTTTATAAATACAAGAGTATTTTATAAAAATTTAATTTAGCCTTAAAACAAATAAACAAAAGTTAAAAAAAAACATTCTGCATTTTATAAACTAATTTTAGAAATTTTCAGAATTAAAAAAAATTAAATAATAAAAAAAGAAGAAAAAGAAGGAAAAATCAAAAAGAAAGGGAAAAGGGGGTTGCCCGGGTCGAACTCGGGACCTCCCTTTCAACAGGAACTCAGGGACCAGTGAACCAGGGCCAATGCCTTGGTTTTCCATGGTTCTGAAATCATTTTAACCTTCATCCCCGGTTTTCCCCAAATTTTGGATGAACCCTAGTTTCGTTCAAACCCAAAATCAACCCTCGATTCGGTATTAATCCCCTAAATCATCATAGGGCTTTTGATCCTTGAACGAAACCGAGTAGGAAGCAGGTCTTAATTACCTGTTTGATGAGGTATTGAACGGGTTTCGGATTCGATTTAGCTTCGGGTGTTCTTGAGTTGGGGCTTTTTGTTCGAGAGGATTTCTTGTGCAATTGAGGGTTTGGAGAGTTTAGGAACTTCGAAATGAATCGAAAGCCCCCAATTTATAAGCTTGATTTCATGGTTTACGGGCTTAACACGTTTGATTTTTAAACCGCGTTTATACTTACACTTTGAGAGATTCGAGTTGTTATGATGCGTAATTGATGGATTGATTAATTTGTTAAACCGCGTATTAACTTTGGGAATGATTGATTTGATTCAATTTGTGAATTTGGGCAATGTTTGATTCGGATTTTTGTTAAGGTTAGTCACGGTTTCGATTTGGAAAGATGAACGAGCGGGAACTCAATTTTGAATTGGGTTGGGTTCGAAACTTTGAGTCGAGGGTGAGGGGCGGTTTAAATGGGTTTTATTGTGCTTAAAATGGGGGATTCGAAGCTCACCGGAGCTCGGCCGGAGCTCCGCCAAGGCTACCGGAAATACGGGGAGAGAGAAGAAGGGGGGTTTGGGTTTTTGAGTTTTTACACAAGTGGTCCCTCCATTTTAAATCTTTATAACTTTATGCTAAAAACCTTAATTTAAAGTTTGTAAAATGGCATTAGACCCCTCATCTTTTTAAACTTTAATTATTCAAGTTTTATTTTTATTATTATCATTATATGTTGTTTATTATTATTATTTATTATTATTATTATTATTATTATTATATTATTATTATTAGTTTTGTTATTATTACTAACATTATTTCTTTTGTTATTGTTATTACCAATTATTATTAATCAAAATTTGTGTTTACTAACGTTTACATTAAAGACAAATCAAGAGATAAGCATGGAAATCCATAAGTTTATAATTGACATGAATAGTCCTTACATGAACAAACGATGGTAACTTTACACTAATGGGAAAATATGAGATGTTACAGTCTCCCCAACTTAAAAGAATTTCATCCCGAAACTAAGAAAAAAAGGGGTTACAAGAATAGGGAAGGGTACGTCTTCTTCATATGATCTTCACGCTCCCAGGTGAACTCTGCTCCTCGTTGTTCTCCCACCGAACCTTTACAATTGGGTTCGTAGAGGTCCTAGTCTTCTTCATGATGCTGTCCATGATTTCGACGGGTTTCTCAACGAAGTGTAGTGACTCGTCGATCTGAATGTCTTCCAATGGCACATACAAGTTATTGTCGGCCAGACACTTCCTCAGATTCGAGACGTGGAAGACAGGGTGAATTCCACTAAGGTCGGAGGGTAGTTCTAGTTTGTAGGCCACTTTCCCGATTCTTTTCAGAACCTTGAAAGGCCCTACAAACCTCGGAGCTAACTTGCCTTTCCTTCCAAAGCGAACCACACCCTTCCACGGTGAGACCTTGAGAAGGACCATCTCCCCAACTTGGAATTCCAGTGGCTTGCGACGTTTATCAGCGTAACTCTTCTGTCGACTCCTTGCCACTTCCAGGTTCTTGCGGATGATAGCGACTTTATCGGTCGTCTCTTGTATGAGCTCGGGACGTAATAAGATTCTCGCCAATATCGGTCCAGCAGATTAGTGAACGACACTTACGACCGTAAAGTGCTTCGAACGGTGCCATTTGGATGCTTGAGTAGTAACTGTTGTTGTAGGAGAATTCTGCGAGCGGCAGGTGTGTATCCCAGTCGCCCCCAAATCAAGGACACAAGACGAACAGGTCTTCCAGGTTTGGATCGTCCGCTCGGTTTGGCCATCGGTTTGGGGATGGTAAGCCGTGCTTAAATCCAATTGCGTACCCAGAAGTTCTTGCATAGAAGACCAGAAGTGAGAAGTGAATCGAGCGTCTCGGTCAGATATAAGTGAAGAAGCACACCATGACGGCTTACGATCTCGTCAATGTAAATCCGGGCTAACCTCGATGTCTTATATGTGTCGCGTATGGGTATGAAATGTGCCGACTTGGTCAAGAGCGAGTTTTTCACCACTAACATTGCGCGCTACGAAGTTCCAGAGAGTGTTTTTACCAGGCGTCGATATCGGGGTAAGTTTTCAATAAAGAAAAAGCTTGAGATTGCGAGCCCAAGAGCAGAATCACCGAGGTCACGGCATTCAAATCGGGAAGCTTTGGCTTTTGATAATGATCTCCCGAACCCGACATTGTTTTCGAATTAACGCGTTTTGGAATGACGAAGGCTGAAAAAATCTCGAGTGTGGATTATGAAATTGCGAATTTTTAGTTTGGAAATGGATATGCCGATTGTTCGAAGGTGAAATGGATAAAGGTGAAATTCTGGGGCACAAACCGTCACGGTTTGGCCTCCACGTGACGGTTTGTGCCGGGAATCCCGGCCTTTTGTCAAATCACGTCTACGTCGTACCTTAAACTGAGACCGTGTACCCTAGAGGTCACGGTTTGGCCTCCACGTGACGGTTTGGTGACCGCTTTTCAACTTTAACAGCCCATTTTGTCATTTTGTCGTTTTGTTGTCAGGAGGTCACGGGGACTACCACCTCGAACCATGAAAGCAAGACCATGCTGTCACGGGGACAAACACCCCAAACCGTGACAGCAAGTCCATGCGGTCACGGTTAGGTGCCAAAATGTGATCGCAAGACCTAACCGTGACCGTTTGAACCGCCCACCCCAAAACCCCTACGGTGTCCCCATTAGGACCCTAATCTATATAGACACACATACGTTGCATACACATCTCTATAATAATCTATAAAACGTTGGTCAAAAGTAAACAAATAACCAAAGTAGTCGGTCAAATATGACCGGTGGCGCCAGTCAACGATCGATCAACCACTCTTCTTCCTTCAACACCTCTTCTTCTTCTTCTTCATTCCTCCATTCACATCTCTCTCTGAAGAATTATTTAATTCATTAAGCTTTCGTTCTGCAATCGCTGAAGAACCATCGTTCTCTTGATTCATCGCAAGCTTCCAATTTATTAACATGGCCGTAAGTTTACCTTCTTTCATATCAAATTTTTTCCACTCTTTCGTTCCGTCGTTCTATCGCGTATAATTTGCTTCACTCCATTCGATTTTGATGTAATTTCTTGAAATTTTTTGTTTGTTGTGTGATTTATGTTGTCAACATGCTAGTATCAATTAGTCGACATTAGTTCTTGAATAACATTATTCAGTGTTTGGTTTGATTCACGAATTACATGGTACGATGGTGATAATTGATAAATGATAATCTTTGATTGGGGTGCGATTTTGATTTTAGAGAAATGTTTAATTTGGTCGTGAAAAGTCAAGAGTTGACTTTAATTTGGGGATGGAGGTACGTTTGGAGATTTCTTCAAGATATATTGATGGAGTTGACTTTTGTTGACTACTGTAGTTAAGAGAGACCATGTATTTCCAATGTTGTTAGGACCGGATCGGACCGCCGGTCCGACCGGTCGGACCGCGATTCGGCCACTGGTCCGGTCCGGTCGATAGTGGTTCGTTTTTGGAGCATTGAACCGGCCGTTTCGAACCGAGTCGGCGGTTGGACCGGCGAACCGGTTCGTTTCGACCGGATTTTGAATTTTTTTTTTTTTTTTTTTTTTTTTTGGGGGTTTTAAAAACGGGGTGTTAAACCATAAATTAGTAATTTGTATATACAAATATAGTTAAGTTTTATATATAACTATAAAATATATGTATAAATCATATATAAATTACTTATATTTAATTACATATATAAATATAATTAAATATAATTAAATCCGGTCCATCCGGTCCGACCGGTCCGGACCACCAAACCAGTAAGCCGTCCGTTCGACGTCCGATCTGGTTCTGAGAACATTGTGTATTTCACTATTTTGATAACAGAAAATGAACAATTTAAACAAGTTTGAAGCCCGATTAAGGTTTATTAGCGATAAACAGATTATAATCTAAAAATTAATATACGCACAGATATTTCATACTGTGTGTAAATGTTTTATATATATGTTAGAAGCTTAGATAAAAACACAAATTAAAAGAAATATGTACATTTGACAAACTATGAAGACTAGAATAAACAAAAATAGAACATAGATTAGTATCATATATAGAATAAAAATCATTTTCTTAGACTCCCTGCAAGTTTTAGCTACGGATTCAATTCAACGGTTCAAACAGTAAACGTCATAACTATATCTCAACTAAGGGATCATAATTACTTAAATTGTCTGGTTCCGGAAAAACATAATGATTATGGTTACGATCTTCTGATTATTAAGATTCAAAACAATCAAAAATAACTTATAATACGATTTACTATGATTTATTTTCGTTATTCATTAGAATATTTTATTATTATATAAATTTAGTTTTTTTCTTATGACATTTTTGTATTGTTTCTTTCTAAGAAAACATTACAAATTTCTAACATTCAGCATACGTTTCTTACAAATTACAATATTAACTGAATTCATACATTATATAAACGTCCAACAGTACCAAAATTTGGCAACTGGGAAAATGAAGGTAATGCTCCTTACACAACTTATTCAACGAGGCTAGAAAGGGTAAAGCTGGTGGAAAAATGATCAATCCAAACGACCCAGAGGAGAACCCTGATATGTTTTCTGATAACACTCAACCACCACCCCCCCTCGGTCAAACCTTCCACCCAACCGGACGAGCCTGTCCACAAGAGGCCGGTTACACCGCTCATGACCATCAACGTGGCGGTCAAGGGCGGCTACTGCTCGTCCGGGGAAGCATAGTGTTGGGTCTGACCAAAGCTTTGACCGGTCACCGCTTCATCCACATTATCAAGCAAAGGTGACCGGGAAGGGTGGCGGGTCCCCTGCTTGGGAAGGAAAGAACTCGTATGATAGTAGTCATGGTACCCCCGGGCGATCACGAATGAAGCCAACTCGAGGCGATGAGTCTGTAAGTCTTTTGTTATTTACTTTGACTTTTGAGGTCAATCCTAAGATTTCCAAAAATCCAAAATTTTACAGATATTTTGTGTGAAATAAAAAAAGTGACAGTTTTACATGTTGGTTTTTTGACTATTTGTTATTAAGTTACAAGGCAGACAAAAATTCTGATTTCATTTAGTAAACTCATCTTAATTCGAAGTTGAAATCCATGTTCTTTGACTAAAAAGTCAACATATAGCTTGTTAATTGAAAAATAGAACTTCACTTGTACCTGTAACATGCATAATTTACATATTTGGAAAAATAAAGTGGAAAAACTAGTGGGGTCGAGCAATGGCGTAATGGGTTGCTGAGTTGGGTTGACCCAAAACACTTTTTGTTTAATATTATAACTTTTATATAATGTTATGTAAAAGTTATATTTTTACATAAAAATCTAGTTACTGGTATAATTTTTTTTGCATTGTTATATATAGTGGACGAATTTCAACCCATTTCATTTTACACATTTTTTTTTCGTTTACAAGTTTGAGTTGTTAGAGATGCACATAACCGAATCCACTCATTCTAACATCTTTAACCTTAAATGACCTGATACTAATTTTCTAGTAATTAACCGCTTTACCTTCAGCCCGATAATGGAGCGGCTGTTCCTAGGTTTGGTGAGTGGGATGAAAACAACCCTTCAGCAGGAGAGAAAACTATACTCATATCTTCAACAAGGTTCGCGAGGAACGTGTGACAGGATCACCCATGGCGTCTAGTTCAGATGCACGACCAAACTACAACATTCCACGTAACCAAAAACCCGACAAGGTATCAACGTTTTTTAATTCATGTTTTCTTTCCTTTGAAACACAAAAAATTAAGGGGTGAGTGTACTTATTAGCCATGGTTCATCTGTGACACATATTTTTGGTTTATTGTGTAGCAATGCTGCTGCTTCCCGTGGTCAAAATAAGTCAAGATTTTGGAAGATTTGTGAATAGCTCTAAGGGCTCTGTATATTCAGAGTTCAAGTCATCTATGTATACATGAGAACTGATTATTTTCTTTCATATTTGTAAGTGTGATTTTGTTTTTGTGGGGTTCAATTGGTTTATACTACTTGATTATTATTTCATTCTATTGCAATGGTTTTGCATAATCTTGATGCTGGGTTATTCATCCTCATGTTCTTCACTCTTTCATTTTAAATGAACTAGTTGCATACCAGGTCGTGCTTTGCGCGACGGCAACCTGTTGTTAATTCAAAACAAAACAAAATGTCATAATTAAAAGGCTCATAATAGGTCAACCGTTACGGATGTAATTCAAAAATGATGCCACACCATACAGTGTAACACCCATCGACATCTTCTCACAGCCTTTAGGTTCATACTGTACGGGTAGCTTGGACAAACAGTTGTTCGTCATCATCGAAACTAAAACCGGATCACAGCCCCAACAACATAAACACATTGTAGTCAACATGTTACAATTATAAAAACAACCAGAATGATGGTAACCGGCAAACAGGATCCACAACTCAGAAAACCAAGGTCAACTTTACCAACAACTGTATTCGTAATCCTCTTCCACAACCACACACACGTTTTCTCTCCTCTCCATGTAAACAATAGAAAATATGTATGCTTAAACATCAAAATATGGTACAAAAAGAAAAAGTTGACAACTATTGTGGTCATATTTGAATAAATCTTAAACTACCTATTCATTCCATTTGCTTTTTAATATTATATAATAATTTGCATATGTTAAAATAGTTAGATTTAAAACTGAAATTAATTCCAGTTTCAATCACATGATATATTTAAGGAGTTGAAATGTTGCTAGAACGAGTCTAGTGGGTCGGGTCTTGGAGTTTGTTGGACTAGGTTTAGTTGTTACCTAATTATTCTGAGTCTAGATCTAAGCTTCAACATGTATAGAACTAGATAAAAAGATGGCATGTGAGAGAACACTTGGATGACTTCTATGTGATTAAAGAGAAGAGAAGTAGATAGGCTTTTATTAAACGATTAAAAGCATTTACATATTATTTCTCATTTATCTGTGATATATTCTTTAAATTATAAGAAATTGTTTGTGTTTTTACTCATGTAGATGACATAGTCAATTCTAGCACAATCTCTCGTTTTGGATGATGCCTCGTAATTTCCCAAACCGGTAATAGGTTGAACGTCCTATTGTACTCAACATATTGGGCTGAAGTCGGCCCTATAATATAAAAAAATGTTGTACACTAATTGTTACCTAAAAACAATTTAAATGTTAATAATAATAAATAAATAATAATAATACCGGGAAAGATTAATACAACTAAGAATGCTAATTAAAAGAGCTACCAATAACAGGATCCTCTAAGATGTCAATATATGCAGCTACCAAAGCTTTTTTTTCATCCGTCTTAGACCTCTACTGGATGATTGTTGTCGTTGAGATAGACATAAAAGTTTTTTTTTTTTTAATTTTTTAATTTTTTTTTTATTTTTTAAACTTCTTCTTTTCGGAGGCGATGGGGGATCATATGCTTCATGAACACGGTGGCATAGGCGGTTGTTGATTCCACTCGTGATGGTATAGAATCGGTTTGAAAAGCTCAGGGTGGTCAAACTTTAGGTAGTAAACGTTGGGATCTGGTTGAATATATATTTGACATTACCGGGATGATTATAATCCATTTCTTTTGGAGTGAAAAGCAGTGTTGTTAGGACCGGATCGGACCGGCCGTCCGGCCGGTCCGACCGGGGATCGGCTAGGTGCCGGGTCCGGTTCAGTGTGATTCGTTTTGAACTGGTCGAACCGGCTGGTTCGTCCCGAACCGGTGGTCGGACCGGAATTTGATTTTTTTTTCATTATGGGTAAAAATAGGGTGTTGAATCATAAATTAGTATGTTAGATATACAAATATAGTTAAGTTTTATATATACTATAAAATACATATATAAATTATTACTTATATTTGATTATATATATACTATTATAATATACTATAAATATAATTATGACGTCATCCGGTTCTTAAATCCAGTCCGCCCGGTCCGACCACCAAACCAGTTAGATGTCCGGTTCAACGTCCGATCCTTTCTGAAAACATTGGTGAAAAATAAATATAAGAAGTATTGTCTTTTTAATTGGGGTAATTACAATCTACTAGTATTTGTAGGGATTATTATTATCTTTTTTTTTTTCTACAAACTAGTTGTCAACAACATTTATGTGGTTGGCAACGATTACCATTTCATATTCACTATTTAGAATTTTTTTGGCGCAAGATATCTCATGCAACCCTCACACACCAGGTGCTTGTAGACATGTAAAAAAAACAGGTTCCGGAACCGATTTACCCAAAAGACCAAAACGGGCTAAAAAAACCGGTTTGGCCCAAACCGGTCTCAAACCGGTCTCAACCCGGCCCAAACCGCCGGTTCCCCCTCTGATATCTCCGTTCCAGTCCTCAAACTGGTCCGTTTTAAAACCGGTTTATAAACCGACACCTGACCAAAACCGGTTTTCAAACCAGTTTTAAAAAATAGTCGTTGTCCAATGTTTATATAGCTGTTTTTACCGTTAAGGGCAATTTTTGATCATTTTTTGTGTTTTTTACTACTATACCCCCATTAGGTTAGTATAAATATGTATTGGATGTTTTGGTTGAAACACAACAATTTAAAACGCTCTCTACTATGAAAAATCTCAATAAACGCTCAATACTTTCATGCATTAAAAAAACTCTAAATGGTTTCATCAAGTGCTCAATCATCCATTGGGTGTGATGCGTTTTCAGCAACGTGGTGGTAGCAATCATTCCTACAAAGAGGACCTCGAGTATGTGCAGTTACGATTTATGTCAAATGGTTAGCGGTCTTAACAAAGCTCGTTATAAGTTTTTCAATAAGTTTTTCAAAAAAGATACAAACAACCTTGAAAAACACATTGCGCATAAATATTGTAAAGCGTTGAAAGGTGAACCGTCTCGATGTTAAGTTTCGATGACTAGCGAATGAAATGTTTGAGCTTATAACATTGATGCGTTTGGGAGAAAATGACACATTTTGTAATTCAAGAAAGCTTGTCATTCAAACATTTCGGCAACGAATGTTTGACTCGACTCATTCAGCAAACTCTTCAATCACGTTATTCCAATTTAAGTCGTGCTATTTTTTGAAGAGATTGTTTAAAAATGTGAAAAAATTAAAAATGAATTAATTTCTTATTTTAAAAATTTACAAACCGGTGTTAACTTAACTAGTGATGTTGGTCGACTTCTCACGATTCATCGGACTCGTAATTTGTGTCACCGGATGTTTGGTCGACTTCTCATGATTCACCGGACTCGTAAATTTGTGTCACCGCCCATTGGTTGAACCTTGTTTGTGGCAAATGATAAAACGTACGATTGCGTTTGACTTGTTTGATTATCCTCACACTGGTGAAATTTTTTTTTTTTGTCCTCTTTATAAAGTTATTAAAATATATAAACTAGAAAACAAATTTTTCTGTATATCTTTTGATAATGCGTCACATCTAAAATTAATATATAAACCAATTTGTGACGGTGTGTTTTTTCATAGTCAATATGTTGTGCATATCATAAATTTAGCCGTTTAAGACGGTTTAAAAACAATTGAACCAACAAATATTAATTTTAAAAAATGTTACGTGACATTTTTAGCAGCAACCAAAGATATAGTAAGTATAACACGTTTTGTAAAGACGCAAATTCCAAATGTTTAGATTTGAATTGGGACGCACCTACATTGAATTCGACTTGTAATATGTATGAAAAGTCTATTGAGCAAAAAGGAAAGTTTAGTAGTTTTTCATAATATGAAAAGACTATTGAAGAAATAAGTAAAATGGTTCATATTTTTAAAACTAACTGCAACTACTTGTCTTTCTGAAGTTTATTATCCGACGAGTTCATTAGTACTTCATCAACTTTACTTAATGTCCATTAATGAGTTGTCGTCTAGGGGTCGACCTTATTCGGATATGATACCCCAATGAAAGAAAAACTTACAAAGTTTTTTAAGGAAATACCTCCGGTTATTACATGTGCCGCTCGTTGCCTTAAACCCTTGCTTAAATACTTCGAGGGTTGAAACTTTAATTATTAAAATTACTCTTGATTTGGGTTTAGATGAAAAAGACCCATTTATGGTCATAGTTTAAAACTTAATTTTAACCAACATTATCAAACATGTTTGATATTTATTTAGTAAAATATAGTGAAACATCAAACATTCATAAATCAATGAGGCATGCACCATATGCTGAAAGTTCAGATGATTCAATGTTGCTTGTATAACTTTAAGGGATGAATACAATAAACGTTAACGTGGTAACCTTCTAGTAGCGAACTTCGGAGGTAGGATGGATAAACTTTTTATGCACCATGACTCCACAAGATTTTAAAAATTATAACTTGTTGGCTTTCTGGAAATGTAAGGTTGATCAATTTCCCATCCTATCAACCATGGCCCGACACTAACCGTTCAAGTTTTCACGATAGCTTCGGAATCTGCTTTTTCTGTTAGTGGTAGGATTATATCAATAAGACCAACTCGACTCCCTCCCCAAGAGGTTGAAATGTCAGCTTGTTTAAAGGATTATTTGGATGTCCGGAAAGAATACAAACAAATGCTCACTTGAAGTAAAATTGAATATGAAGCTGAATTATACGAGCACGAAGAAGAGAGTGAATTGACACCAGACATAACCGATGATAAAGCACATATGATGATTACCTTCGTAATAGCTCGGGTTCGAGGGGAGAAGAATAAATGTATCAAAAATCAACGAATGGAGGGCTACATTAGATGTTTATTTTTAAAAATAAAAATTAGAATTTTAAGTCATTTGAATTGTTTCTATGTTTTAAATTTTATGTATTTCACTTTAATTTTTAGAGTGAAAGTATTGAATGAATTTAATTTTAAGTGGTTTGTAATGTTTCTATGTTTTAATTTTTATAACTCATAAATTTCTTGTACAAATAAAAATAAACAAATTCGTCTTGTGATTATAAAAAATAATTGTGCATTTATTTATCATCTCTTATAATTTTATTTTTATGTTTTCATAGTTTATATTTTTAGTTAATTTGTAATGATTAAAAAAACTAACCCAACCCAAACCGTTTGAGCCCGAACCTGTTTCCAAACTGACCCAAATCGATTTGTATAGAGTCGGCTTCCCCCCAAAAACCGGTTTGAGCCCGAACCTGTTTCCAAACTGACCCAAATCGATTTGTATAGAGTCGGCTTCCCCACCCCAACCGGTTTAGGACCCGAACCAGTTTGGAAAAAAACCAGTTTCATTGAATTCGAAAAAAACCGGTTCGGTTTTGAACTCGAACCGGTTTGGAAGGAAAAACCATTTTGTACACCTCTAGGTGCTTGGTGTTCCATGCGTGAGTGAAATGCCACATCACTTAACATCACGAGCACACCACATATCTTAATAAATACATAAATCGACCGTATAATATCGAAAACAAAAATAAATTTAATGCAATAGTACTCGGAGGAAAACTAACAATGGTCAAACATGACCGTGGCGGAGCAAGTCAAAAGCTGATCCCCAGTGGCAGAGCTTGAATGCTTCTACAGAGGTGGTGAAATTAAATTTTTTTAATGGAAGGCGAACTAGATATATATAAAAAAATTTACATTATCAAAATAAAATTTTACAGGACAAAAAATTAACGATGCTGATAAAAAAAGACCTCATGTCATCCACCACTCTCCTTCAAAAGACGTTTTCTTCTTCATTCCTTTATTCACACATCTCTCTCTCTCTCTCTCTCTCTCTCTCAAGTTCTCTTCAGTTTTCAATTTTCAATTTCAATTATCTTTAATTCTCTAAGCTTTCATTCTGCAAATCATCGTGCTCCGCTAATTATACATGGTGGTAAGTAATCTCCTTCCACATGATATTGTTCATACACTGTCGTATAAAGGCTTCTTTCGATTCAATTTGACTTAATTTCCAATAAGTTTTTGTTTGTTGACCTGATTATGCTGTCTAGATCCTATCATGATTAGTCACCTACTCATCTAACCTAATTCTGGAATCAGTAGATTTTAAGTACTGCATGAAATCGATTGCTCGATTAGTCAACATTATGTTTGTTTTGATTCACAAATCTCATGGGAGAGCTTTGATTGGGGTACGGTTTTGATTTTGACAAAATGTTCACTTTGATCGTGAAAGTCAAGAGTTGACTTTACGTTTATGATGAAGGTACGATTGAATTTCTTAAAGATATTAATTATTATCGATGGAGTTGACTTTCATTGGCTACAGAAATTAAGACTTAAGTGTGGTGTTGTATAATTGAACTGTCTTACGACTCGTATGGTTAATTATGACTTAATTATGAGACCACAAAATTACAATTGAGCATGTTTGAAGTCAGATTTAGGTTTTATTAGCAATGAATACTATCGAATTTTAAACTTTATTATATATTTATATTATATGATACTAAGTTAAAAACTCATGTATTACATAAATAGAAAAATTTACATATTAAACACATTCGACTTATTAATACTAGAATGGTGCCCGCGTAATGCGGCGGAACGACATTTTACATGCGACGCGTGCTTTTAATATTTTATTATTCTTGTAGTAGTTTTACAAAATTTTAATATGTTTTTAAGCTAAAATTTAAAACACTAAATAAATTCGTTCTGCATGACTACTTGTACATTACGCATTAACTTATTGTACCTCATAAAATACGGACCGGTAAACAAAAGTTTACACCAAAATATTAAAAAAAACACAGGTTACAGTTTTAGTCTAAAAAGTTTTTAAACGTGATATTTTAAAATATATAGCTGAAATGTTAAAACAAATTCAGTTTTCTTTGTTTATAGGGTATATAATGTAAAATTTTATGTAAATATTAAAAAGTGTAAGGTTATTATATGACTAATTGTAAGGGGTGATATGTAAATAATGTTATAAATACTATTTTACCCACAAAAGTAGCTGAATTTATGCATTAAATAAAGTAAATGTTTTTTTAATTTTATGATATCTTAAAAATACCCATCTCATATACTTTATATAGTATAGATTTTTTATGTTACATGCTTACATGTTATTAGCAATTAATGAAATAATAATAATGAAATTTAAAAAATTATAAATAACAAATAATAAAAATAAAAATTATAAATTATATTCTATGATAATATACAATGGAAGTTTTATAATTTAGTATGTTTTAATAATTTATTAAATTAGAAGATTCATATTTTGAATATTTATTTATTTAGTTTTAATTATTTAAAATCAATTTCATTTAATAAAAAAGAGACGGAAGAAAAAAGTTTAGGCTTCATGAGAAGTTGCACATGTCCCTTCAAAAGGTTGTTCTAATCTGGTCACTAATATATTTAAGTTTTAAGATTGTTCTAATCTGTCAATAATATATTTATTGTGTCTCAGTCAGGTCACTCATAAATTCTTTTTTCTTAATCAGGTCACTTATAAATTTTTTATCCCAATCAAGTGACTAAAGTTCAGAATTGTTCTAACTAAATCACTCATAAAATAAATATTTAAAACAATTGAAATATATAAATAAAAACAATTTTATAAAGAATCAAATCATTTTATAAAGTTGTGAATTCTGTAAAATTTCAAGAAAAACACGAGTGAGCTAATTGGAACACTCCTAAATTTAAGTGACCTGATTGAAACTAATAGAAATATCAAAAATATGAATGACTTAATTGAACACTCCTAAAACTTGGTTACTATTTTATGAGTTTTTCCCTTTTTTATTTATTATATAGTATTATTATTAGATGGTATAGATTATATTTTAGAAGAAGTTTATGATTCATTTATATAAGTTAATTTACTATAATATTTTATTTGTTATATATATATAATATATATATATATATTTATATATACATACATATATATATACATATTATGTATATATATATTTATATACATACATATATATATACATATATATGTAATATATGTATATATATGTATGTATATATTATGTATATATATATATATAGGGAAGGATCAAATGTTAACCCTTGTTTATTGCGATAACCCATTAACCCAACTAGTGGTCCACAGCAAGCCACGTTACCATTGTAACTTAGAGTTACAGTGGTAAAACTAGTGGTCCAAAACGAACGTTAAAAAATTTTAAAAAATATAGCAAGACTATACTCAAATTAAAGATATTAAAAAGATCTATTTAATGATGTAATTTATTTAAAAAAAGAACATTATACAAAAAAGTTAAAAAAAATTTAGAAAAGGGGTGGAGTTTTTTAAAAATGGAGGGAAAATTTAAAAATTGAGGAAAATCGTTACATCAGTGGTGTAACGCGGTGTAAAGGTTAGTTACACTGGTGTCAGTTGTAAGGGACAAAATATTTGGATTACAATATCGTTGTTGATCGCGTGCAACAAAGTCTTGAAGGCTGCATGCATGCATGCGAAGTCGAACAAATCGCATGCGTACGATTTATTGATGCGAGTCTTTATATGCGACAATCGGCACTCGCCGCGAAATTTGAAGAAAAGAATGAATAATGCATGCTGCGAAAGTGGAATAAAATACAAGCATGCAATGCGACAAAGTGAAAGTGGACTTCACGTGGAAAAAGACATGCAATGCGAAAAGTGTTTTGGTGGCAGCTTGCGAAATCACAGTTGGAGCACATGCAATGCGAATAGTGGAGAAATTATTATATAATATAAGTGCATGTGGAATGCAAGGGTCGTGTGTGTGCCTCATTATTCCAATTCAACCGAGAGTGCAAGTTAATTTTGTATTTTCGCTCATGTTGAGCAGATCACATGTGTGTGATTTCCACCTTCGGGTGAGATCGATCTAGTATCGATTTTCATTGTATCTTTCAATAATATACGTTTGATTTACAATGATTTTGTGCTGAATGTTTTGTTCTCTCGGTTGATACAATTCAAACCGCGCACCCGTCTTCGCGTATTATCAAGTGCAACAATCTAACGAAGTGAGATCGATCGATTTAAGGATTTACATAAGGACTTTCATACATAAGTGTTCGCTACATTAGAGTTAACGGGTTATCGCAATAAACAGGTTAAAAAAGAACCTTACCCTATATATATATATATATATATATATATAATATGTGTGTGTGTGTATTATATGTATATGTGTATAATATATATATAGAAGAGAGAGATAGAGAGAGATAGAGATAGAGTAGAAAGAGAAGTAGGTTAAAAAAACACAAACATAATTTTATTTAATGTGTATCACGGCTACCAAAATATTTTGTTTATATAAAAGATTTTCTATTTTAAGGTGCTTACTTTTACTTGTCATAAATCATTAGATATATATCTACATACCGCCCCTGCTTAGAGATGCTTGAATATTAGATAAAACAAGTAAATACACATCTACTCCCGGTAATTAGGCCTGTAAATGAACCGAACGTTCATGAACTGTTCATGAACTGTTCGGCGGGAAGTTCGTTTATGTTCATTTATTTATAAATGAACGAACATGAACAAAAATATCGTGTTCGTTAATTAAACGAACAAACATGAACACATGCTTTGTTCGTTCGTTTACGTTCATGAACGTTCGTTTATGTTCGTTCATATATGTTTGTTCATTTACGTTCATTTATGTTTGTTTATTTAATATATTGACATGTTAATAAAGGGTATTAGGTGTTAACATTTGAGACATAAGTGTATTAAGTTATGCTAGAAACTTATAAGTTTAATGAGAATTTAATTTCCACTAATACACCTAAAAATTCCAAAATGATCATTTAAGGTTTTTTCTGTTTAGTTTTTTGTTTATTATTGTTCATTTATGTTCATTTATTATTGTTCATTGTGTTCGTTTATGTTCGGGAACTGTTCATTAGTTTCTTAACGAACAAACATGAACGAACACGAACATTTTTATTTCTTAATGAACGAACATGAACAAAAAACATGTTCGATAATGTGTTCGTGTTCGTGTTCGTGTTCGGTAAAAGTTAAATGAATGAACACGAACATGCTGATATTCGTGTTCGTTCATTCATTTACAGGCCTACCGGTAATGATAATATAAATTAAATAGATGCAACAATAAACAAAATTAGAGTCTATAGTAGTAATTAATAGATGAGATTTTACAATACGTTATTTTGAAATCTCATTCATCCACCACCTTGATTTACCAGTTAAAACGATCGATCTTAACCGTCTGCCCATGTGAAGGATCATAGTACACAACCAGACTAGTTGCAGATGTAGTTTGTTCTGAAAACAAGAACTGATTATGGTTATAAATCCTCTGATTATGTAGAGTTAAAATAGTAAAAAAATCAGCTATAATATCATTTAATTTGATGTATCTTCGTTATTTAATTACTATAATATTTTAATATGGCATCCTTAGTTACCTTTTTATAGAATAGATAGATATAGTAATTTATTGTTTTTTTTTCTTTTTTCTTTTATCGTTGACACTTTCTCATTTTAACTTATTAATATTTTCATAGAAACGCCTAGTGATACCAACATTTTGATCCTTCAAAACTACTACATAAAATTTTGTGTAATAAAAAGAACATCTAAAAACATGTATATTTTGTGTGTACATATATGTTTTTTGGCCTTATATTTTGTGTATCCATGTCAAAGTTACTACATAATTAAGCTGAATCTACTGGTTCATATATAAACGAGTACATTAGTTTAGTTACTTTAGCTTTAATTACCTTATACTAATTTCTTATTATTTACCATTTTACCCCAGCACAATAATAGGCTGCTGATCGTAGGTTCAACGAGGGGGATGAAAACAACCCTTCATCAGAAGAAAGCTATACTGGTTTCTTCAACAAGGCTAGAGAGAAACGTGGGATAGGATCACCCATGGTGTCTAGTTCAGACGCAAGACCAATGTACAACAAGGTATCATTGATTTTTAACTTGTGCTTTTTTCACGCAAAAAATCGCTTAATAATACATACAATAAATCGACTCAATGCAAATAAAAATAAAAAAAATTCGGGTAATAGTGTCGCCAATCAACGGTTGATCAAGCACTCTTCTTCCTTCAAGGCGTCTTCTTTTTCATTTCTCCATTGACATCTCTCTTCAACTTCAAGTTTTCAATTGTCAATTTAGAACTTAATTCTCTAAGCTTTTGTTCTGCAAATCATCCTGATCCGCTAATTACACATGACGATAATATTCTCCTCCACATGATATTGTTCATACACTATCTTGTTATCTCAATTAAGATGGTTTCTTTCAATTCATTTTGACCTGATTATGCTGTCTACATGCTATCATCCATTAGAGTATTCACAGTGGATTCCTCATTTTTATTCATAATTACATAAAAATTATCTTTTCTCTATTTTTTTCAATTAAATAATACTCTTTATACCTTTATCATTACTTTTTATCTCTAATACACTCACAACCACTTTTAAAAATATTAAAAAATTTATAGTGATTGAACAATGATTCCTCAAAGATACCGATGAACAGTAACATTTTCTCTCACCTTCATTCAAAAATCACTCAAAAACATTCCATATAATATATAAACACACTCACATCACATTTTTATGGACTCTACTCTAAATGTTCTTAGTCAACTAACCTAAATATCAATGTTGTTAGGACCGGATCGGACCGGCCGGTCCGACGGTTCGACCGGGATTCGGGGCCTGGTCCGGTCGGTCGGGGGGGTGGTCGTTTTTTTGTGCAGTTGAACCGGCCGGTTCGAACCGAGTCGGCGGTGGACCGGCCAACCGGTTCGGGTACGACCGGATTTGATTTTTTTTTTTTTTTTTTTTTTTTGATTTTAGTGGGTAAAAAAGGGGTGTTAAACCATAAATTAGTACTTTGTATATACAAATATAGTTAAGTTTTATATATAACTATAAAATATATGTATAAATCATATTAAATTACTATATTTAATTACATATATAAATATAATTAAAATATAGTTAAATCCGGTCCATCCGGTCCGACCGGTCCGACCGGTCCGACCACCAACCAGTAAAGCCGTCGGTTCGACGTCCGATCCGGTTCTGAGAACATTGCTAAATATGGAACTAGTTGCTTTTAATACTGCGTGAAATCGATTAGTCAACGTTATTGTTTGTTTTGATTAATAAATCTCATGGCGATAGCTTTGATTGGGCTACGTTTTTTATTTTGAAAAAATGTGCAATTTGATCATGAAAGTCAAGAGGTTGACTTTACGTTTGTGATGAAGGTAAGATGATTATCTTAAAGATTAATCTATTATCAACGATTTCACGACCGGATCGGATCGGCTGATCCGAATGGGATTCGGTTGGGCCACTAGTCCAATCCACTCCAAATCGTTACTTTCTTCAAGAACCGGCCGGTTCGAACCGGATCGGCGGTTGAACCGGAAACCGGTTAGGACCGGGTTTTCAATTTTTAGTTTTTTTAATTTTAATAAGTTTAACGGGTAGGTCGCATAATGAATTTCAATTGTATGTATAATTATTATTGAGTTTTATATATAACTATAAAATATACATATAAAATACTTCTATTGAATTAGGTAATGTTATATTGAGAACCATATTTTTTTATAAAAACTCTAGAAACCAATATAAGTTATACATTTCTTATCACAGGCAAGTCACATGACATTTTCATATTTTTAAAACGTTCAAAACTTTTTTCACTACATCAATTTTAAAAAAAATGCCATTAATTTCAGTATTTTTATCTATTCAACGTCAACCATATTAATATATTTTTCTAAAAAAAGGTTCACCCGTTATTTACATATGTGTAAATCTTGTTATACATGTAAATCCAGTATTACACATATGTAAAACAAATCTCGTAAAAAGAACGAGATTTTTTTTATTTTTTATGATTTTTTATTTTTTATTTTTTATGAAAGAGGGAAAACTAGGGAAACATTTTTATGTTTTATTTTTTATTTTTATGTTATTTTTCGTTTTATAAATTTTTTATTATGTTTTATCAATTACCATTTTATCATTGAAAACAAGTGTCCATATTGGTTATAGAGTATGAGTTATTATAAAAAAGGAATTCTCATTTAATCATTCCCCTAGCTATAAATATATATGTATATATATATATGTATATATATGTATATATATGTATATATATATGTATGTATATATATATATATATGTATGTAATATATGTATATATGTATATATATATGTATGGATATATATATGTAATATTATGTATATATGTATATTATTTATGCATATATATATATGTGTCTATATATATATATATATACATATATATATAATATATATTATATATATATATATAATTATATATATATATATATATATGACGTCATGCGGTTTTTAAATCGGTCCGACCAGTCGACAAGTAACACGGCGGTTTGCTTTTTGATGCGGTTCTGAGAACATTTTTCTATTATGATCGAGTTGATTTCATTGGCTAAAGCAATTAAGAGGAATTTGTATAATTGAAGGGCCATATGGTTATGATACCAAAAAAGTACAATTTGAACATGTTTGTAGCATATTTAGGTTTATTAGCAATGAATTTCATTAAAATTTGAGCTAATGTAATCTAATAATCATTTACATGTGATGTCAAAACATGTCATTCTCACAAGCTATCTCATCTTAATTTTCCGCCCATACTAAATATTTAATTTTAAAAAGTCAAATAACTAATTTTTAAACTTTTCTCTTTCTATATTATAAATACAAGTCTTTTTTATTCATATTTTTATAAGCATTTGTTCATTAAATAAACTAAGTATTTTGATTAAAAAATATACCTTTTCAAAATCAAAATTGTCTAAAACTATGATTTTTTTCTAAAACAATGAAACATTTTTAAATTATGAAATATTCTAAAATCAATTGTTTTAATAAATAAAAGTTTTATTTAAGAAATATTTTAACAAAAAAACCATGTTTTTAAACAGTGAGGTACTAATTAAAAACCGACTGTTTTCAAAGCAATAATTTTTAAAATGAAAGTTTTTAAAATAGTAAAAGTATTTTATCATCTAATCAAATTACTTTTATTATTTTACAGTTCCCAACTCTTATTAATAAATATTTAATAATTTTCTTATTTAACACGTATTCTAATACATGGTGTTAATACACGTGGTTATGGGCTGATGTTGTTTATATAAAGAAACGATAATAACATGTAACAAAAATTAAACTATCATATGCAACGATAGTAATCAAACAAAAGAATATGTATCATATTTGGTTGAGTGCTCATATAATAAACTGAAAGATTGTATAACTCCCTTGATTCATCTTACGACATTGGCACGATCTTTTAAAATTCCTTGTTTAAGTACATGGCGAGATTTAAGTTTATTTCAGAGCGAATTATTTAGAAAATTTCTTGCATATGATAAGCTTTTAATTATTATTTTCCTTTAAAGTTAAAAATAGTGAATAAGATTTTCTCGCTGACATGGCAAGGGTAAGTAGATTTAAGAACCATGCAGTTCATGTGAAGAGTATCATATAGTTGTATGTGTTAAATGCATAATATTAGACAAATTTATCTATTTGTATTTCCTGCTCTAAACATTAGTTAGTTGGACATGGATTTGACTTAATTGGTAGCCTATGGTTCACCTTTTCTTTGTGTGTAGTTAAACTATTTTTATTCTCTACACACTACAGAATTATAATTTATATTATACAACCCTGTGTAATACATGAGACTATAACCTAGTATTATATATTTATACTATAGTATAATAAACGAGTGATTAAGATTCAATTAACTACGTAAGACAAGTTAATTTACTATAGTAACTTTGTTCTATTATTATTATAATAATTATCATAGTTCTAATGAATTTTGTTTATATACCTAAGTTTCTGTTTTGAGAGGCCTAATTTCGGGGCATCTGATATTTCCTTAGATAGGAAAAAAAGTAAATACATATACTCCTTGTAATGTTAATAAACCTAGTGTTTATCATTCGCGCGCGTTGCTCGCGTGATGGTTGGTTTGAAACAATTTTTGAATTTTGATAACTTAGGGATTAGAACCAGCGTTTGGTTGTGGCTGCTAACCATAATCGGTAGCCATGCCTAAGCGACCGAAACCATAACTCCGGTATCTCATCACAGCCCTCCGAACACATTAGTAATAGATCGAAAAGAGAACAAAGAAACCAGTTGTAAGGCCCCGCTCCCGGGCACCTCACGGTTGGTCATTCATCGCACATAAAACATACTTTTGGTATACATTCAAAAGCATCTTAGATAAACAATATATATTAAGTAAAATAACGCAGCGGAATTAATAAGAAATACATTCTCATTTCATCATAAAAGCTTTTACAATGCATTATATCGTTGACCTGATTACAAAATACAAGCTTTCTTTACATTGCCTATCTTTACTATGATTGCTGCTGAAGCATATGAAACCGAGGATTTCATAAGTAATCCCCGTTATGTGAATCCTCAACAATCATAGGGTCATAAACAGTGACCTCTAGTATAAAAATATAAAATATAAAAATTTCTTTTTTCATCATAAAGAAGATTCCTTAAGTAATCCCGTTTATGGGAATCCTTAAGAAATCTTGCACTTGCATGCAACATAATGTGTTCGTTATACATTATCCTTAGCTTCTCATATGGATCCTGTCAGGCTTTACCCACTTCATAGCATTCGGCTATGATTACTGTGGTCGAATGACAAGGATCCCGTTCATCCTTACTTGCACATTGAATTCTTTCGTACCAATACCATATGCTATACCCCGAATAGTCTTAGCTACTGGGCCGAAGTCAACAAATGAACAACAAAACGTATGCCACAGTACTAGTAGGTAAGCGGTAGAGGTACCATGACCATGGTCAATCACAAAGAAAGACCAATCGACTCATTCAATGCTTGCAAGACTTAATTCGTTCATTCATTAGTGCATGTATTCATCATCATATTTCTTCTCATTTATTCGTTAATACATGCATTCATCATCACGTTCCTCTTTCATTATCTTTCACTTTACGTTACATAATACTTTGTTCTTTCACTTTCATGGCTCGTAAAGTTTTGGAAGATAAACGTACATCATCATAAGGAACATGCACATATCATACATTCATCTTCGTACAAAGCATCACACATATATGGTATACCATAGGTATACCCATGCAACATCATCATTATCATCATGCCTATGTTACTAGTCCACCCAAATGAATCAGGCCTTGCTAAACTATATTCACACAGTGCGTTCTGCTCACCCGCATTAGTCTGGCCATCCGATTAGTCAATGCGGATGAGTAATACCTTATCCGCATTAGTTTGCCCCATCCGCATTAGTCAATGCGGATGAGGAATGACTTACCCGCATTCCTGAGTTAGTCTGCATTGCCCGGCCCGCATTTCCCTTAGTCTCCCGCATTGGTTAATGCGGCTTACTGCCTTAACCGCATACAGAGTATACCCGTATTGGGTTAATGCGGATGAAGAAAGAGCCTTGACCGCATTTGCTTGGTCATCCGCATGGGCTAATGCGGTTGATCAACTTAGCCATATTTGCATCAGTAGTCCGCATTGGTCAATGCGGTGGAGCGTGACGACCTGCAACTTAGTCTATGTTGTGCTCGTATCTCATTCATCAGCTAAACACTTCTATAGCACAGAATCATCACATAGTTCTTTCAAAACCACTTAAATATCATGTATACTAAGCTAGAACTTACATTAACAGTATACTTATGTACATACATACGTGAAACACATATATCTGTCTTGGAACATTCGCACCAGCTTCCCTAACAGATTATATACTCATAGACATACACATACAGGTACGGGGTAACACCCGCAACTCGAAAACTGTTTTAAAATGTGTTTCAGCCCCAAAATCGTTTGAAAATGCATAAAAGGAGGGGTCTTAGAACTCACATTGTGTTGCTGGGTATGACTTCTTCGAATCCGTAGCCGTGAGGTCTTGTATCGCGTATCAGTCTTCTTCTTCTTCTTGTTCTTTCTCCGAAATCTCGTGGTCTGCTCTTTCTCTCTCTAGAAAGCTTCAAAGATTTGGGGGTTGTTTGGGAAAGAGTGGGCAGCCATCCCTATGTATATTAGATATTTCTCTCTTCTTTGTACTTTTACACAAAACCCCCTTCTACTTTCTCTTTCCTTTCCTTTTCCTCCAAAATTCTTTCTTTTCTTTTCTTCTTATTATTTCTCTCCGTCTAATCAAAATTTCGGGTGTTACACCAGTGATGAACATTGGGCCAAAGCTAAGTCTCAGATGATATGGTCCTCCTCATCATCAACATATTTTGTCGGTGAATTACACATACACAACCGAACTATCTAGGCAGGAACATAAAAGTGACAGACATGCATAAACTAGTTACACTATAAGCATCACAAAACCACCGTGAGTGGTAACCCATAATAGATAGCCATGGATCTGCAAACTGAGAACCACATAAAGAGGATGGGACCCGGCATGGCTATAAAATCAATCAGGGCACAACAGCAAATGGACACGCCATACTATAGATCTGAAAACCCTAAATGGGTTTCGGAGTGAGACGAGAGAAAGGGGTAACAATAACAGTTGCACTGCCATTGCTGCTACCGCTCTGTCCAAGAGCCCATCACGAGGTCTACCAAACCACGGAAGGATGCCCGACCGTGAATTGACTCTATCGTCACCACCACCGTCATAAAGGCGGTAAACCATCACAGACACCGTGGTTACCACCAACACTACTTACCCACCGTCAGCGACAATCGTTAAGCTCCCACCGGCACAGAGACCCAAGGAGCAGATGCGAATGCTGTCACACCCCAACCTTGACGACGGAAACGTCGAAGTGTGAGGGTTAAGATTGTTCACAACCACATAACGCTATATTATAATGAAAAATGCCATTAATCAATTGTTTCAAACACCACATATATCAAAGTCTCAAAATAAATCAAACGAAAACAAGAATCCAATTGTTCTTATTAAGCCTAGGTCCATGTTCTAGGTTTAAGCATTTCTTCAATCATCGCTAAGCTTGCACATTACCTGAAACATGTTGAAAATAGAGTCAACTAACGAGTTGGTGAGTTCTCATGGTTTTAAATACAATAAGTATACAAAAATGTGGCAATTCTAGTCAATGGTCACAAGATAGGAAGTATATAGAACATGCATAATTACAATCAAACCTCGACTGAATAATATGTATAAGCATGATTAGCTAAGTGTATTTGGTTCCCTAGTGCACAAGCATACTGCTCCTAGGAGCCGACAATCCCTCGGCTTTAGAACCAAATAGGCTTGTCAGGCCCGAAGATCTAACACTTCGCCAGGCTAGCAATAGTTAATGATTGAACACGTATGTCACATCTCATATAATACTTAACATATTCAAACAACCATGACTATGTAAAGAATTGCACGTGTGTAATAAGTATCAAAGCGTGTATGTGTAAGTTTGTATAAGCAACATGTTTCACCCCGAAAGGTGTGAATTAAACGTAAAGCGGGGCATAAGAACTCACGTGTTTAATAAAGAAGACTTGCAGATGTAATAAGAATAACCACAAATAAGATTTCCAACACAAACGTCACAAGGCACCTAATTAAGAATAAGGTAACGCGTTATAATTTGTTTGACGATTAATTATGTTTTAGGGTTGTAGGTCTAATAGGATTTATTAATTACTCGTATTCATTACATGTTAATAATGTGATCGGTTTAATGGAACGAATGGATTTTTATACTTGGTATAATTAATTGTTTGCGCGTAAGAGAAAGAATAAATAAAACTTAATTTAATTGTACGTTAAACCGATTTATAAAAATTGTATATAATAATTAGAATACGAGATTTAACTATTAACATGAACTATATATATTTTATATAGTAATAATTAGCTAAACAATTTAATTATACAAGTATTATATTTACACATTTCTTTTGTATTTTTAGAATTACAACGATATATTTTATAAATACAAGAGTATTTTATAAAAATTTAATTTAGCCTTAAAACAAATAAACAAAAGTTAAAAAAAAAACATTCTGCATTTTATAAACTAATTTTAGAAATTTTCAGAATTAAAAAAAAATTAAATAATAAAAAAAGAAGAAAAAGAAGGAAAAATCAGAAAAGAAAGGGAAAAGGGGGGTTGCCCGGGTCGAACTCGGGACCTCCCTTTCAACAGGGAACTCAGGGACCAGTGAACCAGGGCCAATGCCTTGGTTTTCCATGGTTCTGAAATCATTTTAACCTTCATCCCCGGTTTTCCCCAAATTTTGGATGAACCCTAGTTTCGTTCAAACCCAAAATCAACCCTCGATTCGGTATTAATCCCCTAAATCATCATAGGGCTTTTGATCCTTGAACGAAACCGAGTAGGAAGCAGGTCTTAATTACCTGTTTGATGAGGTATTGAACGGGTTTCGGATTCGATTTAGCTTCGGGTGTTCTTGAGTTGGGGCTTTTTGTTCGAGAGGATTTCTTGTGCAATTGAGGGTTTGGAGAGTTTAGGAACTTCGAAATGAATCGAAAGCCCCCAATTTATAAGCTTGATTTCATGGTTTACGGGCTTAACACGTTTGATTTTAAACCGCGTTTATACTTACACTTTGAGAGATTCGAGTTGTTATGATGCGTAATTGATGGATTGATTAATTTGTTAAACCGCGTATTAACTTTGGGAATGATTGATTTGATTCAATTTGTGAATTTGGGCAATGTTTGATTCGGATTTTTGTTAAGGTTAGTCACGGTTTCGATTTGGAAAGATGAACGAGCGGGAACTCAATTTTGAATTGGGTTTGGGTTCGAAACTTTGAGTCGAGGGTGAGGGGCGGTTTAAATGGGTTTTATTGTGCTTAAAATGGGGGATTCGAAGCTCACCGGAGCTCGGCCGGAGCTCCGGCCAAGGCTACCGGAAATACGGGGAGAGAGAAGAAGGGGGGTTTGGGTTTTGAGTTTTTACACAAGTGGTCCCTCCATTTTAAATCTTTATAACTTTATGCTAAAAACCTTAATTTAAAGTTTGTAAAATGGCATTAGAACCCCCTCATCTTTTTAAACTTTAATTATTCAAGTTTTATTTTTATTATTATCATTATATTGTTATTATTATTATTATTATTATTATTATTATTATTATATTATTATTATTATTATTATTATTAGTGTTATTATTACTAACATTATTTCTTTTGTTATTGTTATTACCATTATTATTATTAATCAAAAATTTGGTTTACTAACGTTTACATTAAAGACAAATCAAGAGATAAGCATGGAAATCCATAAGTTTTATAATTGACATGAATAGTCCTTACATGAACAAACGATGGTAACTTTACACTAATGGGAAAATATGAGATGTTACAGTCTCCCCAACTTAAAAGAATTTCATCCCGAAACTAAGAAAAAAAGGGGTTACAAGAATAGGGAAGGGTACGTCTTCTTCATATGATCTTCACGCTCCCAGGTGAACTCTGCTCCTCGTTTGTTCTCCCACCGAACCTTTACAATTGGGTTCGTAGAGGTCCTAGTCTTCTTCATGATGCTGTCCATGATTTCGACGGGTTTCTCAACGAAGTGTAGTGACTCGTCGATCTGAATGTCTTCCAATGGCACATACAAGTTATTGTCGGCCAGACACTTCCTCAGATTCGAGACGTGGAAGACAGGGTGAATTCCACTAAGGTCGGAGGGTAGTTCTAGTTTGTAGGCCACTTTCCCGATTCTTTTCAGAACCTTGAAAGGCCCTACAAACCTCGGAGCTAACTTGCCTTTCCTTCCAAAGCGAACCACACCCTTCCACGGTGAGACCTTGAGAAGGACCATCTCCCCAACTTGGAATTCCAGTGGCTTGCGACGTTTATCAGCGTAACTCTTCTGTCGACTCCTTGCCACTTCCAGGTTCTTGCGGATGATAGCGACTTTATCGGTCGTCTCTTGTATGAGCTCGGGACCGGTAATAAGATTCTCGCCAATATCGGTCCAGCAGATTAGTGAACGACACTTACGACCGTAAAGTGCTTCGAACGGTGCCATTTGGATGCTTGAGTAGTAACTGTTGTTGTAGGAGAATTCTGCGAGCGGCAGGTGTGTATCCCAGTCGCCCCCAAAATCAAGGACACAGAGACGTAACAGGTCTTCCAGGGTTTGGATCGTCCGCTCGGTTTGGCCATCGGTTTGGGGATGGTAAGCCGTGCTTAAATCCAATTGCGTACCCAGAAGTTCTTGCATAGAAGACCAGAAGTGAGAAGTGAATCGAGCGTCTCGGTCAGATATAATGTGAAGAAGCACACCATGACGGCTTACGATCTCGTCAATGTAAATCCGGGCTAACCTCGATGTCTTATATGTGTCGCGTATGGGTATGAAATGTGCGACTTGGTCAATCGGTCGACGATTACCCATATGGTATCGTGCCCGCGAGATGTCCGAGGCAGCTTGGTTATGAAGTCCATGGATATATGTTCCTATTTCCACATGGGAATTTCGGGTTGTTCGAGTAAACCACTTGGACGTTGGTGTTCCGCTTTAACTTTCGTGCATGTAAGGCATTTAGCAACGTAGGTTGCTATGTCTCGTTTCATTCCGGGCCACCAATATTGACTCCGTAAGTCCATGTACATCTTATCAGAGCCCGGGTGGATAGAATAACGAGTCCGATGTGCTTCGTTCATGATAGAAGCTCGAAGATTATTGCGTTTGGGAATCCGGATTCGGTTTGCGAAATACATTAACCCATTGGCTCTTGTTTCCAATTAGGCTAAGAGATTTGGCTCGAGCTCTTTCTTCATACTCCCTTCGGTTTGCACCGCTTGTTGGGCTTCTCGAATACTTGACTCGATGTAGCAATCGATCTTCAAATTTTGTAGTAGTACTGTTGCATTGTTGACATCGAGTCGGATTTTAGTGTCAAACTCTACCAATGCGTCGAACCATTGACGTCGGTCGCGAGTCTCTTGAACGGAGACCATCTTTTGATGCGTCTTTCGACTCAATGTATCGGCTACGACATTTGCCTTGCCGGGATGGTATCGGATATCACAATCGTAGTCGCTAATTAGTTCTACCCAACGACGTTGCCTCATATTGAGGTCCTTCTGATTGAAAACGTGTTGGAGGCTCTTGTGGTCCGTGTAGACTATACATTGCGTGCCGTATAGATAGTGTCTCCAGATTTTCAAAGCAAAGACCACCGCTTCGAGCTCGAGATCGTGCGTCGTATAATTTACCTCGTGAACCTTCAATTGTCTCGAGGCATATGCTATGACCTTTCCCCGTTGCATGAGAACACCACCAAGGCCTTGTTTTGACGTGTCGCAGTATACCGTGAAGTCGTCATTTCCATCCGGTAGCGTCAGAATAGGAGCATTGCACAACTTGTGCTTCAATGTCTCAAACGCCTCTTCTTGTTCGGCTTTCCACTCGAAAGGCTTGTTCTTCTGAGTCAAGGACGTGAGTGGCTTTGTGATTTTCGAGAAGTTGGCAATAAATCGCCGGTAATACCCGGCTAGACCAAGAAACGATCGAACTTCCGTCGGAGTTGTGGGAGCACTCCAATTCTTCACGGCTTCAACCTTCGCAGGGTCGACGTGAATTCCTTGACTATTCACAACGTGCCCTAAGAATTGTACTTCTTCAAGCCAAAACTCACATTTCGAGAATTTCGCGTATAGTTGTTCCTTCTTCAAGAGATCGAGAATTTGACGGAGATGAAGTTCATGATCGGAGCGAGACTTGGAATAAATAAGAATGTCGTCAATGAAGATGATGACAAACTTGTCTAGGTATGGCTTGCACACCCGATTCATAAGATCCATGAAGACCGCAGGAGCATTGGTTAAGCCGAAAGGCATCACCATAAACTCGTAATGCCCATACCGAGTGTGGAATGCAGTCTTTGGGATATCGTCGTCGTGGACTCGCAGTTGGTGATAACCCGAACGCAAGTCGATTTTTGAAAAGATTGCAGCTCCTTGAAGTTGATCGAAGAGATCGTCGATATGAGGAAGAGGATACCGGTTCTTGATGGTCAACTTGTTGAGCTCCCGGTAATCGATACACATGCGGAATGACCCATCTTTCTTCTTCACAAATAAGACAGGTGCACCCCAAGGAGAAGAACTAGGGAAGATAAACCCCTTCTCGGATAATTCCTGGAGTTGGCTAGAGAGTTCTTGCATTTCAGATGGTGCGAGTCGGTAAGGTGATTTAGCCGCGGGGCCTGCTCCCGGAATCAAGTCGATTTTGAATTCAACTTCACGTACATGAGGCAACCCACTAAGGTCGTCGGGAAAGACTTCAAGGAATTCTCGTACAACTGGAACATCTTTGAGTTCCTTCCCTTTGGCTTTGGTATTGACTACATAGGCCAAGAATGCCGGATAACTCTTACTTAGGCATTTCCGAGCCTTAGTGCATGACATAAGCTTGATCCCTTTGGAAGACCGTTCACCGAACACCTTCATCGTGTCACCGGAGGGTAAGGGCATGCGAATACACTTCTCAAAGTAGATGATCTCGGCGTGGTTCTTGGATAACCAATCCATGCCAATAATAACGTCGAAGCTTCCAAGCTTCATTGGAATGAGGTCGATAAGAAACTTATGGTTATCGAGACACAATAGACAATCGCGGATAACCACGTCGACGGTGACGGGTTCTCCATCAGCAACTTCGACGGTGAGAGGTCTCTCTAGATTTGAGCGAGGTTTAGAAAGTGTCGGCTCGAATTCTAAGGAAACGAAACTTCTATCGGCGCCTGAATCAAATAATACGTATGCATAGGTGTCATTAATAAGAAACATACCTGTATAGGTTTTAAAGGCACTTAAGGTCATAAGCAAGGAATTTTAAGAGAAATTCTATGGAGATAGGGTTGAAATTTTTACGTACCGTTCACCACCTCATTGTTCGTTTGAGCTTGGTTCGCGTTGATGTTGAAGGCACGTCCATGAGCTTGTGGGACATTGCCCACAAGACGAGGGCATTGAGGGCGGTAGTGACCCGTTTCTCCACAATTATAGCAAGCTCGGTTTGGTTCCGTTACCGCGTTTCCCATTGCTCGGCGGCAGGTTGCCACAAGATGCCCGTACTTGCCGCATAGTGTGCAGATGCGACACGGAAGATTTCCCGGATGATGGTACCTACACGTGTTGCACATAGGTAGAGGGCCTGCATAAGCCCTTGCCACAGGCACTTGTGCGGCCGGTGCAGTCCCGGGAACACACTGTCTTTGGGGTGGCTTAGATGCGGCCACGACGTAGTTCCGTGCCGGTACAAACTTCCTTTTCTTGTTATCAGATTTAACCTCCTTGACCTCCTCGGGGGTCGTCTTCTCAGTTTTCTTGGCACCCTTTGCAGACATAGTGCCCGCTCGGATGTGGTTCTCCGTCAACTATGCAGTGATGGTGATGGCTTCTTCCAGAGTTGCGGGTCGGCTACCCACCACGGCATCCTGAATCTGAGGCAGCACACCCTTAATAAATTTTTTCACATTAAGGGAAACAGTATCCACCATGTGTGGTAGCAGTATACTCAGCTCGTGATGACGGGTTGAAATACGCCAGATGGTTCCCGCCATCCTGTTTCAGGTTCCAGAATTCCTCCTCTAGTTTTTGGATTTCACTTCTCGGGCAAAACTTGGCAATGGCTATGTTTTTGAAGTCCTCCCAAGTTAAAGACAAGATTGCGTCGGGGCCCCGGTTTCTCTTTTCGCTGTTCCACCATGTTAAGGCCCTTTGCTGCAGCATACTGGTGGCATACCTCACTTTGAGTGCTTCGGGGCACTCACAGTTGACGAAGGTGTTCTCCATCCCCTCAAACCATTCTAATAGACCGGTGGCACCTTCCTTGCCACTATAACTGGGAGGCTTGCAGGAACTAAAATGCTTGAAGGTGCAAGACTGGTTGTTACGGCCTTGGTTTGCCCTATTTTCCCCTTGGCCGTTGCTATTGTTTGTGACGTTTGCGATCATTGTGCTGCTGAGTTCAGCCACCATAGTCGTCATGACCGCAGCCATTTGCGGGCAATCATGGCGGCAAGCTTACGGCCGGATCTTCCTCGGTTACCGTGGTAACAAGACATGCTGGAAAAATACAAATTGGGTTAGGATCGGTTAAAAGGATAATAAGGATGGGCAGTTAAGGTAAGAATCATGAATTATACAGAATGATTCCATTTGGTGACGCATCACCATTTGAAAACATTGACACGTCAAGATGAATTGACCCATTCGCCTCAGAAACTTGTGTATGTTGGTCATAGTTTATCACTCATCCCGGAAATCCCCAGGTAAGCATGACTGGTCCCGTAGGATTTATGCGAAATGCTTACCTTAGCCCGAGGGCCTTTTGCCAGGAAAACCAGAATACAGGTGCCTATGTACCACACTAGTTCTTTGGTTCATGAAATCAAAAATCTTGATGGGATAATTACAAGTAGACATAAAGTCCAAGGAATTTCTATCAATAAGTCCTACTCAGTGACGAGGATGGATTTAAGAAGTAGCAATTGTCGGGGAGAATCAATGTTTAAGATAAGTCTAGGGGAGACGGGTAACAATATGTAATCATGCAGAAAGGCACCTATGCTAAGGCATCACATTGCATATAATAAGGCATAGCGTTAGGCAACATGCAAACAATAAGTATGTATTCATAAGAATACTATTCTATAAGGATCATGTATAAACTATAGTCTAGGTCACCATTTCTAATAACCTAAATCCCTATAGTTATGGGCTCTGATACCAATCTGTCACACCCCAACCTTGACGGCGGAAACATCGAAGTGTGAGGGTTAAGATTGTTCACAACCACATAACGCTATATTATAATGAAAAATGCCATTAATCAATTGTTTCAAACACCACATACATCAAAGTCTCAAAATAAATCAAACGAAAACAAGAATCCAATTGTTCTTATTAAGCCTAGGTCCATGTTCTAGGTTTAAGCATTTCTTCAATCATCGCTAAGCATGCACATTACCTGAAACATGTTGAAAATAGAGTCAACTAACGAGTTGGTGAGTTCTCATGGTTTTAAATACAATAAGTATACAAAAATATGGCAATTCTAGTCAATGGTCACAAGATAGTAAGTATATAGAACATGCATAGTTACAATCAAACCTCAACTGAATAATATGTATAAGCATGATTAGCTAAGTGTATTTGGTTCCCTAGTGCACAAGCATACGGCTCCTAGGAGCCGGCAATCCCTCGGCTTTAGCACCAAATAGGCTTGTCAGGCCCGAAGATCTAAGACTTCGCCAGGCTAGCAATAGTTAATGATTGCACACGTATGTCACATCTCATATAATACTTAACATATTCAAACAACCATGACCATGTAAAGAATTGCACGTGTGTAATAAGTATCAAAGCGTGTATGTGTAAGTTTGTATAAGCAACATGTTTCACCCCGAAAGGTGTGAATTAAACGTAAAGCGGGGCATAAGAACTCACGTGTTTAATAAAGGAGACTTGCAGATGTAATAAGAATAACCACAAATAAGATTTCTAACACAAACGTCACAAGGCACCTAATTAAGAATAAGGTAACGCGTTATAATTTGTTTGACGATTAATTATGTTTTAGGGTTGTAGGTCTAATAGGATTTATTAATTACTCGTATTCATTACATGTTAATAATGTGATCGGTTTAATGGAACGAATGGATTTTTATACTTGATATAATTAATTGTTTGCGCGTAAGAGAAAGAATAAATAAAACTTGATTTAATTGTACGTTAAACCGATTTATAAAAATTGTATATAATAATTAGAATACGAGATTTAACTATTAACATGAACTATATATATTTTTATATAGTAATAATTAGCTAAACAATTTAATTATACAAGTATTATATTTACACATTTCTTTTGTATTTTTAGAATTACAACGATATATTTTATAAATACAAGAGTATTTTATAAAAATTTAATTTAGCCTTAAAACAAATAAACAAAAGTTTAAAAAAACATTCTGCATTTTATAAACTAATTTTAAAATTTTCAGAATTAAAAAAATTAAATAATAAAAAGAAAAGAAGAAAAAGAAGGAAAAATCAGAAAAGAAAGGGAAAAGGGGGGCTGCCCGGGTCGAACCCGGGACCTCCCTTTCAACAGGGAACTCAGGGACCAGTGAACCAGGGCCAATGCCTTGGTTTTCCATGGTTCTGAAATCATTTTAACCTTCATCCCCGGTTTTCCCCAAATTTTGGATGAACCCTAGTTTCGTTCAAACCCAAAATCAACCCTCGATTCGGTGTTAATCCCCTAAATCATTATAGGGCTTTTGATCCTTGAACGAAACCGAGTAGGAAGCAGGTCTTAATTACCTGTTTGATGAGGTATTGAACGGGTTTCGGATTCGATTTAGCTTCGGGTGTTCTTGAGTTGGGGCTTTTTATTCGAGAGGATTTCTTGTGCAATTGAGGGTTTGGAGAGTTTAGGAACTTCAAAATGAATCGAAAGCCCCCAATTTATAAGCTTGATTTCATGGTTTACGGCTTAACACGTTTGATTTTTAAACCGCGTTTATACTTACCACTTTGAGAGATTCGAGTTGTTATGATGCGTAATTGATGGATTGATTAATTTGTTAAACCGCGTATTAACTTTGGGAATGATTGATTTGATTCAATTTGTGAATTTGGGCAATGTTTGATTTGGATTTTTGTTAAGGTTAGTCACGGTTTCGATTTGGAGAGATGAACGAGCGGGAACTCAATTTTGAATTGGGTTCGGGTTCGAAACTTTGAGTCGAGGGTGAGGGGCGGTTTAAATGGGTTTCATTGTGCTTAAAATGGGGGATTCGAAGCTCACCGGAGCTCGGCCGGAGCTCCGGCCAAGGCTACCGGAAATACAGGGAGAGAGAAGAAGGGGGGTTTGGGTTTTTGAGTTTTTACACAAATGGTCCCTCCACTTTAAATCTTTATAACTTTATGCTAAAAACCTTAATTTAAAGTTTGTAAAATGGCATTAGAACCCCTTCATTTTTTTAAACTTTAATTATTCAAGTTTTATTTTTATTATTTATATATTATTATTATTATTATTATTATTATTATTATTATTATTATTATTATTATTATTACTATTATTATTATTATTATTATTATTAGTGTTATTATTACTAACATTATTTCTTTTGTTATTGTTATTACCATTATTATTATTAATCAAAAATTTGGTTTACTAACATTTACATTAAAGACAAATCAAGAGATAAGCATGGAAATCCATAAGTTTTATAATTGACATGAATAGTCCTTACATGAACAAACGATGGTAACTTTACACTAATGGGAAAATATGAGATGTTACAAATGCCATCACCGACTCCAAGGAAAATCGTAGGTGGACCAAACAACGGCCGACCACCAGCACCACATACCATGGTGAGCAAACGACCTCCTCCTCCACCTCGAACACAGAGGGGAGCCGGAGCGACAAAAGATCCCGCCACCACCGGCCGAACACCAACAAAAGCGACCATGGCGAGGAAACCACAACCTCCTCCACCTAGACCAAAGAGGGAGGCCGAGCGGTAGTAGAACCCACTACCACCAAACCAAACACCATGAGCAGAGAGACCACACCAAGGATAAAGACTATCGGGTGCCAAAACACAACATACGAAACTTGTGGTGAGACTGAAGCATCGCCGTGGGAGTTGCCGACCGACGGCCGCTCCCGGCTACACTCGAAGCAGCCACACCGGGTCGCGTCACCATTCACCATCATCAACTCCCCTCTCTCTAACTTTCTCTCAAAATGAAGATGCTGAACAAAATCTCGATATATGCAAAAGGGTGGTGTTGAGAGGTTAAAATGGAAATTCTCAAAACTTATGTGACAAATCTCAAAAAACATAAAAGCAACTGCTGATGCAGTTGCTTTATTCATATTATAGAATATAAAGGCTCCAATAAACAAAATTAGAGCAATTGAACCTATGTTCTAAATTATTAGATGAGACTTTAAAATAACTTTTCTTTATTAAAGTCCCGTCTATCCACCCGTTATGTTAACCGGTAGACGTCATAATAGCCTGTCATGTGAAAGGTCATGAGTACCAGACTAAGTTGTGGAGGTAGGTTGTTTGGCAAAACATGTATTCTTCTAATTGTTTAGAGTTAAAATAATAAGAAAATCACTTAAAATGATAGGTTTTTAGTAAAAATGTATTTAATTTAAAAAGTCTAAGCTTGACATATGTCATTTTATTATAATTAAATAAAATGATATTTTGGTCATTGTGTTAAATATGTCAAATCTTATTCTCAAATATATCAAGTCATTTTCTCATATAATTTTTCATCGTTTGTTATATGTATTTATCATTGTATTTTACGTTTTAAATCATTTTGTATTATTTTATAAATTTCTTTTATATACTATATAAACTAGGATTGTTTTTAGGCATGTTGCGTCAGAGCGTATTGGGTTGGATTTTCGCTCGGTGCTAACTACACTGCCAATTTCTTAATATGTGAGGCCTCACATGTTTATTTTTACGAAAATCAATAAAATAATGCAAGTAAAAACAAACACTCGAAGAGGGCATGTACAAGCATGAGGTATAATATTGTTTTTAAGTTATGTTTTTAGTTGTGATAGTGAATATTCTATGTGAACCTACCACTAATCTATATTGAGAGTAGCTTCTCTGAAGAGAGATATAAACTCTAAGGGCCTATATATAATATAATGAATAGCTTTGTGGTAGAATTATAAAAATCCTAAATATACTGTAGCTAAGAATCTATCATTATATAGATAGATAATTTCTTGTTATTTTATCATTGTATTTTACAACTAGTAATACATAATATTGTTATTTCACCAATTGTTTTATATTTTAAATCATTTTATGTTTTTTGTTATTGCTTTTTGTTGGATCGATACCGTTTAGATTAACAAGAACTTCTTTGATCAGTAGCTAACAAATAGGAATCTAAGTTAACTACTTACTATCATAACACAAATACTTTGAGGAAATATAAATGCACAAGTTGTTCTTTCAAAGTATTCACTTGATTAATCTTTTGAGTACAAATGATACAATCGACATATAAAACCAAGTGACTAAAAAGCTTGCCTCTACTATACAAGTGTGAGGACTTTATACTATGAAATCTAAACAATAAGAATAAACTATTCTATGTTCAAAATGTATAGCAAGATAGTCAATCGGCAAATCAGAGTCAGACAGCTTTAGTATTATATTGTGTCCAAAAGGCAGAACACAGTAGCCGTCAATACAACAGTCTTGTCATGTGTAACAGATAAACAGTCGATCAGCAGCTTATGTTAGAATTCTGATCGACAAGCATTCAGCATGTGCAGTTCGGCAGTGGATTCAACACTTGGCTTAATTCGGCAGTTGGTAGCCAGTGCTGAATTTCTGAGTTTTTTGTAGCTTCATCCTTTTCATTGATCAATAAATTTCCCTTAGGATGATGCTATCAAAACTTTGTCTTCATCTATCAAGCATTCTGATTAGTAGTAGGTTATACATGTAATCTCTTCTATCTTTTGATGGGTAGTCAAGAGGTAGATTTACTAAGTCTTTCATGTTGTGCCGAGATAGTCTGAAAAGATCACACTCTTTGACTTCAAATTTTTTGGCTAGCATATGTTAGACAGAAAGAGTTGGTTGAGGAATTGTAACTCCAATGGGTGACTGGGTTATGAATACGCAGGGGAGTCACATGCAGAACTTCTTCTTCCTTGTTTTCCTTTCGCTCATCCTTGTTTCCAGATTTCATTCTCAAAATGGTAGCCATGGATTTGTATTTGTCGAACATGTCTTCATATTTTGAGATTAACTTATGCATCCTCTTTAAGTCTTCAAGACTGTTAGAACCACTAGTTCAGATAGAAAGAAAGATTTTGACTTGTTCTTTCTTTCTATGTAAAAACTCTTAGCTTTAAAATCATAATCCTATTTTATGATTGTTATAGCATCATTATCTGAGTCTTCTTCTTCCTCATATTCTGAGAGTTCTTCTTTTTCTTTTAGATGTTCCAACACATGTCGTATTCTTCTAGCAACATCGGTGATGATCACTTTATCTGTTGAATCATCAGATTGGATCTAGGTAGGGTTTTAGCTGTTTCAAAAGCTCGTTGGACTTGTTGAGAACCACGCTTAGTGGCTTGAGCAGGTGGAGAAGTAGTAGGAGGTGATTATGGTTGGTTGCTGGGTTTGGCAGATGGGATGGTTTCAGTAGCTTCAGACTCTAGTTTCTTCTTCCTTTGTACTAAATCCTACCTTAATTTATCTAGATGAGATTTGTAGATTTCCACTTCCCTCGCCTCAGATTCATTGTTCAGATTCATCAATCTTAGCCTAGTCAAGTCAGCTATCTCAAACCGGTTGAAGCATACCATTTGGTTCCTTGAGTATGTAACTCTTCCAGCTCCTGATCTGGTTATGAAGTAGGTAATATTCTTTTGATCATATTCCCACTCCATTATGGGATCATATGCTGATAGTGGAGTTTCAAGGATCTCTTCACTGGCATCAGCTTTGACTAAAGACAATACTTTATGTAACAACACTTTGGATTTATCGTTATCCAAAGATGCTGAAGTACTCAGCAATTTGCTTGAGAATGTCAAGGGGAAAATCAAGTACCTCATTTTCATGATCATAGTACATGATTTCTTCATTATCTCTCTTGACAATAAAACTTTTCATCTGAGCAAGATACCCAACAGCTAACACCTTTATTCCTTTGAGTATCTTCTCCTTTACTTCTGGATAAACAATCCTTGCTTTTACAACTTTCCTTGGTGCTTTTTTCTCCTTTGCAAGGATTGAGAAGATGGGTTGACTGTCATTAGAGGTTGTTGATTTAGAGTCTGGGATTGATGGAGCCTCAGTCAGCAGATGGGAAGACTTTTGAGGGACTTTCTTTGTTTTTGCATGTTGTCTTTCCTATTGCTACCTAGCTTGTTCAAACTTAAGGAGCTCTCTAGCAACAAACATTTGTTTGATTCCTCTAATATTCAGATCAAGTGTTGACATACTCATTGGTCCTATGTGTCTACCAGAGAAACCATAGTATTTGAGGAACCACTTTATTTATTGCTTATCCCTGAAAACCTGTTGACTCTTTTCTCCTTGTTTTTTTTCTGATGCAACCTTCTTTCTTCTAGCTGACTAAAGTATTTTCTCCATCTTAGCACGAGTTGCAGCTATCAGTTTAGATTTGATCTCAGTAGTGCTCCACTCCATGATCTCATCAAAATGGAATCCTTTTAACTCAAGTTGAGCTGCTAAGAGATGCTTTTTCTTGATCCTTCGTTTCTTTCTTTTTAGTGGAGATTATGGATTTGGGTTTGGCAATTACAGTTGTTGAAGCCTACTGAGTAGCTGTTCTTTGGGTGCTATTAGCAAATGGCCTGGATGACTTAGATGTCACCTTCTTTACAGCTTTGGCCTTTGGTTTAGGTGGAGCTTTTGATGTTGCTCTGTTGGGTTCGCCACCACAGTTGAATTCTTTTATTGCAGTTCTTGAAGCTCTTGATTCCTTTGTACTTTTGATTAGTGCAATGATGTTCTTCTTAACAAAAGATTCTTGAGCTCTACCTGCCTTCAGGACTACAACTTCTTCTTCAATATTGCATAAGAATAGCTCCACTTTCTAGTCATTAGAAATCTGGCCTTTGATTTCTGTGACTCAATGATTGTATTGACAGTCTTTTGCAAAGTAACTGTCTTCCCCACACATTAGGCATGTTTTCATCTTCTTCTTTGTTGATTTCATCATCTTCCTGATCTCTTGTAACTCTTTTATTTTCTCATTCTTGCCTCCCTCCGATCCACCCATCTTCGTATTTATCCTATGATTAGCATGGGTGGTCAGCTCTATCTTCTTCTTTAGGAACCTCATGTTATGGATTTCAATTGCTTTAGAGATAGACTTTTGAATATATAGTTAGGGCCTCATTTATAAAGAGTTTGAGGTTCCAGCACAACAGCTTCTGTTGTGGTTCTTCTAGTTATAGCTGTGCTTTGAATGAAGCTTTGTCTTGGGGGAGGGATTTGACTTGGAAGACAGCCGGCTGGCTTCGAAAGATAACTTTTCTTGTACAAATTTCATCAAGAGTTTGAGATTCCAGCACAACAGCTTCTGTTGTGGTTCTTCTGGTTGTAGCTGTGCTTTGAATGAATCTTTGTCTTGGGGGAGGGATTTGACTTGGAAGACAGCCGGTTGGCTTTGAAAGATAATTTTCTTGTACAAATTTCATCTTTCGAGTCACGGCCTTCTTAAGTTTAGCCTTGTGTTCTTTTCTCCTTTCCTCCTCCCCCTTCTCATCATTTTCTTTGTTCTCCTCCTCTTCATCTACTTTCTCAACTATTCCATCCTTCTTTTCCTTTATGTCTCAATCTTTTCACATTAGGCAGACAGTTGCTTCTTTACCTCAAGGTTGCACTTAGGAGTATAAGTGGGAGTGTATGTCATTAGTGGTTCCATAGAGTTATACCCTAAACCTCTCTTGGTTTGATACAACCTTTGGAATTTTTTAGTAAAGGCAAGTAATTTTTCAAACTTTTTTGTTTGAATCTTATATTTATCAACATATGTATTTGCTATGGTGAAATCACATTATGCTGATTTCAGTCTGCTAAAGAGATCATCAATTTGAGTCTCTAGGTTGGTTTGCTCATGTTTTAATTATGAAACAATCTTTTCTAGCTCCATTATCTTTTTTTTAGCTTGATCATTTTTCTTAAAAATCAGTTTTAAGAAAATTGATTGATTCAACATCATTGATAAGATTCAAATTGTGATTTTTTTATAAGTTAACCCTAACTATGCATTCGAGCGTACATCAGTGTTCAGAAGTTAACTAAGGTGAATAGATTGAGCTTCCATCCATCAATGCATTATTGATAGGAGTAGTATCTTCCACTTGGAGATTCCAGTCAATCACCTCTTCTCCTGAGGCTACAACTACTATATTTCTTTGGTTGAATGAAGTGGATGGACCTTGATGAGTTGAGTATTGTTGAGAGTTTGATGAATTTGGAGGAGATGGATTTGACTTTGGTGCTTTTGCATTCCTTGGTAAATTGTCCCAGCTAGTAGTAGTTGAAACATTTCACCTTACTTTTATCAAACCCAAATCCTGATCTTCTCTGCCTTAGGAACTTTCTTCTGGTTCTCTATTAAAACTGCTTGGCCCTGAAGGATATCATGGCTATATGTTAGTTGATACTCATTTCCTTAAGATCATCTAGATGAATGTACTCTAAATCATGACTCCACCTATGTTAGTTGATATCCATTTCCTCAAGATCATCTGGATGAATGTACTCCAAATCATGACTCTACCTTCACCAGCAGCTTGGACCATGGGGGCATACAGACCATTCACAATAGAGAGCCAGAGTCTTATGTCTTGATTCCTTATGAAATTCTCCATCCGGATTTTCCAGGTATCATAGTCATTTGGTGTGAACATAGGAGGTTTGGTTTGAGTTCCATTCTCCAAATCATGCTTACTAGAAATGGCTACAATAGTCATTTTGAGAGGGTAGAGATGTATAAAGAAATGTGGTGTTTGATAGTGTGATCAAAGGAATAAACAAGTGATTTGTTGAAAGATAACTTCAAGCAAATCAAGAACCAAAGCTCTGATGCCACTTATTGGATCTGTATGGATTAGATTAACAAGAACTTCTTCTTTGATCAGTAGCTAATGAATGTGGAATCAAAGTTAACTACTTACTATCATAACGCAAATACTTTGAGGAAATATAAATGCACAACTTGTTCTTTCAAAGTATTCTTAATATTTTGAGTACAAATGATATGATCGGCAGATAAAACCAAGTGTCTAAAAAGCTTGTATCTCCTATACAAGTGTGAGGACTTTATACTATGAATCTAACAATGAGAATAAAGTATTCTATGTTCAGAATGTGCGACAAGATAATCAATTGGCACATAAGATGTAAGGCCCCCGTTCCCGGAGACCTCACAGTTGGACATTCATAGCATTTTTATATAAAACAATACACATTTCATAAAAGGTTGCAGTAGAATTAAGTTAACAAAAACCATTCATTTCATTAATAACTACTGTTGTTAAGCAATACGTCATTGTTTCATAAGTTACAAAAGAATCGTTTAATTGCACTACAAAACAACAATATCATTTAGCATGAATGGATGTCAGTCTTGCCCTACCGAGTAGCTTCACCTGCGTGCCAATCTCAGCAATAATTACCTGCCAACTAAAAATGCATAAAAGTCAGCTTTACTGAGTGAGCACTAGTTTTAAAGCATTTAAAATACCTTGTATAAATATATAAAAATATCATTTTCTTTAAAAACACGTCCTTTACTTTCGCTCGTGAGCATACATCATACATACATCAAGGTATATTCTTGATTATCTTTCATCATTGTACGTATTCGTTCATTTCATACTTTTTCATTTATCTTTCACTATTTCTAGATCCTGTCATAACTTTACCCCCATCATTGGGCACGAAGCCACCTCATTCTCAGAGTAAAGTGACAAGGATCCCGTTTCGTACTATGGATCAATCACCAAGACTTAACCCCCTGTGTGTGAACCGTCACGGGTTAGCCAAAATCACATGCTATATTACACACAGTTGAGCTAGCAACTCTCATTGAGTTGTGAACCTCATTTCATTTTGCTCGTAAGATTTTTCATTCATTCATTCTTTATGTTCCACTTTCATTATCACTAATCTTTCACTTTCATTATGATAATACTTTACGAGCATAAACACACCACATAAAGTCACATAATAATATAATAATAGGGAACATAAAAACAACCCACAACGTGAATAAAATAATCAAATAAAAGCATCTGGTCAAACCAAGGTCAAACCTTAAAATTCTGATTTCTCCAAAATTCCAGAAAATTTCTAAGTGTTTTAGGTGCATGGGAACTATGCACGCGCATGGGCCCTTGTTGGAGCATATATTGTCATATATAGTGTGTCCGTCGCTTGACGAATAGTCCAGGCTTAATGTATTACACCTGATATGTTGTAAACACATGAAACTGGGTCATTCGCAGGAGCATATGCGAATGAGACTCAGTCGTACGACTGAGTCATGCTAATGGACTAGTCGTGCGACTGAGAGATGCGATTGGGGCATTTGTAATACTGAACCATAAGAATGGTCCAGTCGTACGATTGAACCATACTCATGGTCCAGTCGTACGATTGAACCATACTCATGGTCCAGTCGTACGATTGAACCATACGCATGGTCCAATCGCACGAGTGGGCCCAGTCGCATCTAATATGGGCTGAGGCCTATATATATCAGTTTTAATGTGTAGAGAAAAAAGGTTTTTTGATAGTGTGCTCGGCGCCTAGGTGCTGCTGGATGAGAGGGGAGATCATGCTCGATCTCCCCTTGCCAAAAGTCTTGATTCTTAAGTTGTAACGAGCTTAAAATCATTAGGTTTTATCAATGAAATAATTCGATTATTGTTCGTACTATTGTTTGTCTTTTGGTTTATCATCTTTCGTCAAGAACACGCTCGGATGCTTACCGATCCAGTGACTCCACAGCCCTGCTTAGGCGTATTAACAATATACGGGCACATGATCCTATACTTTGGTGGTTTTCAGCCTAACTCTTGGGCTCATGAACTGTTCAGGCGCATGAACCTATACTTAGGTGCCTGAGGAAAAAGTTGGACGCATGGTACTGTTCAGGCGCATGAGTCACCCACGTTGAACTCAATCGGTCTTCGCCTTTTGTCAGCATACGACTTCTGTCTATCCTTGGCCGCCTTCATAAAGGCTTTGATCTTTTATATCTTTTCCGTCACAGCCTCGAGCACCTTGATACTTCCCAACTCCTTCTGCCCAATGTCTCCCCAACATACGGGTGTACTACACCTTCTACCGTATAGCATCTCATATGGTGGCATTCCAATGTTGGCATGATAATTGTTGTTGTATGAGAATTCGGCTAACGGTAAGTGTTCATCCCAACATCCACCAAAATCGATGACGCATGCCCGAAGCATATCTTCTAGCGTCTGAATCGTCCTCTCAGACTGACCATCTATCTGAGGATGGTAAGCCATGCTAATGTGTAGCCTCGTCCCCATCGCATCATTGGATCTTTTTCAAAACTTCGATGTGAACCGGGTGTCACGGTCCGATACGATAGACACCGACACACCATGAAGAGCCATAATCTCCTTGATAAACAGATCCGCCAACCTTTCAGATGAATAAGTCTCGTAGATCGGTAAGGAATGAGCACTCTTTGTCAGACGATCAACTATTACCCAAATGGTATCGTACCCTCTCGCCGTATGAGGTAACTTCGTAATGTTGTCCATAGCGATATGCGCCTACTTCCACTCGGGTATATCTAATGGTTGGATCTTCTCGTATGGCTTTTGATGCTTTGCCTTCACTTGCAAACAAGTAAGAGACTTACTCCCATAGTCCCCTACATCGCGCTTTATTCCCGGCCACGAGTAATCTTTCTTCATATCCTGGTACATCTTTGTAGCACCGGTATGAATCGAGTATCGAGTCTTATGAGCCTCATTCATAATCTTTCCCCTTAGATCCCCATATTGAGGTATCCACATCCGTCCAGTTCGGGTACTAACACTGAGAGTGTTCTCACCTAATTCTGCGACTAGACCCTTCATATGTCCAAAATTAATCCGATCTTCCTTTAGTGTCTCGTCCTGAAACTATTTGATGTGCTTCATCACATCGGCGGTCATAACCAACTGATAAGTTTTCACCTTAATCGGCTCGGGTCTCTCCTTTCGGCTAAGGGCATCGGTCACAACGTTGGCCTTACCCGGATGATAATGGATCTCATAGTTATAATCCTTGATTAACTCTAACCACCTCCTCTGCCTTATGTTGAGATTCTTTTGCTCAAAGAAATACTTTAAGCTCTTATGTTCGATGAAGATGGTGCACTTCGTCCCGTATAAGTAGTGCCTCCAAATCTTTAACGCAAAGAACACAACCACTAGCTATAAATCACAGGTGGGATAATTGACCTCGTGAGTTTTCAACTGTCAGGACGCGTAGGCTATTACCCTTCCATGTTGTATCAACATGCAACCCAGTCCTGAATAAGAAGCATCCAAGTAGACCACTAAATCTTCACTCCCTTCGGGTAATATCAAGACAGGAGCTTGAGTTAATCTTGCCTTTAACTCCTCAAAAGCATTCTCCTGTTCCTGACCCCATACAAACCTCACATCCTTGTGAGCTAATTTAGTTAAAAGTGAGGTTATCTTGGAAAAGTCTTGGTTAATCTTCTGTAGTAGCCTGCCAAACCCAAGAAACTGCAAATCTCAGATGGCGTCTTTGGAGACTTCTATTGCATCACTGCCTCAACCTTAACTGGGTCCACCATAATTCCTTCATAATTCACTACGTGACCTAAAAATTGAACTTCACACGATCAAAAAGCACACTTAGAGAATTTAGCATATAGCTTCTCCCTTCTAAGTGTCTCTAACACTTCACGTATGTGGCCGGCATGTTCTTCTTCGATCTTTGAATAAATAAGGATATCATCAATAAACACGATCACTGATTTATCTAACATTGGCCGACACACTTGGTTCATCAAATCTATAAAGGCAGTTGATGCGTTAGTTAAACCAAAAGACATAACAAGAAACTCGTAGTGTACATAATGCGTGCGAAAAGCTGTCTTAGGAATATCTTGCTCATTCACCTTCAATTGATGGTAGCCAGATCAGAGAACTATCCTTGAGAACCAACTGGCACCATGGAGCTGATCAAACAAGTCATCTATTCTCGGTAAGGGACATCAGTTCTTCACTGTTAGCTTGTTTAACTCCATGTCGTCTATGCACATCCTCATACTACCATTTCTCTTCATAACAAATAAGACCGGAGCACCCCAAGGAGAGATGCTCGGTCGGATGAACCCTTTATCCATTAACTCCTGCAGTTGAACCATCAGTTCCTCCATCTCGGTCGGAGCTAATCGATACGGTGCTTTAGCAACAGGTTGAGCACCGGGTATCAAGTCAACTTAAAGCTCGATCTCGCGTTCTAGTGGCACACCTGGTAAATCTTCTGGGAACACATTTGGAAAGCCACGCATAACTGGTACATTAGACAAGTGTGGTACTGACGCGTCCACGTCCTCTACTTAAGCCAGGTAGGCATTACATCCATGTCTCATGCATCTCTCTACCACCACCATCGAAATCACCTTTAGAATCGTAATGACACGATCACCGTAGACCGTCATTGAATTTTCATCGGGCGCAATTAATCGGATCATCTTCTTGCGACACATAATGTTTGCCTCATAGGCCACTAACCAATCCATCCCTAGTACTACATCAAATCCGCCTAGGGGCATCACAAATAGTTTAATAGAAAACCCATGGCCTTCTAGTTCTATGTCGTAGTCTTCTAACACATTAGAAATTATGGTAGACTTACCAATAGTAGTTTTTACATCAAATGGCTTATCAATACTTCTACTACTAACAGGCAACTTAGCACAGAAAGTAGCAGAAATGAAATTCCTACTAGCACTAGAATCAAATAATACAGTGGCACAAGTTTGGTTTACTAGAAACATACATGACATGACATCGAGGTCTACTCTGGCCTCCTCCCGTGTCATTGAGAAGGCTCTAGCACCTGCCCTCTGCCTTCTTTCTTCTGTCCTTTTCTGCACCCTCAAACCCTCAGCCCTTGGCTTCTTGCAATCCCTGCTCAGATGGCCTTCCTCGCCACAATTATAACACCGTATAACCCCGCACATCTTCGCCACATGACCAGGATTTCCATACTTGAAGCACACATTCACTCCCCACTTGCATTCACCAGTGTGCTCCCTCCTACATCTACCGCACTTCTTCATCCCCGAGCTTATTGACACTATCCTACGTTCATCCACCCTCATCCACTTATTGTTTGGAGTGAAACCACCACGTCTAAACCGTTTCCCACTCCAGTTCCTGTCACCACCATCTGTCTTCTTCACCTCAACCACCGCCACCTCTCTCTCGACATATAGCCTTCCAGCCAGATCCACTGCCGACCTAAAAGTGCTTGGTCAGGCAACAATGAAATGCCTGCGAATATCAACCGGCAATCCCTACACATACTTCTTAATCTTCCTTGACACTGGCGTCACCTAATCCGGCAACAGCCTCGCCATTTCGTTGAACTTGGTGGGGTATTGCTGGTGGGTCATGGTTCCTGCCTCAAGCTGTAGGAACTCTCTCTATCTTGTCTAGTTCCCGATGAGGACAGAACTCCTCAATCACCATCTTCTTTAACTCTCCCCATCTCATGTTCCCGATGGCCCTAACACCCTTGGCTTGGACAATATTTTCCACCAACACAGAGCCGAGTCAATGAAAGAGTGAGTGGTAAACCTCACCTTCTGGTCCTCCCTGCACTCACTAATTTCCAAAATCGCCCCCATTTCTCTTACCCAGCGGTGAGCAGCAGCAGCATGGTTTACACCGTTGGAATGCCGCGTAACTACATCCCCTCATGGTTTCCCGCACTTCTACCTCCTCCTTATTATTGGATGCTGCATTCTCAGCATTTAATTCCTTCTTATCATTATGATCCCTCACATTCTCCCTCCTTCCCGTTGTAGTCCTTCTCTACTCCTCTTTCTTCTTTCTCTTATCCTTCCTCACAGCACGGATGACTTCGGTCACTACAGATGGCAGGATCTTCTGCATGATTTGATGAACCTCATCAAGCACTGCCTCTTTCACTTAGGCCCTCAGATTGGTGCTCTTATCAACGCCCTCATGCTGGTGTATCTCAAGATCTGCAGGGGTTGTTTCAGCAGTCCTAACCCCCTTCCTCGTGGCACGTGTTTCCACACCACGTCCACCACGTACTCCACCTCTAGAAGCCTTAGACGATCTACCTCTAGCCATCCTCTAAACACTATAAGATTCAAACACTAACACGGTCATTCAAGGTAATAGCTTAGTTTTTGTTGAGTATAGTAAGTCCCTAATTACAGTGGCCAGTTGTGATTAGCCACTTGCTTTACTCTTTATACCCCAAGCATTTCCTATCTTGACTTTAATAGTATTTAAATCTACTAAGAGCACATAAATTAAATAGCACACACACATAATACCAGTTAATCATTAAGAAAAGAAATACCTTATGGTACATAGCTACTCGGGCTGGCATCCCTCCATTAGGTTCCATTGTCAGTTTAAATTTAGTTTTTTAAAAATATTTACCCAATTCTCTTAAACTTTGGCTCTGATACCAACTTGTAAGACCCCGTTCCTAGAGACCTCACAGTTAGACATTCATAGCATTTTTATATAAAACGATACACATTTCATAAAAGGTTGCAGCGGAATTAAGTTAACAAAAACCATTCATTTCATTAATAACTACTGTTATTAAGCAATACATCATTGTTTTATAAGTTATAAAAGAATCGTTTAATTGCATTGCAAAACAACAATATCATTTAGCATGAATGGATGTCAGTCTTGACCTGCCGAGTAGCTTCACCCGTGTGCCACCCTCAGCAATAATTACCTGCCAACTGAAAATGCATAAAAGTCAGCATTGTTGAGTGAGCTCTAGTTTTAAAGCATTTAAAATACCTTTTGTAGATATATAAAAATATCATTTTCTTTAAAAACACTTCCTTTACTTTCGCACGTGAGCATACGTCGTACATACATCAAGGTATATTCTTGATTATCTTTCGTCATGGTACGTATTCGTCCTTTTCATAATTTTTCATTTATCTTTCACTATTTCTAGATCCTTTCATAACTTTACCCCCATCGTTGGGCACGAAGCCACCTCATTCTCGAAGTAAAGTGACAAGGATCCTGTTTTGTACTATGGATCAATCACCAAGACTGATCCCCCTATGTGTGAACCCTCAAGGGTTAGCCAAAATCGCACGCTATATTACACACAGTTGAGCTAGCAACTCTCGTTGAGTTGTGAACTTCCTTTTATTTTGCTTGCAATACTTTTCATTCGTTCATTCTTTATGTTCCACTTGCATTATCATTAATCGTTCACTTTCATTATGATAATACTTTACGAGCATAAACACACCACGTAAGGTCACATAATAATGTAATAATAGGGAACATAAGAACATCCCACAACACGAATAAAATAATCAAATAAAAACATCAGGTCAAATCCAGGTCAAACCTTAAAATTCTGATTTATCTAACATCCCAGAATATTTCTACGTGTTTTAGGCGCATGGGAACTATGCTAGCGCATGAGCCCTGCTTAGGCGCATTAACACTATACGGGCGCATGATCCTATACTTTATAGTTTTCAGCCTAACTCTTGGGCGCATGAACTGTTCAGGAGCATGAACCTACACTTAGGCGCCTGAGAAAAAAGTTGGGCGCATGGTACTGTTCAGGCGCATGAGTCGACACTTAGAATTTTCAGCCAAGGTTTTAGGCGCATGGGCACTATTGGAGCGCATGAAACCCACTTGAGATCTTCTAAGGCAAATTACCAGGCGCATAGGGCCTGTTTGGGCGCATGACTACCTGATATGCATTTTTCAAACTTATTTTCAAACCCAATCAGCATATTAACTTGTTCTAAGCTTATATCTGTCATCCTAAGCATCAACATCACATGTTCAACCATAACACACAAGAACATGAGCATATATACATACGGTTATATACAACAGTTGAAAAACCCATTTTAGACATGCATTTTCAGCCCCAAAAGTTTAAAACACATAAAAGCTGGGGTCTAGAACTCACCTATTGAAACCAACAAGTATCACTTCTCCCAAACTTGTGTGCATAAGAGTTCGAACACCTAAAACACATCAAAAAGAGCAACCAAACATGTAGAACTCATAAAAATCGGTTCTAAGGTCGAAAACCCCACAAAACCGAACTAAAAACACTTAGAAACACTTACCAATTGCGAATTCAACCTTTTCTTCTTGAAAAACCGAGAGAAACTTCACTTTCTTCTTCTTCTTCTTCTTCTTCTTCCTTTTTCAGTCGAAAAGCAGAAGTTGGTGTGTATACATGGGCGCCATACTCAAATATTAATATAATATTTGACTTTTGTACTTTTTACACTTAATCCTCTTTCATTTTATTCCATATTCTTTTTCTTTCTAGATACTTTTGTTTTCTTTTCTTTTGACAAAAATTCTGGGTGTTACATAAGAGTTAAGACAGCTTCAGTACTATGTTGTCTTTAAAAGGTAGAACACCACAGCTGTCAGTACAAACAATATTATCTTATGTAACAGTGGACCAGCAACTCATGTAATGCACTGCTCACAGTAGTAGTCGATTGACAGCTTATCGGTAGAATGTGATCGGCAGTTGCTCAGCATGTGCTGATTGACAGCCATTCAGCATATGCAGTTCGGCAGTGGATTCAACACTTGGTTTAATTCGAAAGTTGGTAGCAAGTGCTAAATTCTTGAGTTTTCGGTAGTTTTATCCTTTTCATTGATCATCACTTTTTAATTTATTATATAAATTAATTGTTATTTTATTATTATGTTTTACATACAAAAAGTAACATGTTATTTTAACCATTAGGTTTTATACAATTCATTATCTAAAAAAACACAATAGTATTTAGCAAAACACAATAACAATTGAAAATGCACAATAAAGTGAATGAAAGCACTATAGCCCACAAGAATCATATGAGTAACATAACTTTTTTTTTGTAAAATGACACTGCACTCGTTAGAAAAATATCCCTTTTACAAACGTGTTTGATAAAAATTAGTCTCAACTCTTAATTAAGAACAGATTAAGATTGTTTCCTATACTTTATTAATTAGAACCATTATTATTTAAACCCTTACTCGCAAAAAAAAAGATTTACTTTTTATGATTGTTAGATATTGTTTTGTCCTAAAAAACCTTACAAAATTTTAATATATATTACAATTTTCTCTTAATATTTACACAGAAACATCAAACGCAACAAAATTTTGGTAACTTGGAAACTGAAGAAAACATTCCTTACTCCCATGACAATGAGCAGGTGAGACCACCCTCTATTGGACAGATTCGTCCGATTATACGCAGTGTCGAGTCTGAATATAGATCCAACCGGAAACTTCCACATCCACAATATCAAGCAACCGGAAGGAAGCCACCTCGAGGCGATGATTCTGTAAGAATAATCTCGTGAATTTTATTGATATTTTGTATGTAGATAAAAAACAAAGTTAATTACGGTTTTAATCCAAATGATTTGATGCTTATAACGTTTTTCATCCAATAGTTTAAAACGTTATATTTAACCACTATGGTTCAAAATCTGTCAAAATTAAGTCCAAACCGCTAACTTCATCCAATTTTTTTGTTAAGTATTTTTAAAAAAATCATAACACCCTTAGACTGAAACTGTTATTATATTACAAATAAATTAAATATGAGTCCCACTCCACCCCCATTATATTAAACCCTCACTCTCTTTTCTTGTTTGACCACATCTGAACCACCTCCACCCGTCGGCAACCGCCACCACCGGCCACCTGCTCAGATCTGAACCACCTCCATCATAGGCATCCAAATGACAAACGCTGATCTCTTGCTTGTTGGATTTGTCCAATTGTCCTATCACCCAGAACCTTCCATGGCTACAAAGCAAACCGGAGAGGCGAGGGAGTGGGTGGGGGCTAAGCACAAAGAGAGAGGGGAAGATGAAAGAAATAAATGGGTGGAGATGGGGTGGTGGTATGGTGTTGATGGTAGTTGCTCAGGCGGGATGAACAAGGTGGGTGGAGGTGGCATTAATTTTCAAAAACTACTGGTAGAGGTATAAGGTTTCGTGACACAAGAGGTGGAGAATAGGTGGGTGTGGGTAAGGATGGATGTTTAGAGAGATGGAGATGGTGATGGTGATGGTTATGTGGTGGTTGTGGTGTATGGTGATGGCTATAGGTGATCACTATGGTGTGGCAGCAGGTGCGGTGCTCGTGCGGTGATGATTGTGAGGTGGTGGTGTGTGGCGGTGGTTGTGAAATAGATGTAGAGAGAGTAGGTGTGTATATTATATATTTGTGTGTATATGTATACACACTTACGTTTTCCTTTTAATTTTTATTTACAATTTTTGTATCTTATATTTGTGTATTGAAATAACAATTTAAGTCCTAGGGAACTTTTGTTTGGAGTAACTTACACGGATTGTCTATGAGTTTTACTCTAATTTCATATTTCGTCCCTGGGATTGAATAATTACAAGTTTAGTCCTAAAGTTTGAAAAAAATAACATGTTATCTCTCGGTCTAACGACCATTAATTTATTCTGTTAAGTAGCTATGAATTGACCATCTTATCCTTTTCTTCCTCACTTTTTTCCAAACTACAACACAATCCCATCTCATCAACCACCACCACTCCTCTCCACCCACCACTCCTCTCCACCAACCACTCCTCTCCACCAACCACTCCTCTCCACCAACCACCACCACCACCACCCACCCCCATCTCCACCACCCACCCCCATCTCCACCACCACATCACACACCCCATCATGCTTCTATTGTGTCAATTTCATATGCAACATTTCAACCTCTTTGCCTTAACCTCATGTTCTTCGCTTCCAAACACTTGATAATCTTTACCTGTTTGTGCTTCAAGTTTTCTGTTTATATCGACCCGCGCTCCCTCAACTGCTCGAATAAATTTAACAACTTCGTCGTGTCTGGTGGCTAGGGCTACACTTGAGCTGACGACTATGGGAAGTACTAATCAAATGACCTTGAAAACACATTCCCTCCGCCACTACTAGAGCTATGCAACGGAGACGACGATTTTGGAGATGGGGTGTGTGGTGGCGGTGGAGATGTGGTGTGTGTTGGCGGTGGAGATGAGGGTGTGTGGTGGTGGTGGAGATGGGGTGTGTGGTGGTGGTTGAGATGGGGTTGTGTGGTGTTTGAAATGAAAGTGAGGAAGAAGATGGGGTAAAATGGTCAATTGACAGCTACTTAGCGGAATAAATTAACGGCCCTTAGAGCTAGGGGTGAAACATATTATTTTTTCAAACCTTAGTACCAAACCTGTAATTTTATAATCACATGACGAAAGATGAAATTTGAGCAAACCCTAGGGACAATCCTTTTAATTTACTCTTTTGTTTATTTACGTACACTTAACAAAAAATGAATGGGGGTTAGTATCTCAAATTTAATTGTGACAAATCTTAAACCATAGTGATTAAAGCGAATGTTTTTAAACTATTGGATAATCAACGTTATAACTACCAAACCATATGGACTAAAATCATAATCTCTAATACTATATAATACATATTGGATGGCCAAAACAGTAATTTCATCGCCTCTGTAAGACGCGCCCGTTCCATCCCCCACCCCCCTGCGGTTTCCGATCGGCCGCACCGGCGGTTCCATAGCGATTCCGCTCCCCCATTGAAACCCCCTGCTTGGTTCCCATCCCAACCCCGCATGTACATATAGGCCTTGGATGCAACTGCAGTCGGACCTGAAACTCAGGTTCGATATTCTTCTTCAGCATCACATCTGCAAGATCCATTTCGCTCTTAACTAATCCAAGGTAACTTCTCGACCCACTACACCTTTCACTTATTCGGTTATACTCTTCTTTTTTCCCACTCAAATTTGGTGCGTATGGATTGTGATGTGATGTATGTTGTGTGTTTAAACCCTAATTATAGGATCTGGGATTTGGATTGTCATGTAAGTTCATTTGAATTGTTAGGTTATGATTGCAGCTGTTGATCGTTAGGTATTTAGACATGAAGGATGGATCAAATAGAACCAAATTAGGGTTCATCAATATCGTTAGGTATCAGCTCTTCACTTCAAAAATTGTACAGCTTGTTTTCTTGAGTTTGTATCATTACTACCAAATTAGGTCAGAGTCTTCAAAGAAACAGTTTTCCAGCAAAGCTGTATTAATCATTTTATTACTATGTATGGTGGTGACAACTCTTGCAATTTTCTCTTCAATAATGTGCTATGTGTATCAAAAGCATAACTTCCCTAAACAACTACCTTTATCTTCATCTGATAAAGATACAAGTTACAACAGTGCTACCAACTTAATAAGCTACAAAACAGCTTCAATTCCATAATCTAAAATATCTATTCAGTCTCCCACCAATCCTGTCACAGGTGCGAGCTTGTTAGATATGTTTGATCGTTTTTGTTTTTGTTTGACATTGTTGCGAGCTCGTTAGGATGTTAGTGTTTGTGAATGTTCGATTGTAGTTTGTGTTGTTATTCAGTTTGGTTTTGTTGGTGATTGAGCATTGATTTGTGAGAGAGTTGATAACTGATTGTATGCTTGTTTGTTTTTCTGAGAAGTGAAGCTAATACGTATGGTGTTAGCATGATCAACTAAGTAAATGCATGATTAGATGATCTTGTTAGACTAGAGTGGTCAATGGAGGTCTAGGAAGATTGATGGCATATTGATGGTCGATTAAACCTTGTGTTGAGTCTGCAAGGTTTATATATCACCAGATTCAAACTATTTTCATTCGTAACTTCACATTGATTTGCTTCCTTTGTTGTATCTCTGTGTTTTGTTTTGCAGATTGCTGCTTTTCGTTATTCTGGTAAGAAGCTCAACTGATATGAATCATGTGATCTGTTAACGTGTTAATACTTTCGAATTAGGGTTATGAATTGACATTGAATTCAAGTATTTGTGTTGATTTTAACATCTGATCAGAGCTTTAGTTTTTCAAATTCAATAATTGATACAAATTACCTTTTTAATGTTCTGTAAATATGACAGTGGACCATGTGTGTCATACTTGCTACGAAAGCGCGCTTTGTATAACGATATGTCGAGGTATACTTGTTATGCTGGATATATGCCCTGCAGTGGGAGGTGTGGAGAGAGTAAATGTCCTGAATTATGCCTCTGCACAGAAGTTTGCATATATAAAACTTCATGTTTTCATTTCAGTATTTCACTATTATAATAGCTTTTGATGACCTTCTTGAATGTTGTAATTGTTAGGTGTTTTGTTGCTTTGGGAACTCAGTAGCATCCACTCGCTTTCTATTGCAAGATGAATTCAACATACAAACAACACAATGCGATAACTGCATCATTGTAACATGTTTTATAAAAACTCATTTGTTTTTCAATCTCTTAACATTAGTTGCTTAAAAGCTTTCAAATTGAGTGGTTATATTGAAGGGATTCATGTTTTGCCTTCAACAACTCACGTGTATCTGCTCCATTGTTGCTTGTCTTGTTGGGAATGATGAACTTAGCGATGCATCTCAGGCGCTCAATTGCTTACTAGACATTGTCTACTGCACGTAAGTTGTCTCCCCTCAGATAACTATAGATTTCTCACAAAAACAACAAAATAGCCTCCTTTAATTCGTTTGTTGTAATCTTTTTCTTTCAGGGTTTGCGTGTGCATGCAGGTACGCCATATGTGATACAATTTGGGAACTTTTAACATATTAGTGTCTAGCTTTTGCTAACATTTTTAAACCTTGCAGACTCAACACAAGGTTGAAATGGACAAAAGAGATGGGAAGTTTGGGCCACAACCAGTGGCAGTGCCACCAGCTCAGCAAATGTCAAGGTTTGATCAGCCATATCCTCCTAATGTTGGATACGGGCAGCCAGCGTATGGTGGTTATCCGCTAACATCTCAGCCTCCACCAGCTCAAGGCTACCCGCCTACCGCCTATCCTCCACCAGGCTATCCAGCTCCAGGTTACCAGAGGTAAATAAATGTGTTGATGTGTAAATTTTCCATTCTTCAATGGCAGGTTACTAGATGCAGCCATACATATATAGTATTAAACTTGATGGGACTAATTTTTTTTGGTTTGATGTTGATATATATGTTCATGAATAAGCTTATGTATGTTTGAAATATTTTGAGGTTTTAATAATTGATTTTTTAATATATGAATAATTGGGAGCTATTAAAAAGAATTATGATGTGTTCTTTTTTTATTTTTTCTTGAATTTTAACAGTTTGATCTTTTTTATAAATAGTTGAAACATACGTTTACTGTTGATTCTACTATGTGATGTCGGTACCCATATCCTTTGAATCACTCGGGGCAACGAACAGGAATTCGATCTTCAGTTAGTTTAGCATGAGAATGTGACATAGAAGAAGAAGAATGATCGTCGATTCAATCCAAATTAGTTCATATCATCGATTGATCATCGACCGGGTGTTGTTTTAGCAAGCCAAGTACGCCTCACAGTTCTAACTACCTGATTGCCTTGTCCGCGTCTTCCCAACCCAGTCTATTTTCTCTTTGGAAATCATGTGCTTCATTGCCTTATACAAACGCCAGGGGATTTACTAACAGATTTTTTGGCTTCCGTCATGAGTATCCTCATTTATTATTCTCATGAATCAGGGGAAGTAGGCGAGCTTCCTATAGTATTCAAAATTTAGTTTTGAAATTGATTACATTGTTTATGTTTTTAAAGTAATTGTATGATATCCTAGAGAATTTTGATTACAGTATCACAACATGCGGTTTTAGACTTCTTTTTTAGTTGTAATCATAGTTTTCATTGTGTTTTTAGCAAATTCAGCATTCTTTTTATTGTTTATGCATTTAATTTATTATGGGATTTCAAATTAGGTCAAAGAAGGCTCAATCAGTCATTTAAGTAACATTGTTTTTTCATTTCACCATAGCGAATAACCCACTAGCATAGTACCCGCCACAAACCCAACAAAAACTACGAGGCGACAAACAACAGCACCCGCCGCAACGCGCGGGGATACCCACTAGTTTACTCCAAAACATGACAGTTTTATACTTTTATTTCACTATTTGTTATGAAGATAGAAGTGAGAAATTGTTTCTTATTTAATTTAATGAAGCTCATTTTTATTTGAAGTTGAGATCCAGGTTCTTTGATTTGAAAATGGGCGGGTCTTACGAGCGATAGTATCATGGGTCATAATGTGTAATTTAGTTATATTATTACAAAAGTATTTTATGTATAATTTATACAAAGTTTTATGCGTTAAATATACACGTTGGATGAATTTCGACCTATTTCCTTTTAAAACTTTCTTTTCATTTAAGATGATTCGTCAAAGAAACTAAATAACTTGAATCTACTTGTTCATCTATGAATGGGTCGCATTAATGTGTTTAATATCTTCAACCTTTAATTACCTCATACTAACTTTCTTAGTATTTACCATTTAACCCCCAGCTCGATAATGGAGGTGTTGTTCCTAGGTTCCGCGAGTGGGATGAAAACAACCCTTCACCAGGAGACAACTATACTCATATCTTCAACAAGGTTCGCGAGGAACGTGTGACAGGAACACCCATGGTGTCTAGTTCAGATGCAAGACCAAAATACAAGAGGGTATCATTGGCTCGTAGTTTATATTTCTTATTTTCCTTTAAATGTTACTTACCTTTGAAGGGGTGAGTGCACTTGCTAGCCATGGTTCATCTGTGACACATTATTTTGGTTTGCTGTGTAGCCATGCTGCTGCTTCCCGTCGTTAAAATAAATGAAGATTTTGGAGGATTTGTGAATAGCTTTAAAGGGTTATGTAAATTCAAAGTTAACTTCATCTATGCAAACATGATAACGGATTCTTTTCTTTCATATTGTAAGTGTGATTTTGTTTTTGTGGGGTGCACTTGGGTTATAATACGATAATATAATAATTGATTTGAAAATTAGCTTTGTATATTCTTTCATTTTGTTGCAATGGTTTTGCATTATCTTGAAGTTATTGTCTTGCTTCACCCATCCTCACCATAAACAGCAAAGGAAATATATATTGACGTTCTTCATTCATTCTCATGCTCTTTCATACTTTCATTATTAAAAGAATTGGAATGTGTTTAAAATATAAATTTTGAACCGGAGTTAATTCCACCTTGGTTCACAAAATATTTTTAGTGGCATCGAAATGCTGCAACAATGAATACAGTGGGTTGAGTCTTTGGAGTTTGATAGATGAGCGTTTCTACTAATACAAGCAATTATAACAAACGTTTTACGCTTTCAAAATTTAAGGCCCTTAAAATTGAGAAAAAAAAATTTATATTTGTTATAAACCGTAGATATATGTGATAAAATTTTAATATTTATGTTTCTAGAGATAAATGAGAAGATATAGCAAACTGATTAAATATTAAGTTATGAAAATCTTATAATTATTTTTAGATAAAAAAGAGTGTTGTTATTAAAGAAGAATGTGTTAAGTTGGTGGGGAATATAATGTTGTTACACACATCGATTCGTGATTGAGATAGATATTTTATGATTTTTCTGTATATTTAAAAAAAAACGTTTTTTTTACAAAAGGAGCCTTGATATCTTAGTTAGCTTTAGGTCTCAAAATATATTAGCCACCTTTGTTTGGAGTGTTTCTAGACTTCTAGCAGTTTTCTAGTTATTCTTGAGTCCAGATCTAAGCAACAAGTCTACAACATGTTAGAGAACTCCTTAAAAAGTGACCGGAGGCCGAAGCCTTGATGAACACCCTCTAACAATAACATGTCCCATCGGCATAATGTGTATAAAAATGTGTAGTGTGTAGTGGCGGATCTAACAAAAACACCCTAGGGGTATCCAATAATTTTTTTTGCGGTACATTAATTTAATAATGAAAAACAAATTACGGTACATTCATTCGATAATGAATTTTTTTTTTGCTAATAATAACTTGTTTAGAATAAAAAATATTAAGGGTCGGTTCTTTATCACTAATTATTATAGCTTTTTGATATGGCTCAATTCGGGTCGGGCCAGATCACACAACAAAACTATAAAAAATTCAATTTGAAACAAATAATATTCAACCTTAGGGGTGTAATTGAGACATGTGAAGTCGTGAGTTAGTCGAGACCTGCTCGCCAAAATCTCGGATCGAACTGAGCTTAAACAAGTTTGAGCTCGAGCTTATACTATTTACCATCTAGTAAACAAGCTTGAGTTAGAGCTTCACGTATCAAGCCCTCTCAAAATGAACTTTATTTATATAACATTTACCTAATATATTAATAGATATTTATATAGATAATTGTTATTATGTAAAAAATTATGATAAAAATAATCAAATTATAAACAGGGGGATCTTAAACCAAGTTTGAGTTTGAAAAATTCTGAACTAAAACAACTCGATTATTAAAATTAAAGTTTTACACGATCCAAACTCGAGCCTTACAATTAACATTCAACACGAGCCGAGCTTCACGAGATCAAACTCTTTTATCTAAACAATACCGGACTCGACACGACTTGTTTACACATCTTTCTTAACAGTCATGGGAACATTCAAATAATCAACTAATAAATCAAATAATCTATTCTAGCAATTTGCTAATCAATAGTCTAATAATTAACCTATCAAATAATCAGCTAACAAGATAAATGTCTTAGGTATCCAGATTAATTATTTATATTTGTAACTTATTTTATGGGGTCGTTTTATAATAATTGGGTTGGTCTCAGAATTTCTTAGGGGTCATATAGTCTTTTTTCTTAGGATTGGGCTTTTAATATTATATTAATTTGGGTCTTTTAAATTTGAGAGGTAACCTATGTTTTTACTTAGGGGTATTCTGATACATACAATGATAAAAAAAAAGTTTACACTTCAAAACAAGAATTTAGGGGGAGTTCAAGGGTAGCCCGGGCTACCCTGCACCTTTATTAGATCCTCCCTTGCTAGTGTATAGGAGAGTGGAGGATGATAGACACGGAAAGAAGGTGGGAAGCTTTTATCACAATGTTAAATAGTTAATTACATGGAAGGTCCTTGTGGTTAGACCTGATTTCACTTTCGATCCCGAGGTTTAAAAAATTACAAGGTCGGTCCAAACGTTTGATAATTTTGTAACGAATTTGGTCCCCGACTTGGATGACCGTCAAAAAATACCGTTAACTCTAATCATGTGCTTTCCATGTGAGGGCGTAATGGTCATTTCAAGTCCATTCCAAATTGAACATAAATTGCCGTTAGGTATGCGCATACTTAATGTCACGGGTAACCACAACTCATCTTCTTCTTCAAACTCCTTTTCTTCACAGATCTTCTTTTTTCTTCAGAAGTATAACAATGGTGGTATGCTTCTATGGCAAATGCACCACTGTTAGAACTTCATGGACAAAACAAAACCCTTGAAGACGGTTGTACTCTTGCCCTGAAGTTGTAAGTTCCTTCTCGTTTCTTGATTCATATAATCGAACAACATATATTTCTAGAACATTCATTTTCTTTTAAATCAGGGGAGCAATTGTCGTTTTATAGGATGGGTTGATCATGCTATGTGCCCTAGGCCAATGAACATCATTCCAGGTCTTCTAAGATCGAAAAACAAGCTTGAAGTGGAGATTAAGAGATATCAAGCTAAAGTACGAAAGAAGAACATAATGATTGTGCTGTTAGGATTAGGGTTTGTAACTGTGATGTTTCTTTTATGTTGCTTAATGTTCTAGTTTAGTATTCAGTAGAAATGTAATGGCAAGTGTCCCTCTTGAACCACTATATTGGCAATTGTCAAATTTTAAGACTTGCATGTTATATTGTAGACGTGTCCCTACGAAATGTTATCAATGTAATCAAACTTTAAGAATTGCAATATTATTTTGATCCCCGTGTTACCCAAACAACAAAATTCAGAAACGTAATCAATGTACCCAATTAAGTGTCTGCAGATCAAATCATTTTTGATCCCCAACTAAGTGTCTGCAGACCAAACCAATTAAGTGTCTATAGACCAAAGCATTAGGACTTATACAGACTGGCAACTCAACATTAAAATACACATAACCATTAGGACCTAAATACATCATACAAAATACATTGTTTAGATGACTGTAATACATTGTTCAGATGACTAGAATACATTGTTCAGACTACCCAATTAACCATAAGACATTGTTCAGATTACCAAAATACATAGTTCCTACAAATAAAAGTAAAGATATTTGAATATGACAGTAGCATCCTACACCAGCAAGTAGTTCATCATAAAATCAACTTACTCCACCAACTTATTGCACACTGCCTTCTCCACCCTGCCCACTGCCTTCCCCTCCCTGCCCACTGCCTTCCCCTCCCTGCCTACTGCCTACTCCAACCTCTTCAAAGCTTGTTCCTTGCCTTTTGCATGTCCTTGAGTTATGACCAAGTTTCCTGCATTTGGAACATGAAACTGTTTTGAACTTCCTGGTAAAATTCCCACCCCTGTTCATATCATCATCCTCTAGATTGCTTCTAGCCCTTTTCTTTCTTGGCCTACCAATTAATATGTTATAGATTAGGGGAGTTAGGGTTGCTGGAGTTGGGTCCTTTGGTCACACGTTTTACCATTAATATGTAACGCCTGGAAATTTCAAAGTAAAGAGGGCAGGACGAAGTTCTCGCGCGAAGAAAGAACTTCTCGCGCGAAATGAACTTCTCGCGCGAAATGAACTTCTTGCGCAAAATAAACTTCTCGCGTGAAGAAGTCTGGGAAAAAGTGCTGCTGGGCGAAAAGTGCTACTGGGTATAAATAACTGAGAGCACCCATGCCTGACCAATACCCACGCGAAAAGTGTTGCTGCTAGAGGGAGAAAATGGTTGTTTAGAGAGAGAAAGCACAGAATTGAGGTATTTAAGGTATGTAACTCGTGTAGTAACTCGTATTATAAAGTAAGGGACGATTATTGATGAATATAACACATGGTTATGTAGTTTTCGTTTGGTAAAAGCTTCAGGAAGGTCGTGTTTGGTCTAGAACTTCACGAGGAAAGTTTCTAGTCCCCTTTTTACATAAGTTTTACGTTTTGGGGCTATCATGCATACTAAAATGCTCGTTTTATGCTTGTATGATGCTGTGTATGAGGTTAAGCATGTTAGAACAGCCGTAGACGTGATAAGTTATGTGACTGGGTGGGAAACCCGTAGTTTCGCGCGAGCAGTTTAGTGTACGGTACGAAATTTGAATCCGCAAAGTTCTCGCGCGAGATGTTAGTTTTCGCGCGATAAGATAGTTCTAGCGCGATATGTAGTTCTCATGTAACAGAGATGACTTGATATGCGGGGTTTGACCGTGAGGTGGTTCTCGCGCAAAAGGGTTGTTCTTGCGCGAGAAGATGTTTTTGCGTGGTTTGTTGTCTTTTGTGTTATGTTATCTTTTCACGCTATATGGTTTTCAAAACTATATATTTACGATGTGACTTCACTTGGCATGTACGAATATATATAAGTAAAGTATTACGTAACAAAAGTGAAAGATAATGAGAATGGAAAGTGGAACGTAATGAATGAATGAAAAGTCTTGCAAGCAAATGAAAGGAGGTTCATAACCGTGTGTTATTAGCTCAACTGTATGGGGCCTAGCTAGCCTATGAATATAGGGGTCTAATACTTGAGATTGACCGAAAGTATGAAACGGGATCCTTGTCGCTTGCCCGATACTGGAGTCTGCTTCGTGCACAATGTTTTAGGTTTATTTATAGACTTCGGTCCAGTACTAGCTTTCGAGCATGACGTGGGAGTATAGTATATGACAGGATCTAGATAGAAATGAAAGATAAAGATAAAAGTACGAAATGTGCGGTAAAGTACGAAATGAATGATGATGAAAGATAATAATGATTATTATCTAGTTGTATGTGTGATGTATGATCACGTGCGAAAGTAAAGGAAAATAATGATTATTATCTAGTTGTATGTGTGATGTATGATCACGTACGAAAGTAAAGGAAATGTTTTAAATGAACGTAAAGTATTTTATTGTAAGTGTCCGGTTCAAATACAAAGTCAATATTATGTAAAAAGTGTGAGAAGCAATCAGGGAGTGACATGTGGCATATTTTTAAAAATAGAAGGAAGGGTATTTTAGGAAGTGTAATTTATTAAGATGAAGGTGTGCGATATATCGACTGTTTCTGTACGATTGAGGTTTTCAACAGAATTTTCAATTTATCGTTGAAGATTCAAACAATCGAATCGTTGAAATTTTCAATTGATCAATCGTTGAAGATTCAAACAATCGAATTTTCAATTTCAATCGTTGAAGATTGCTTTACATCAATTACTTCAGCGATGTCGACGAGAGATGACCAGTTTGGTACGTATGAGGACGATTATATACCATAATTGAATTAGTATGTTAATTTTCGCACCGTAATTTTGTCGTTTTGATCATCGTTGTGTCTATACTGTATGATTTCTGTAAATTTTGTTATTGATTGACATCATCATTGTGTCATAGGTATCATCATTGTGTTATAGGTATCATCATTGTGTCTTTTGTATCGTCATTGTGTCTATACTGTTAGATTACTCTGGACATTATCAATTTGTTGTTGAACATATTTTATAAATATTAGGTGAGTTATATGATACTATTTATACTGATTGTGTCAGGTTTAGAGGTTCATTGTGTCAAGCAAGCATGATTGTGTCAAAATCTATCTTTGTGTTATCTCTTTGTGAAGGTGCATTGTGTCATGTTTTGGAGATTCATTGTGTTATGAAAGCTGCTAATAATGTGTCTTTTGTGAAGGTTCATTGTGTCATGAAAGCTGCTTATAATGTGTCTTTTGTAAAGGTTCATTGTGTCATGATTGGGGATTCATTGTGTCTTTTATGCTGTTGTGTCTTTTTATGACATGCTGTTTTTATTCATATAGATGCTGAAAATTACAAAGATGTTGGCCAACAATGTGTATCCCTAGGTTCTGGAAGAGTATCTTATATACTTTTTACAAAGAGTTCAATTAAACTTGTTGTAGGAACGGAGTTTGTTTCTATTGAGCATGCGTTTGCATTTTACCAAAGGTATGCTCTTTCTTGTGGTTTTGAAGCTAGGAAACATACAGAATATTTACAAGCTGGTAAAGTACTTTTGAAGTATTTTGTTTGTTCGAAGCAAGGGTTTAAAAAGGGAAAAGTATTTGATTCTTCAAATGATGAGGACGATAAATGTAAGTGGAAGCGTAGTAAACCATCTAAGAGAGTTGGGTGTGAAGCGATTCTTAAGCTACGTTTAGTTAATAGTAAGTACTGTGTTTATTATTTCAAGGAAGAGCACAACCACTTGTTGGTTGATCATGATGATGTGCATCTTTTACCTGCTGCTAGAAAGGTTGATCATGTAAAAGAAGGTGCAATTCAAGCTTTGTCTAGTATAAATATTGGTCCCGTTCGAGCTTTTCTATATTGAGAACTTTGTGTGGTGGTTATGCGGAAGTCGGTGCGATGAAAAATGATTTCAAGAATTATAAGAGGGATTTAAATAAATATATTGGTGAATATGATGCTGATATGATTGTTCAAATTCTTATGAATAAAAAGGATCACTTGACGAATTTTACTTGTTAATATATTATTAAAGAAGATGGAACATTAGGTGGTTTATTTTGGGCTGATGATGTTATGAAGAATAATTACTTGATCTTTGGTGATGTTGTTGGATTTGATGCTACTTATAGATCTAACAAGTATGATTCTAATCTCTTCATTGTGTCATATTTTCATTGTGTCTTTTTTCCATTGTGTTATTACTTACATTATTCATTGTGTCATGTATATCATTGTGTCATATATATCATTGTGTCATATATATCATTGTGTCATAAGACTCATTGTGTCATGGTGTTAATGTGTCATATATATCATTGTGTCATAAGATTCATTGTGTCATAAGACTCATTGTGTCATGGTGTTAATGTGTCATATATATCATTGTGTCATAAGATTCATTGTGTCATAAGATTCATTGTGTCATATATTCATTGTGTCTAATTATAGTTATTGTGTCGTATATGATAGGTATGATATGGTTTTCGTACCTTTCACTGGTATAGATAACCACAACAGAAATGTTACTCTTGGTTCATTGTGTCATATATTCATTGTGTCTAATTATAGTTATTGTGTCGTATATGATAGGTATGATATGGTTTTCGTACCTTTCACTGGTATAGATAACCACAACAGAAATGTTACTCTTGGTGCTGCCCTTCTTGGATCTGAAACTGCAGATTCATATAGGTGGTTATTGCATAACTATGTCAAAGCTTTTGGTAATCCACCTAAAGTTATTGTTAGTGATCAAGATCCTGCAATGAAGAGGGCTATACTAGATGTTTTACCAACTTCCCGGCATAGGTTATGTATATGGCATATATGGGACAAAGTGACATCTAAGGTATCAAGTGTTTACTCAGAGGTATGAGCATAGGAAGAATGATCATGACACTCGATTTGCTAATGTGGAGTTGTGCAGTTCATTTGTTCTTGAAAAACAAGTTGCACAGATTTTTACGCGAACTATTTTTTGGATCAGCAGTTGGAGATAAATAATGCAATCAATAGTTGTGCGTCTGTGAGCATTAAAACAGTTGATGATTTTGCAAAGTTTGAAATCAAAGATTTCAGGCAACCATGCACTGATTATTTTAAGGTATCAATTCTTTTTTGTTCTTGTTTATATATTGTGTAATATTTTACTTGATGTGTGTTTTACTATATCATTGTGTCAGGTTTAGAGGTTCATTGTGTCAACCAAGCATGATTGTATCAAAATCTATCTTTGTGTCATCTCTTTATGAAGGTTCATTGTGTCATGATTGGGGATTCATTGTGTCATGAAAGCTGCTTATAATATGTCTTTGTGAAGGTTCATTGTGTCATGATTTGGGATTCATTGTGTCATGGTTTGGGGATTCATTGTGTCATGGTTTGGGGATTCATTGTGTCATGAAAGCTGCTTATAATGTGTCTTTTGTGGAGGTTCATTGTGTCACATTAAATGTAATTGTGTATTTTGTTTTAGGTTATGTTTCGAAAGGAAGATTTGACCATATCATGCAGTTGCAATAGGTTTGAACAGTTTGGGTTGATATGTAGTCATATTTTCTATGTTCTTCGGCTTTGTGATATTAGAGAGTATCCAAAAATGTATGTTCTTAAGCGTTGGACAAGGGAAGGTGTGCCAAATACTTCTCTCAGATCTGATTTTATACTTCCTGGTTGTGACAACAACTGGCATTTTATAGAAGATGTGGTTCGTGATATTAGGAGCGCCAATGATTATATTGTTAATAAATTGGTTACAAACAAAGACGAGTTGTGTTTTTATCGTGATTATTTGAATAGTTACAAGTCTAAGGCTGATGAAGTTCAAATGGTCGCCCCACCTCCAAGCATGAGAGATAGGTTTGCATAAAGCTTCTGTTGGAAACTTTTTTCTCTCTGGTCTCTTTTTGAAGTTTAAGTCATCTTGTTTCGGACATGTAATTGGTGGTGCATGTGAAATAGGATCAACATCAAGCACCGTTTTGAAGCAGGAGTTCTAAAAGAATCTGCATTTTCTAGTACTCCATGAAAGATGACTGTATCTCCCTTCATTGTGTCATCCTTTCCCATTGTGTCAATTTTAACCAATGTGTCATCCTTTTCCATTTGTGTCAATTTGAACCATTGTGTGTAACACCCGGAAAATTTACTAAGCAAGTCAAATAATAATAATGGGCTTAGACGAGACCATTTAATAAAAATAGGATGGTTATTGGTGTTAGACCAGGTTAACCCTTCGAGTCACGAGCTTGACGGGTTTAAGGTCCCGGGAACGCCCGATGTATATATAGACGGATCAGCTGAGCAACTCTCATTTGCACTCAACACCCAGTCTCTAGAGAGAGAGTGTAGAGAGAGAAAGTGTCGGATCGAGGCTCGGTTGGTCAAGAGATCGAAGATTTGTGTTCTTAGGCTTCCAAACAACGAGAATTCAGGTAAGAAACATCGTTTGATTGTTCGTTTTGGTGAAAAACCCGGATTCTAGTTTTGGGGTTTTTGAAAGTGGCAAGAATTGCCCAAAAACTCACGTTTTTATGTAAGAAAACGTGTAAAAAGCTTAGATATAGCTTCCTGGATGATAACCCAAGGTTTTGGGTGTAAAAGATTGAGTTTTGGGGTTAAAATGGGCTGATTCGTAATTTTCAGATCGTTCTGCGAATTTAAGGACTCATCCAGCGAATTTATAGATTCATCCAGCGAAACTAAGAGAAGATCCAGCGAAACTACAGTTTCGCTGGGGCGAAACTACAGTTTCGTGGATAAGTTCGCTGACAATGCTATCCAACGAAAGTTGGGCGAAACTGGCAGCGAAACTGCCAACGAACCTGCCAGCGAATCTACCAGCGAAATTGCTGGCGAAACTAGCAGCGAAACTGCTGTTTGCCTAGCGAAACTGTGGGTGAAGCTATCAGCAAAACTGCTGACCACTTTGCGAAATTACCAGCGAAATTAGCAGCGAAATTAACTCATTTGAGTGTAAACTTATCTGCAGGTGGGGTAGTGCAACCCTCTCTTTTAAAGCTTGATTGAGAAGCTACTCATCAAGTACAGGTGAGTTACTAGAACCCCTCTTTTACTGATTTTAAAGTGTTTGGGGCTATTATGCATACCTAGAAAATGTTTTCAAATGAAACCGCGAGTGCCAGCCTATTGTATGATGATATTATGTGCATGTATGTATTAGAATTTGTCTACGGGATAGTGTTAATGTTGAGTAGGCTTAGGTGCCTTAGTATGTTAGTTCTATGTTTGGTTGGCGTTGGAAGGATGTTTTAATCACTCGGGCAGTATTAGAAAGATTCCTGAAAAGTCCTATGCACCCATGTTGGACTTAGGATTTTCTAAGTGGTCTTAAGTGGTAGAATAGAGAGATAGGCTCTGTTATGATGTGATGGCCTATGCTTAATGTGTGCATGATGATGTGATGAAGTTTATGAATTGTATGCGTGTGAGTGATGTGTTATATTCCTTCGTTAAAGAGTTTTAAAACGTACGTATTATGTTTTATAATTCATATTCTATGACTTTACGGGATATGAAGAATGAATGAATGGACCAATGAACGTAAAGTATTATGTAACGAAGGGAAAGATAATGATAAAGTACAAACGAATAAATACGATAAAGTACGAAACGAACGAACACATGAAATAATGAACGGATGAAAGGCTCGCAAGCAAGTGCATGAGGTGAGCGACTCTGTTTCGCAACAGACTCGAAGAGATCCTTGTCGCGTACTACGGTATTGCAAGAGACATGATCCAGATGAACGAGAATAAGAATGGCTTGCAAGCAGAAGGAAAGGAGGTTCACGACTCATTGAGAGTTGTTAGCTCAACTGTGTGTGCATGTTATAGCGTGCGATCTTGGCTAACCTTTAAGGGGGACATAGACACAGTGGGAGTTCAGTTTTGGTAACTGCTCCGATACGTGCGATGTGGTATTTACTGTGTGCTATGTAGCGTGCGATTTTAGCCTACCTCATATGGATTATGTAGCGTGCGATTTTGGCTAACCCATGAGATGGCGTGCGATTATGGCTAAATCCCCAGAGTTATGACACACAGGGAGAGTTGGTCTTAGTGACAACTCCACTGGTGCGAATTGCACGAGACGAGATAGTGAGGTGAGCAACTTTGTGTTGCAACAGACTCGAATGGAGTTCAATCCAGGTGATTGACTCGACGGGATCTTTGTCGCGTATCCCGGCACAGACGTGAGTCGGGGATATTGCATGAGACAAGATCTAGACGAAAGGAAGAGAACCATGAAAGAAAGAAAGTATGAACCGAACGAAGGTTAAAGAACGTAATGAAAGTTAAAGAACGAATGAATGAACGAACGATGATGAAGATAATAATAATAATTATTATCTGCATGTATGTATGATGTATGCTCACAAACGAAATACCATAACAAGAACGAAACGGGATCCTTGTCATTCGACCTCAGTAATCATGGCTGTGTGCCATGAAGAGGGTAAATCGTGACCGGATCTAGATGGAAGTGAAAGATAGAGAATGAATGAAAGTTAAAGATAAAGAACGAATAGACGAAAGAAATGATCATACGTATGTAATGAACGCACGAAAGTAAGATACGTACGAACGTATGTAATGAATGTATGAATGAAAGAAAGAATGCAAAGGTTAACGATGAACGGTACACGAACTAAAGCTAATGAATGAACGATGAAGATAATAACAATATTATCTATGTGTACGTATGTTGTGTGACCGCATTTATGTAAAGAACGGTTTAAGGAAAGTAAAGTATTTTGTTATAAAAACTAGGACTCACTCAGCGTCGCTGACTTTTGTATGCATGATAGTTGGCAGGTATTTTGGTTGATGCTGAGGAGTTGCAGGCATGGATGCATAAGCTACTGGGAGTGTTTTGAGGCTGGCATCCATATTTGACATGTCATTGTATTTCGGGATGAAAAGAATGTTGTATTGTAATAAAATGACATGTCATTATTAATGAAAGTTTTAAATTCCGCTGCAAAGTAAATGTATGTTTTGAAATGTTTTATGTGCGATGATAGACCAACCGTAAGGTGCCCGGGAACGGGGCCTTACATTGTGCCATCCTCCAACTGCTTGTTTTGCAATTCCAACTCTTTACTAACATCATCATTTTCCTTTCCCACATCTACCTTCTTACTAACAGCATCAACATTATCTTCTTCTGGTATTGGAGTCAATAAACAAAAGTTTGGTTTATCAAAGACATCATCCAACTTTTTGTTAACATCATCAATTTTGTTTGCCACCTCGCATTCTTTGTTAACATTATCTTCTTCTTGTGTTGGAGTCAATAGACAAAAGTTTGGTCTATCAAAGTCATCATTGTTCATTGTGTCATCAGCAATTCCCATTGTGTCACTCTCATTCTGTCTAATTTCTATATTCAAATTTGTAACAATTGTCAATATGTCAATGGTTGTTTGTTCTTGACATTAAACCATTGTGTCTTCCTTTGCCATTATGTCATCCTTTGCCATTGTGTCATTCACATTCACTGTGTCATCAGATATCACTGTGTCATCCTTTACCATTGTGTCAACCTTTGCCATTGTGTCATCTTTCTCATTCCGTTCTAAACAAGCCCCTATCTCTAAACCTCCTAACTCTATAGCTCCAGATCCAACTGCCTCTCCAGCTGCAGCTCCAGATTCAACTACCTCTCCAGCTCCAGCTCCAGATTCAACTGCCTCTCCAGCTCCTTCAACTTCAGTTTCAATTGTGTCATTCTTTGATTTTGGTTTATATGAGTTCACCAAACATTCCCATTCTTTTTGTTTTTTTTGAATTGTTGTGCTTCCAGGGAAATTTTTGATTGACTTCTCTAAGAATGACATTACCCATATTGCATGGTCATCAAATAGCTCGAGCTCTTTTTCAATCTCTTTTACCCTTTCCTGTTGTATAAACAATAACTGTTGATGATCTTTCAAGTAAATTATTGAAAGCGTATTATAATAATTAAATGTCATACCTCTTCTGTTTCAGCCATCATATCCTCAACATTTTGTCCAACATCATCTTCCCTTACTTCTTTCACACCTAGTGAAAACAAAATTAATATAAATTATTATGACCCAATATTTAAATAGAATGACACAATAGGATTTGACACAATGATACAATGATCATTGTGTCATATGTAAATACATACTTTTCTTGATTTTGACTTTCAGGCTTGGTTTCTCCTTCCTTTGAGTTTTCTTTTCCAATGCCATTGTGTCTTTTTTAGAAATTGTGTCATCCACAGACATTGTGTCATCAAGTCTTCTTTCAATATCCAAAAACATTTCAAAATTAAACACTTCAAGGCTTATTGAAGATGAACTCTTCATAATCTCAAACTCATAAGCATATAAAATCTGCAATTAATAATAACAGTAATTGTGTCATATTCCATTGTGTCATATTCAATTTGGTAATATTAATTTTAGAGACAATATACTCTTACCGCAAGCACTAAAAGAGGACCACAGAATAAGCCCTTTTCATCAGATTCCCATATTTGTTTCTGCTTGTTCAAGCAGTTGAATATGTAATCACACCAATCCACTTCCTGAATTTGGGTTTCTTTTGTTAATGATGGTAAAAATCTTTGGTTGACTGTGTTGCTTTTCATAGCCTCTCCCAACACATTGAAAAAAATTATCAAAAAATTTAGTTGAAACATTCCGCTTGTGTCATTTTTTCTATCAGATACATGCTCAACAAAATTTCTGATGAAGATCCTCCCAGATCCTCCAAACTGACTTCTCCACTCTTTTATTACTGGATCATTAGCATTAGGCTTAGCTTGTTCATCAACTTTTACACCACCAATAGGTATTCCAAATACTTCATGAATTAAACGTGATGTTACTTTAAATTGACGTGTGCCGTTGTTGAATATATTTGTGTTGGCATCGTAGTTTTTCAAAATCCAATAACCAAAAGAAGTTGGAATTGTGTGCAAGTTCAAGAGTAGAGTTGGTCCAAAACCTATTGCTTTAACAACCTTTTTCTGCTTTTTTGTTAATTCTCCCAAAAAACTGATGAGGTTGTTAAGTGAACATCTCAAGTTAACTTTTTGTCCATTGTATGCAAAAAAGCTCGCTTTTGTTGGGTCTTTAGCAACCTTGAGGCGTTTCTCTTTTCTTACATGATCAGTGGTTGATTTTCTCTTGCTTAATGCCTTTTCTCTTTCAGATTTTTTTGTCCCAAATATCAACCACAAAATCTTTTAACAGCATGCTATCTTGCACATCTACAAAACAATGAATGAGACAACATATCATATAACTTAATAAAGGAAGTAAGTTTTTAATAGAAGAATTATGGTAGACACTAACTTTCAGAATCATCTTCAGGACTATCAATGATTAAAGGGTTTAACTTGTCATTTTCGAATTTAGTGAAATACTTCTTTGCTATTCTTTCACTTTTTCTTTTACGTCTTGGACCTTCACAAAGACACATTATTAGCAGTTTTTATGACACAATGAATACCAAACTATGACACAATGAATCCCCAATCATGACATAATGAACCTTCACAAAGACATGACATAAATATAGATTTTGACACAATCATGCTCGGTTGAAACCCCCCCAATCATGACACAATGAATCCTCAATCATGACACAATGGATCCCAAATCATGACACAATGGATCCCAAATCATGACACAATGGATCCCAAATCATGACACAATGATTTCCCAAACCATAACACAATGAATCATTATTAGCATGTTTTCATGACACAATGAATCCCAAACTATGCCCGGTTCAAACACCCCCAATCATGACACAATGAACCTTCACAAAGACATTATTAGCAGGAATCATGACAAAATGAATCCCCAAACCATGACACAATGAACCCCCAATCATGACGCAATGAACCCCCAATCATGACACAATGAACCTTCATAAAGACATTATTAGCAGGAATCATGACAAAATGAATCCCCAAACCATGAGACAATGAACCTTCACAAAGACATTATTAGCAGGAATCATGAAAAAATGAATACCCAAACCATGACACAATGAATCCCCAAACCATGAAACAATGAACCTTCACAAAGACATTATTAGCAGGAATCATGACATAATGAATCCCCAAACCATAATACAATAAACCCCCAATCATGACACAATGAACCTTCACAAAGACATTATTAGCAGGAATCATGACACAATGAATCCCCAAACCATGACACAATGAACCCTCAATCATGAAACAATGAACCTTCACAAAGACATTATTAGCAGGAATCATGACACAATGAATCCCCAAACCATGACACAATAAACCCCCAATCATGACACAATGAACCTTCACAAAGACATTATTAGCAGGAATCATGACACAATGAATCCCCAAACCATGACATAATGAATCCCTAATCATGACACAATGAACCTTCACAAAGACATTATTAGCAGGAATCATGACACAATGAATCCCCAAACCATGACACAATGAACCCCCAATCATGCAACAATGAACCTTCACAAAGACATTATTAGCAGGAATCATGATACAATGAATCCCCAAACCATGACACAATGAACCCCCAATCATGACACAATGAACCTTCACAAAGACATTATTAGCAGGATTCATGACACAATGAATCCCCAAACCATGACACTATGAACCTTCCCAAAGACATGACACAATGAAACTTCACAAAGACATTATTAGCAGGAATCATGACACAATAAATCCCCAAAGCATGACACAATGAATCCCTAATCATGACGCAATGAACCTTCACAAAGACATTATAAGCAGGAATCATGACACAATGAATCCCCAAAGCATGACACAATGAATCCCCAACCATGACATAATGAACCTTCACAAAGACATTATTTGCAGGAATCATGACACAATGAATCCCCAAACCATGACACAATGAACCTTCCCAAACCATGACACAATGAACCTTCATAGATTTTTGACACAATAATGCTCGGTTGAAATTCCACAATGAAACCCCTAGATCATGACACAATGCATAGTTATACTTGACACAATAATGCTTGATTAGGTTTTACCTGTTTGTGCTTGCTCTTTGATTGGAGTTATTCGTAGTGTTTCTGAGTTTATGCTTGTGGTTTTCGAGGTTGCCGAATGTTCAATAGACTTTGAAGACGTTTTCGACGGTACGGGATCCATGCCTACGTTTGAGGTTTTCGTCGGAGATGGTTTTCGAGGTTGGCGAATTGAAAAGACGATGATGGAAATTTTAGTCGGAGATGGTTTTCAATAGACTTTGAAGACGTTTTCGTCGGAGATGGTTTATTGTGTCAAATTACTTTTTTGCCCCTCCACCTGTTAGCAGTTTCCACTTATTTACATGTTTGCCACCGTGTTTTTCTGAACTATTAATCTATTTTAATTAGTTGATCTTTTTAGGAAATGTTGGCTTTGTAGCATATCCCATCTCTTATTGTAAAACTAAAACTCACTCAGTGTCGCTGACTTTTGTATGCATAATAGTTGGCAGGTGATTGTTGATGCTGAGGAGGTGTGGGCACGGATGCATAAGCTACTGGGAATGATTGAAAATTTGCATCCATATTTTGAGAAAGTAATTGTATTACCATGATTTTTGAGATATATACATAACAATACGATGATTTGACACGATTTTTGTTATTAATGATAAATTTAAATTTCGCTGCAAATGTTATGCTTTAAATATTTTATGCGATGAATATCCAACCATAAGCGTCCCGGGAACGGGGCCTTACATAATATGACCAACTTTACGAGAGTAGACCTTTTTCCATGTCTCAAGATGGTAACATGGATCTACCCAACTTTCAGGTGTGCCTACATTTTCGCATTGAATGACATATTCCAAATAACAGCACCAACATGCTTACATGGGATCCCTATTAATTCCCACCTTCTACAACTCCAAAACCTATCCATAACAGTAACAACACACTTGCAGTTCCAATGACCACTAACCTGGTATTTGTAACATCTGACGTATTTTCAAATTATAAACCTAAACACAAATCCGTTTGAGTCAATCTTGTAAATCAAATTCATTATTTAATCATTTTATAATGTGTTACTTACTCAATTTAATTTAATTTTATAATTTATAAAATAAACTTTATTAATGTTAAAAGGTTATTAATATCTATAAGCTTTAAATATTCAACTAAAATAAATAATCAAATTACAAAGTTTTTATGAGATTTATAAAGTCTAAAGATTTTATAAAATAATAAGTTGATTAAATTAAAATTAGGGTTTTAATATATTTAGAGTTTAAATTGTAATTATTTTTTTTATTTTTTATTTTATTTAAGTTTATATTTATTTCAAATTCCAATGATAACCCCCTTTTGAAAGACTTGTAACTCACCATTAACACCATTCATAACCCCTACAAACCTCAACTATAAAAGCAAGTGATCTGGTTGTCGAGACCCCATCAAAAACAAGTTAATATATCGGTCTTAGCTACCCTTATTGCGTAAGGATAAGTAAGGTCGTCTCCACAGAGAATATGTGAAAAATGTTTAATTAATGTGACTTGATTAACTAAAAGACACAAACTTTAGAATTAAAAATTAAAACTTTGAATGAATTAATGAGCAAACGTGCATAAAGCAAAGAACTTTGAAACTAATTTACTTAGATAATGAAAAACAATTACTTACGGGTTTCCAATTACGCAAGATCAACAATTGATATGTTTAACCTAGGGTTTGTAAGAACTTAACTTTCAAGATTTTACTTTTGATTAAAGTGATAACCAAAGAACAATCATTAAAGACTCGTTCGTTCATAAGATTACCAATTCACCTATATTATCTCGTCTACTCTTCTTAATGAGCTCACGATGCAAGTAAACCGAAAAATGATATTCAAGCACATAACTTTATTTACAAGAAAACCTTTTAAATTAATGGAAACATAAAGCTTGATTCAATAATCTAATGTTCATTACAAAAACCTATACAAAGCATACCAATTGTCCGTATTCCTGGAAGCAATCAAGAGAACCTAGCCACGCATCATCTTCATTAAATCTTCAACTTTTTTCCAATGATGATCAATGATGATGTGGAGGATGTTAGGAATCTTCAAAGCACTCAAAAATCTCCTTGAATTTGCTAGATTTCATCTAGGGAAATGTGGTGTTCGAATAGGGGTAAAGGTTTAAATAAACTTGAAGACCATAAAATTTGGATAGCTGTTGGTGACCGGCGTATGATACGCCAAGCTTGGGCCTATCATACGCCTAAATCAGTATTCCTACACCCATTCTGTAATTTTGTCCAAATACGCCCACTGATACAACGCCCATACATTGCCCGACGTATATACGCCCACCTGGAGTATCATACGCCGATATAGCCTTCAATTGTGCCTTTTTTTAATTTTTTCTATTTACCACTTCAGTCCTTGTATTTCCGTATTTTTCTTCTTTTCTCCAAATAAGCCTCCTTTTGCTCCAAACAAGCCTCCTTTTGGCTCCAAACACCTATAAATCAAGACATAATGTAACACCCGTAATTTCTTATTAAAGAAATTAAAAGAATAAAATGGAAAGAGAAAGGAAAGAAAAACAAAAGTTACTTTTGTTTAAGGGCCAAAAGTGTCAATTTGACAAACTTTCTATTAATTCCTTGTACAAAAGGTGGTATGGCACCCACGTTGTCTGCACTTTCACTTCATTCGAACTTTTTAGAGAGAGAAAGCAGCAGGAGCAGAAAACCCTCGGATTTTTGAAGAAGGATCTGAGAAATTCGAAGGTTTTTGGTAAGAAATCCCGAATTCATGATGTTAGGACGATTCTAGAACCATACATGAGCATATAAATGTGACTAGTGTGTTCGGGTTGCTTTGTGTGTGTGTTCTAGGTGCTAGAACGAGTTGAGAAGGTTCGGGTTGAAGAGTGTAAGTTCGAAGAAGACAGCTAAGGTGAGTTCTAGACCCCGTTTTTACTGTTTTTAAATGTTTTGGGGCTGGAAATGCATGTAAATATGTTTTTATAAAACTGTGGGTTGATACCCGTATGAATTGATTGTGTGGATGATTATGTTTATGTTAGATCCATGCTTAAAATCATGTGCATATGTTTAGAAATAGGCATTTTGATGTTCTGGACTTGAAATATGAATTAGACATATGAGTAGGATGCTAATGTGTCTGAAAATGGGACTTAGAATAAATAAGCAAAGTTGGTAAGTCCACTAGTGGTCATACGACCAACAGTGTGGTCGTATGACCAGAATAAATTTCTAAGTGTTGAGCCCAATAGGACTCATACGACCAACAGTGGTCGTATGAACATGTGATATTTTCTAAGTATGAGGCCAATAGGACTCATACGACCAACAGTGGTCGTATGATCATGTGGAAATTTTCTGAGTGTGGACTCATACGACCAACAGTGGTCATATGATCCAAATATGTGCCCAAGTCCAGGGGTGGTACGACCAGCAGTGGTCATACGACCAACAGTGTGGTCGTATGACCAAGTTGATAATTCTAAGTGTTAATTGAAAAGTCCAGCAGTGCTCATACGGCTAATAGTGCTCATACGACCAGAGGCTTATACGCCCAACAGGGCTAAAACGACTAGAACACTTAGCATTTTTCAGGAATTTCCAGTAATGTTCGAAGTTCAAGGTTTGACCAGGGTTGACTAGGGTTAATAAATGATGATGTCTCATGCATATAATGATGAGTATGATTAACCCTGATTGTTACTAATATTATTATTAGTATATTGTTGTTAACAATATTATTAAAATATTGTTAAGACAGGTATGATGCTGTGCATGATGATGTACATATGATGATGAATGTATGATGATGAATGTATGATGAATATGTATGATGTGTATATGTTCCTGGTAATTGTGTATGTTTATCTTTCTTAAACTTTACGAATAACGAGAAATGAATTAATGAAGTATTATGTATCGTAAAGTGAAAGATAATGAAAGAGGAACATGATGACGAATGCATGTATTAATGAACGAACGAAATGAAGAAAGATGATGAATACATGCATTAATGAACGAATGAATTATGTCTTGCAAGCATTGAATAACGCGATTGGTCCTTCTATGTGATTGACCATGGTCATGGTACCTCTACCGCTTACCTCTAGTACCGTGGCACCATGTTTAGCTGTCCCTCCATAGACTTCGGCCCAGTACGTGGCATATGTTTGTTGTTCATTTGTTGACCTCGGCCCGTACTGTGGCACTACGTTTTGCTGTCTATGGATTGACTTCGGCCCGGTAGCTAAGATTGTTCGAGGTGTAGCATATGGTATTGGTACAGTTAACCTTTCAATGCGTGCAAGTAAGTATTTATATGTATGGAACCCCTACCGCTTACCTCGTGTACCGGGCATACGTTTTGCTGTTCATTTATTGACTTCGGCCCGGTAGCTAATAACGTTTGGGGTATAGCAGAAGGTAGTGGTACAAAAGATGGCCAATGGGCAAGTAAGTATGAACGGGATTCTTGTCATTCGACCACAGTAATCATAGCCGAGCGCTATGAAGTGGGTAAAGTCTGACAGAACCCATACGAAAAGTTAAAGATAATGATGAATAACGAATGATGAAGATAATAATGAATATTATCTATGTGTACGTATGATGTATGAACGTATGAACGAAAGGATACTTTTAAATAAGTAAAAGTATGTTTTATTACAAAACTAGAACTCACTCAGCAACGCTGACTTTTATGTATTTTCCAGTTGGCAGGTAATGTTGCTGAGGATGGCACGAGGCGGCTACTCAGCTCTTTTGGGATGGCATTCTTTTGATAATGTTTTTGTATTGTAATGCAAACAAATGATATTTTGTAACAGGGGTTGTATTACTTTACAAAAGCATTTATAGCAAAATTTAAAGTTTCCGCTGCATAATTTTTATTAAGTTATATTAAATGTATGTTTTATGGGTGATGATAAACCAACCGTAAGGTGCCCGGGATCGGGGCCTTACAAGTTGGTATCAGAGCCTAAGTTTAAGTGAATTGGGTAAAATTTTTCAAAATAAACCTTAACTTAAACTGAGAATGGGACAGGGGGAAATGGGAATGCCATCTGAGTAGCTGCGTGCCATCAGGTATTTTCTTGAAAGTTAACCGGTGTTAAGTGTGCATGTTATGTGTTTATGTGTACTGTTAGACTTAGATACTAATGTAGTCAGGACAGGTAATGCTCGGGGTGCGAAGAGTAGAGTAAGTGGCTAATCACAACTGGCCACTGTAATTAGGGACTTACTGTACTTGACATAAACTGAGCTATTTCCTTGAATGACCGTGTTGGTGTTTAAATCTTTCAGTGTGATAGAAGATGGTCGGTGGTAGATCATCTAAAGCCCCAATTGGTGGAGGCAGTGGTGGAAGTGGTGTGGAACCACGAGCCACAAGAGGTAGGCCTAGACAAGAGAAGAAGGTTCCCGAAGGACCTAATACTACTCCCTCGGGGGGGACGAATGAGAGTGATGATTTTAGGGCCTCGGTGAAAGAGGCAGTTGTCGAGGAGGTGCACCAGGTTATGCAGACGATCTTACCGTCTGTAATGACAGAAGTGTTAAAGGCAGTACGGGAGGATGAGAGACGGGGGAGAAATCAGTCCTCCGGTGGACAACAACAGGTAGGGGCAGAGACGGTATTGTCCGATGATGAGGAGGAAGAACAGGTACGGGAGACAGCCCGGGGCTGTGATTACGGGAAATTCATGAGGTGCAAGCCCCCAACTTTCGATGGGTCCGGTACTGCTACTGATGCTCACCAATGGGTGATGGAAATGGAAGCTGTCCTCGATATTAGTGATTGCCAGGAGGACAAGAAGGTGAAGTTTGCTACCCACTCTTTTACAGGGTCGGCCTTATGCTGGTGGAAGAATATAGTCCAAGCCGAGGGTAGCCGGGCTATAGGGAAGATGAAATGGGCTGAGTTGAAAAGGCTGGTGATCGAGGAATTCAGTCCTCGTCGGGAAATGGATAGAATAGAAAGGGAGTTCCTGCAGCTGGAGGCGGGGACGATGACCCACCAACAATATACCACCAAGTTTAACGAATTGGCGTTGTTGGTGCCGGAGCAGGTGACGCCGGTGTCTCGGAAAATCAACCGGTATATTCAGGGGCTGCCAGCTGAAATTCGTTGGCACTTGATTTCTGCCCGACCAAGCACTTTCAGGTCGGCAGTGGACTTGGCGGGGAGGTTATTCGATGAACGTGCGGCTTTGGTGAAGACTGAGGGAAGCAAGAAGGGGAGTGGAGAGAAGAACTGGTAGGGGAAGAGGTTTGGTCGGGGTGACACTTCGACAAACAATAAGAAAGCAAGGGTGGATGACCGCCGAGTGGTCGTGTCTGGAGCTGGGGTGAAGAAGTGTGGTAAGTGTGGAAAGGAGCACTCAGGAGAGTGCAAGTGGGGATACAACATCTGCTTCAAGTGTGGGAGGACTGGACATAGGGCCAAGGATTGTCGGATGGGCAAGTGTTTTAACTGTGGGGAAAGTGGTCATATGAGCAAAGATTGCAAAAAGCCGAGGGCTGAGGGCTCGGGAGAGAAGAAGACGGGAGGAGAAGCACCGAGGGCAAAGGCTAGGGCGTTCACGATGACACAGGAAGAGGCTAGGACGGACCCCGATGTGGTGTCAGGTACGTTTCTAGTAAATCAAACTCTTGCTTCTGTGTTATTTGACTCTGGTGCTAGTAGGAGTTTCATTTCTGCTACTTTCTGTGCTAAATTGCCTGTTTGTAGTAAATGCATTAGTGAGCCTTTTTATGTAGAAACCGCTATTGGTAAGTCCACTAGAGTTACTGATGTGATAGAGGACTGTACCATAGAATTAGGGGGCCATAGGTTCGCTGCCATATTACATGTGATGCCTCTAGGAGGATTTGATGTAGTGTTAGGGATGGACTGGTTAGCAACCTACGAAGCGAATATCGTGTGCCGAAAGAAGATGATTAGACTGACGGCGACCGACGGAAGTCCGGTGACGATTTATGGCGATCGAGTTACGACGATTCCGAAGGTGATCTCGATGGCGGTGGCGGGAAAGTGTATGAGGCGCGGATGTAGCGCCTACTTATGTTATGTAAAGAATGTAGAGACGCCAACACCACAGCTATGCGATGTGCCAGTGGTGTGTGACTTTCCAGACGTGTTTCCCGAAGACTTATCGGGATTGCCACCTGACCGAGAGATCGAATTCCAGATCGACCTGATACCGGGTGCCCAACCTGTCGCAAAAGCACCGTATCGCTTGGCTCCGACGGAGATGAAAGAATTGATGGATCAGTTGCAGGAGCTGCTGGATAAGGGGTTTATCCGACCGAGTATCTCACCTTGGGGTGCTCCGGTTCTGTTCGTAAAGAAGAAGGATGGTAGTATGAGGATGTGCATCGACTACCGCGAGCTGAATAAGCTAACGGTGAAGAACAGATACCCCTTACCAAGAATCGATGACTTGTTTGATCAGCTCCAGGGTGCCAGTTGGTTCTCGAGGATAGATCTTCGATCTGGCTACCATCAATTAAAGGTGAAGGAACAAGATATCCCTAAAACAGCCTTTCGTACGCGCTATGGTCACTACGAGTTTCTTGTCATGTCTTTTGGGTTGACCAATGCGCCGGCTGCTTTCATGGATCTGATGAACCGAGTGTGCCGACCAATGTTGGATAAATCGGTAATTGTATTCATCGATGATATTCTGATTTATTCAAGAAGTGAAAAAGAACATGCCGGGCATATTCGGGAAGTGTTGGAAACGTTGAGAAGGGAGAAATTGTACGCCAAATTCTCCAAGTGCGCCTTTTGGTTACGCGAGGTGCAATTTCTGGGTCATGTAGTGAATGCAGAAGGAATAATGGTGGACCCAGCAAAGGTTGAGGCGGTGATGCAATGGAAATCACCAAAGACGCCATCCGAGATTCGTAGCTTCTTGGGATTGGCGGGCTACTATAGAAGATTCATTTAAGACTTTTCGAAGATCGCCTCACCTTTGACAAAATTGACTCGTAAGGACGTGAAATTCGTGTGGGGTCGAGAGCAGGAGATGGCTTTTGAGGAGTTGAAGGCAAGACTAACACAAGCTCCTGTCTTGACTTTGCCTGAGGGAAGTGAAGACTTAGTGGTCTATTCGGATGCATCTTATTCTGGTCTAGGTTGTGTGTTGATGCAACGTGGAAAGGTGATAGCCTACGCATCTCGACAGCTGAAGACCCACGAAGTCAACTATCCCACACACGATCTAGAACTAGCTGCGGTGGTTTTTGCGTTGAAGATTTGGCGGCACTATCTATACGGGACGAAGTGCACAATCTTCACAGACCACAAAAGCTTGAAGTATTTCTTCGAGCAGAAAGATTTAAACATGAGGCAAAGGCGATGGTTGGAGCTCATAAAGGATTATGACTGCGAAATCCATTACCATCCGGGCAAGGCCAATGTGGTGGCTGATGCCCTTAGCCGAAAAGAAAGGCCTGAGCCGATCCGGGTGAAGGCTTATCAATTGATCATGACCTCCGACGTGATGGCGCAGGTTAAGGAGTTTCAAGATGAGGCTTTGAAAGAAGATCTTCTTAACTCTGAAAGGATGAGAGGTCTAGCTACGGAACTGGGTGAGAACACTCTAGGTGTTAAGACCCGATTTGGGCGAATGTGGATTCCTCGATACGGGGATCTACGTGGTAAAATTATGGACGAGGCCCATAAGACCCGATACTCCATTCACCCCGGTGCTACCAAAATGTACCACGATATGAAGAAAGACTATTGGTGGCCGGGCATGAAACGCGACGTAGTGGAGTACGTAAGTAAGTGCTTAACTTGCTTACAAGTGAAGGCGGAACACCAGAGGCCCTACGGGAAGATCCAACCGTTGGATATACCCGAGTGGAAGTGGGAACACATCACCATGGATTTCATCACGAAGTTACCACGTACCCCTAAAGGGTATGATGCCATATGGGTGATTGTGGACCGCTTGACAAAGAGTGCCCACTTCCTACCGATCCGTGAGACGTACTCATCTGAAAGATTGGCGGATCTGTTCATCAAAGAAATTGTAGCTCGTCATGGTGTGCCGGTGTCTATTGTGTCTGATCGTGACACCCGGTTTACCTCCAAGTTTTGGAAGAGATTTCATGATGCGATGGGGACGAGACTGCACATTAGTACAGCATATCACCCTCAGACAGACGGTCAGTCTGAGAGGACGATCCAAACACTCGAAGACATGCTGCGGGCGTGCGTGATTGATTTTGGAGGAAGTTGGGATGATCACTTGCCGTTAGCAGAATTCTCGTACAACAATAGCTATCATGCCAGTATTGGCATGCCACCCTACGAAATGTTATACGGTAGGAGATGTAGGACGCCCGTGTGCTGGGGAGACATTGGGCAGAAAGAGTTGGGAGGTGTTGAGGTAATTGAAGCAACGACTGAGAAGTTAGAAAAGATCAAAGCCTTCATGAAGGCGGCGAAAGATAGGCAAAAGTCGTATGCTGACAAGAGGCGGAGGCCGATAGAGTTCAAGGTTGGTGACCGAGTTATGTTGAAGGTCTCACCTTGGAAAGGAATCATTAGATTCAGGAAACGAGGTAAGCTAAGCCCGAGGTACATAGGACCTTTCCGAATTATCGCACGAGTAGGAGAGGTGGCCTATCGACTTGAATTGCCAGATGAGTTAAGTGGAATTCATCCCACATTCCATGTATCTCATCTAAGGAAGTGCTTAGCTGATGAAGACATGGTTGTACCACTGGAAGATATTGAAGTAGACGAACGGCTCAACTACGTGGAGCAACCAGTGGCAATCATTGATCGTAAAGAAAAGAGGTTGAGGAATAAAGTGGTTCCTCTTGTGCGTGTACAATGGAAGCACAGGAAGGGATCCGAGTCTACGTGGGAGACTGAAGAAGAGATGAGACAACACTACCCACATCTGTTTGAGGAATAACAGGTTTCGGGGACGAAACCTATATAAGGGGGGTGGACTTGTAACACCCGTAATTTCTTATTAAAGAAATTAAAAGAATAAAATGGAAAGAGAAAGGAAAGAAAAACAAAAGTTACTTTTGTTTAAGGGCCAAAAGTGTCAATTTGACAAACTTTCTATTAATTCCTTGTACAAAAGGTGGTATGGCACCCACGTTGTCTGCACTTTCACTTCATTCGAACTTTTTAGAGAGAGAAAGCAGCAGGAGCAGAAAACCCTCGGATTTTTGAAGAAGGATCTGAGAAATTCGAAGGTTTTTGGTAAGAAATCCCGAATTCATGATGTTAGGACGATTCTAGAACCATACATGAGCATATAAATGTGACTAGTGTGTTCGGGTTGCTTTGTGTGTGTGTTCTAGGTGCTAGAACGAGTTGAGAAGGTTCGGGTTGAAGAGTGTAAGTTCGAAGAAGACAGCTAAGGTGAGTTCTAGACCCCGTTTTTACTGTTTTTAAATGTTTTGGGGCTGGAAATGCATGTAAATATGTTTTTATAAAACTGTGGGTTGATACCCGTATGAATTGATTGTATGGATGATTATGTTTATGTTAGATCCATGCTTAAAATCATGTGCATATGTTTAGAAATAGGCATTTTGATGTTCTGGACTTGAAATATGAATTAGACATATGAGTAGGATGCTAATGTGTCTAAAAATGGGACTTAGAATAAATAAGCAAAGTTGGTAAGTCCACTAGTGGTCATACGACCAACAGTGTGGTCGTATGACCAGAATAAATTTCTAAGTGTTGAGCCCAATAGGACTCATACGACAACAGTGGTCGTATGAACATGTGATATTTTCTAAGTATGAGGCCAATAGGACTCATACGACCAACAGTGGTCGTATGATCATGTGGAAATTTTCTGAGTGTGGACTCATACGACCAACAGTGGTCATATGATCCAAATATGTGCCCAAGTCCAGGGGTGGTACGACCAGCAGTGGTCATACGACCAACAGTGTGGTCGTATGACCAAGTTGATAATTCTAAGTGTTAATTGAAAAGTCCAGCAGTGCTCATACGGCTAATAGTGCTCATACGACCAGAGGCTTATACGCCCAACAGGGCTAAAACGACTAGAACACTTAGCATTTTTCAGGAATTTCCAGTAATGTTCGAAGTTCAAGGTTTGACCAGGGTTGACTAGGGTTAATAAATGATGATGTCTCATGCATATAATGATGAGTATGATTAACCCTGATTGTTACTAATATTATTATTAGTATATTGTTGTTAACAATATTATTAAAATATTGTTAAGACAGGTATGATGCTGTGCATGATGATGTACATATGATGATGAATGTATGATGATGAATGTATGATGAATATGTATGATGTGTATATGTTCCTGGTAATTGTGTATGTTTATCTTTCTGAAACTTTACGAATAACGAGAAATGAATTAATGAAGTATTATGTATCGTAAAGTGAAAGATAATGAAAGAGGAACATGATGACGAATGCATGTATTAATGAACGAACGAAATGAAGAAAGATGATGAATACATGCATTAATGAACGAATGAATTATGTCTTGCAAGCATTGAATAACGCGATTGGTCCTTCTATGTGATTGACCATGGTCATAGTACCTCTACCGCTTACCTCTAGTACCGTGGCACCATGTTTAGCTGTCCCTCCATAGACTTCGGCCCAGTACGTGGCATATGTTTGTTGTTCATTTGTTGACCTCGGCCCGTACTGTGGCACTACGTTTTGCTGTCTATGGATTGACTTCGGCCCGGTAGCTAAGATTGTTCGAGGTGTAGCATATGGTATTGGTACAGTTAACCTTTCAATGCGTGCAAGTAAGTATTTATATGTATGGAACCCCTACCGCTTACCTCGTGTACCGGGCATATGTTTTGCTGTTCATTTATTGACTTCGGCCCGGTAGCTAATAACGTTTGGGGTATAGCAGAAGGTAGTGGTACAAAAGATGGCCAATGGGCAAGTAAGTATGAACGGAATTCTTGTCATTCGACCACAGTAATCATAGCCGAGCGCTATGAAGTGGGTAAAGTCTGACAGAACCCATACGAAAAGTTAAAGATAATGATGAATAACGAATGATGAAGATAATAATGAATATTATCTATGTGTACGTATGATGTATGAACGTATGAACGAAAGGATACTTTTAAATAAGTAAAAGTATGTTTTATTACAAAACTAGAACTCACTCAGCAACGCTGACTTTTATGTATTTTCCAGTTGGCAGGTAATGTTGCTGAGGATGGCATGAGGCGGCTACTCAGCTCTTTTGGGATGGCATTCTTTTGATAATGTTTTTGTATTGTAATGCAAACAAATGATATTTTGTAACAGGGGTTGTATTACTTTACAAAAGCATTTATAGCAAAATTTAAAGTTTCCGCTGCATAATTTTTATTAAGTTATATTAAATGTATGTTTTATGGGTGATGACGGCCAACTGTGAGGTGCCCGGGATCGGGGCCTTACACATAAACAACTTAAACCTATTCCACTGTAATCATGATGTAAAATCACACATTTAGATTATTTAAACACTGAGTTATTACTAGGTGATCACATCTCCACACTTAACCTTTTGTTTGTCCTCAAACAAACTTACTTGCAACAATTCACCTTAACTAATCAACATGCCAAATTATCATGTTGTTGTGTGAGTTAAGGTCCTAAGGCATGCTTAGTTTTAAACTTTCATCATTTAGAAGTCACAACCCAACATGTACTATTACTAATGTTTAAAACTTAGAATCACCTTAGTTAGCATAACTTTAACTTTTGCTTTCGACATCCATGCATTCACATCTTTCACAATGAACATTACTCTCGGTTTGTTTTGTTGACTAGTGATTATATACTAGTATATCTAGAACTCTCAAACCAAAAATGTACACTCTCATCATAAGCTCGTATATTAATCATATCACAATCAATTAACATAATATAATACATAAATCAAGAGGTCTTTCATGGGTTATAATGTTAGGCTAAGGGTTTAGTTGGTATAGAATGGGTTTATAGTGGCTAATAATGAATGAAATCCAACTTAAACATGCTAGATATTATTACTATCAACATCAATCATCTATATGCAATCATCCTGCAAATTTTCACTCTATTTTTTGTGGCTTCATACTTTGGTCATTTCGACCTCATATTTAGCTTTTCTTTTTTTTTTAATCTCTATATAAACAAATTCAAACTAATCATACTATTATTGAACTACTACTGAAACGACAATTCTAGGCATGTCATGGATTGGACTTCATTATTCGAGGTTTCATAAAAAGGCTAAGGCTTTGTAGGTTATTATTTCGGGTTTATTCAAAGGACATGTTGGGGCTCAACATGGTGTCTAAATAAAGATTATCAAGGTTTGGGATTCAAAAGAAAGGGTTTAAACAACTAGTTTGTTCCTAATGCCTCTATCACATTTATGCATATACGGGTTCATTGTAACACCCGTATATTTCTTTTAAAGAAATAAAAGAATAAAAGAGAAAGAAAATGGGGGAAAAGAAAGTCAACCCCAGAGTTGAGGGACCAAAAGTGTAAATAAGGGGCTAAGTTGGTGAAAAGTTGGTAAAAAGGTGGCATGGCCGCCCATTTCACTCTGCACAATATCTTCGTTCGATTTTTAGAGAGAGAAAGCAGAGAAACTTTCGGATTTTTGGAAGAACAAGAAGAAGAATTCGATTTTTAGGTAAGGTTTAATGTTTTTAAGTTGTTCTTGGCTAAATTAGCCTCGGTTAAATGCTTATGAGTGTTTCTATGTGTTCAAATGTGTGTTTAGAAGATTTCTAAGTGTTGGAATCGTTTGAAGAAGCTCGGGTAAAGAGTGTTAAGATTAGAAGACTACAAAGGTGAGTTCTAGACCCCGTATTTCACATGTTTTACAAACTTTTGGGGCTGGAAATACATGTAAAAATGTTTTACACCTATTATGAATGTTGCCCGATTGTGCATGAGTATGTATGTTAGTGATTTATGTTATGATTCATGCTTAGTATTGTAAGTACATGTTTAGAACTAAGTATTATGATGTTTGGGGACTGGTATATGAATTAGATACATGAGTAGGCTGCTAATACGACTAATAAGACCACATAATGGTCATATGTCTAAATAGTGCTTATACGACCCATGAAACTTGCCTTAGAAATATTTTAAGGATTATATGTCTGAACAGTGGTCGTATGACCATTAGAAATTTGCTAAGTGTGGGGTCATATGACTGAACAGTGGTCGCATGACCACTGGAAATTTTCTAAGTTTGGGATCATATGACTGAACAGTGGTCGTATGACCATTGGAAATTTCCTAAGTATGGGGGATGATACGACCGAACAGTGGTCGTATGACCTGTAAAAATTTCCTAAGTCTGGGGATGATACGACTGAACAGTGGTCGTATGACTTAGAAAAATTTTCTAAGTTTAAGGTGAAACGACTGAGCAGGTGATACGACTGAACAGGGCTTATGCGACTGAATAGGGCTCATACGCCCAAACACTTAGAAATTTTTAGGAATTTTCTGGAAATCCGGTTTACAGGGTTTTGACCAGAGTTGACTAGGGTTAATAAATGATGATGTTTTATGCATGTAATGATAATGAATGATTAACCCTTGATTATTCTGATATTATTATCAGTATTTTATTTCTGTTAACAATATTATTATTATTTAATATTGTTAAGTATGGTATGACTAAAAATTCTAATAAAGGGCATAATCATTAATGAAGTAAAAGATTAATGATAAAGAGAAGTGGAACGTAAATGAATGAACGAAAGTCTTGCATGGTCTAAGGGGCATGAGATGGAATTGACGGTTAAGAAGTCTTGGAAATGGTGCTTGGTTCTAGTAACTAGGCCTATTACGAGCCTTATGGTAGATTATGGATAGTGAGCCATAGTTGCCTTAAAAACAATGGGGCAGTGTCTTTGTGACCTGTCACGGGATAGTTGTTACAGCAGGAGTGGTGACGATCACTCGCGGGGTTAACGTGACCCCGGATGAGACGTTGTCGGTCTATGGACAGAGAGCCATAGGGGCAACGAGGTTGTCGGTCTATGGACAGAGAGCCATAGGGGCAACCAGGTTGTCGGTCTATGGACAGAAAGCCATAGGGGAAACCAGGTGTCGGTCTATGGACTGAGAGCCATAGGGGCACCAGGTGTCGGTCTATGGACTGAGAGCCATAGGGGCACCAGACGGATACGATATGCTTTGTCGGCTCATGGGTTGGAACCATGGGGGCAGAGAAGGGAGGTGACCCTTAGAGATTTGCATGCTTGACGAATGAAAGTTAAAGAACGAATGATGAAGATAATAATGAAATTACCTACGTGTACGTACGATGTGTGATCACATATGCATAAGGAACATTTTTGAATGAGAAGTAAAGTATTTTAATTACAAAACTAGAACTCACTCAGCAACGCTGACTTTTATGTATTTTCCAGTTGGCAGGTAACCGGTTGCTGAGGGTGGCACGCGGGGATGGCTACTTGGCGGGCAAGACTGACACCCATTTATGTTTTGATAACACTGTTGTTTTGTAGTTCATGCAACTAATTATTTTGTGAATTTCTAAACTAGAATGTATTGCTTAGCAACAGTGTTTAAAATGAATGAATGGATTTTTGTTAAAATTAATTCCGCTGCTTTAATTTATAATATAAAAATGTTTTATGCTGTGAATGACCAACTGTGAGGTGCCCGGAAGGGGGCCTTACAAGTTGGTATCAGAGCTAAAGTTTAAGTGAATTGGGTAAATATTTTCAAAATAAACCTAAACTTAGACTGAAAATGGGACAGAAAGTGGGATGTCAGCCCGAGTAGCTACGCGCCATCAGGTATTTCTTTCCTTAAAAGTTAACCGGTATTATGTGCGTGTGCTATTTGATTTATGTGTACTGTTAGATTCAGATGCTAATGTAGTCAGGACAGGTAATGCCAGGGGTATGAAGAGTAAAGTAAGTGGCTAATCACAACTGGCCACTGTAATTAGAAACTTACTATACTTGACATAAACTGAGCTATTTCCTTGAATGATCGTGTTGGTATTTGAACCTTTCAGTGGGTGTCAAAAGATGGCTAGCGGTAGATCTTCTAAGGTTTTGCCAGGTGGGGGTCGTGGTGAACGTGGTGCTGAACCGCGTGTCACGAGAAGCATGGCTAGGGCGGCTGAAATGGCACTAGAAGAGCCTGAGGCCCCTTACCTGGAGGGAAGCGATGATGGCACTAGTTTGAGGATCGCCATGAAAGAGGCTGTTGTGGAGGGAGTCCAACAGGCCTTACAGGAAATTCTGCCGTTCATGGTGACCGAGGTAATTAGGGCGGTGAAGGAGACGACTGCTATTGAAGACAGCATGAAGAATAGCGATGACAAGAACTGGCATGGAAAGCGGGTTGGACGTGACAATACCACCCTCAACAAAAAGGTTGCAAGGACGGAGGACCGGCGTACAACTTCGTCGGGTGCTATGACGAGGAAGTGTGGTAAGTGCGCCAAAGAACACCTTGGCGAATGTAGAGGGGGGACCTATGTCTGTTTCAAATACGGGAAGCGTGGTCATGTGGCCAGAGAGTGTAGGGTGGTACGGTGCTACAACTGTAGTGGAAGGGGTCACATAAGCAGGGATTGCAAGAAGCCAAGGGCAGAGGGCGCAGGGTCTTCACGACAATGCCAAAGCAGGCTGGGACAGGCCCCGATATAGTGACAGGTATGTGTCTAGTAAATCACACTCTATCTTCCGTGTTGTTTGATTTTAGAGCTAGAAAGAGTTTTGTTTCTATTGTTTTCTATGCTAAGTTGCTAACTAGGAGTAGAAGTATTGGTAAGCTCTTTGGTATAGAAACCGCCATAGGTAAGTCTTTTAGGATTTCCGAAACGATAGGAGACTGCACCACCGAATTAGAAGGTCATAGATTTGCTGCCAAATTACATGTGATGTCCCTAGGTAGAGTTGATGTAATACTAGGTATGGATTGGTTAGCAACCTATGAAGCGAGTATAGTGTGTCGTAAGAAAATGATTAGACTGACGGCGCCTGACGGAAGTCCGGTGACAATATATGGCGATCGGGTTACTACGATTCCGAAGGTGATTTCGATGGCGGTGGCGGGAGAGTGCATGAGGCGTGGATGTAGTGCTTATTTGGCCTACGTAAAAGATGTGGACACATCAACACCCCAATTGTTCGATGTACCGATTGGCTCCGACGGAGATGAAGGAGTTGATGGAGCAGCTGCAAGAGTTGCTTGACAAGGGCTTTATTAGACCGAGTATCTCTCCTTGGGGTGCTCCGGCCTTATTTGTTAAGAAGAAGGATGGTAGCATGAGAATGTGTATAGACTACCGTGAATTGAACAAGTTGACAATAAAGATTCGGTATCCGTTACCGAGAATCGATGACTTGTTCGACCAGCTCCAGGGTGCCAGTTGGTTTTCGAGGATAGACCTTCGATCTGGCTACCACCAGTTGAAGGTGAAGGAGCAAGACATTCCTAAAACAGCTTTCCGTACGTGTTATGGACACTATGAGTTTCTCGTTATGTCATTTGGTCTAACTAACGCGCTAGTTGCTTTTATGGATTTGATGAACCGAGTGTGTCGAACGATGTTAGATAAATCAGTGATTGTGTTCATCGATGATATCCTGATTTATTCGAGAAGCAAAGAAGAGCATGCCGGTCACATTCGGGAAGTATTGGAGACTTTGAGAAAGGAGAAACTATATGTTAAGTTCTCCAAATGTGCCTTCTGGCTACGTGAAGTAGAATTTCTGGGTCACGTGGTAAATGCAGAAGGGATCATGGTGGACCCAGCAAAGGTTGAGGCTGTGATGCAATGGAATTCACCAAAAACGCCATCCGAGATTCGTGGCTTCTTGGGATTGGCGGGCTATTACAGGAGATTTATTCAAGACTTCTCCAAGATAGCCTCACCTTTGACAAAATTGACCCGAAAGGACGTGAAATTCGTGTGGGGTCGAGAGCAGGAGACTGCCTTTGAGGAGTTGAAGGCGAGACTGACACAAGCTCCTGTTTTGACATTGCCCGAGGGAAATGAAGACTTAGTTGTCTATTCGGATGCATCTTACTCTGGGCTAGGTTGTGTGTTGATGCAACGTGGAAAGGTGATAGCCTACGCCTCTCGACAGCTGAAGACCCACGAAGTCAACTATCCCACACACGATCTAGAATTAGCCGCGGTGGTTTTTGCGTTGGAGATTTGGCGGCACTATCTATACGGGACGAAGTGCACAATCTTCACCGACCACAAAAGCTTGAAGTACTTCTTCGAGCAGAAAGATCTGAACATGAGGCAGAGGCGATGGTTGGAACTAATAAAGGATTATGATTGCGAAATCCATTACCATCCGGGCAAGGCCAACGTGGTGGCAGATGCCCTCAGCCGAAAAGAAAGGCCTGAGCCGATCCGGGTGAAGGCTTATCAGTTAATCATGACCTCCGACGTGATGACACAGGTTAAGGAATTTCAAGACGAGGCTTTGAAAGAAGATCGTCTTAACTCCGAAAGGATGAGAGGTCTAGTTACGGAATTGGGTGAGAACACTCTAGGTGTTAAGACCCGATTTGGGCGAATGTGGATTCCTCGATACGGGGATCTACGTGAAAAGATCATGGATGAGGCCCATAAGACTCGATACTCCATTCACCCCGGTGCTACCAAAATGTACCACGATATGAAGAAAGATTACCGGTGGCCGGGTATGAAACGTGACGTAGTGGAGTATGTGAGTAAATGTCTAACTTGCTTACAAGTAAAGGCAGAACACCAGAAGCCTTACGGGAAGATCCAACCGTTGGATATACCCGAGTGGAAGTGGGAGCACATCACCATGGACTTCATCACGAAGTTACCACGTACCCCTAAAGGGTATGATGCTATATGGGTGATAGTTGACCGCCTGACGAAGAGTGCCCACTTCCTGCCGATCCGTGAAACGTGCTCATCTGAAAGATTGGCGGATCTGTTCATCAAGGAAATTGTAGCTCGTCATGGTGTACCGGTGTCTATTGTGTCTGATCGTGACACCCGGTTTACCTCCAAGTTTTGGAAGAGGTTTCATGATGCAATGGGGACGAGGCTACACATTAGTACAGCATATCACCCTCAGACAGACGGTCAGTCTGAGAGGACGATCCAAACACTCGAAGACATGCTTCGGGCGTGCGTGATCGATTTTGGAGGAAGTTGGGATGATCACTTGCCGTTAGCAGAATTCTCGTACAACAATAGCTATCATGCCAGTATTGGCATGCCACCCTACGAGATGCTATACGGTAGGAGATGTAGGACGCCCGTATGTTGGGGAGACATTGGGCAGAAAGAACTGGGAGGTGTTGAGGTGATTGAAGCAACGACTGAGAAATTGGAAAAGATCAAAGCCTTCATGAAAGCGGCGAAAGATAGGCAAAAGTCGTATGCTGACAAGAGGCGAAGACCGATAGAGTTCAAGGTTGGTGATCGAGTCATGTTGAAGGTCTCGCCCTGGAAGGGAATCATTAGATTCAGGAAACGAGGTAAGCTAAGCCCGAGATACATAGGACCTTTCCGAATTGTCGCACGAGTAGGAGAGGTGGCCTATCGACTTGAACTGCCAGATGAGTTAAGTGGAATTCATCCCACATTCCATGTATCTCATCTGAGGAAGTGCTTAGCTGATGAAGATATGATTGTTCCACTGGAGGATATTGAAGTAGACGAACGGCTCAATTACGTAGAGCAACCAGTGGCAATCATTGACCGCAAAGAAAAGAGGTTGAGGAATAAAGTGGTTCCTCTTGTGCGTGTACAGTGGAAGCACAGGAAGGGATCCGAGTCTACGTGGGAGACTGAGGAGGAGATGAGACAACATTACCCACATCTGTTTAAGGAATAACAGGTTTCGGGGACGAAACCTATATAATGGGGGTGGACTTGTAACACCCGTATATTTCTTTTAAAGAAATAAAAGAATAAAAGAGAAAGAAAATGGGGGAAAAGAAAGTCAACCCCAAAGTTGGGAGACCAAAAGTGTAAATAAGGGGCTAAGTTGGTGAAAAGTTGGTAAAAAGGTGGCATGGCCGCCCATTTCACTCTGCACAATATCTTCGTTCGATTTTTAGAGAGAGAAAGCAGAGAAACTTTCGGATTTTTGGAAGAACAAGAAGAAGAATTCGATTTTTAGGTAAGGTTTAATGTTTTTAAGTTGTTCTTGGCTAAATTAGCCTCGGTTAAATGCTTATGAGTGTTTTTATGTGTTCAAATGTGTGTTTAGAAGATTTCTAAGTGTTGGAATCGTTTGAAGAAGCTCGGGTAAAGAGTGTTAAGATTAGAAGACTACAAAGGTGAGTTCTAGACCCCGTATTTCACATGTTTTACAAACTTTTGGGGCTGGAAATACATGTAAAAATGTTTTACACCTATTATGAATGTTGCCCGTTTGTGCATGAGTATGTATGTTAGTGATTTATGTTATGATTCATGCTTAGTATTGTAAGTACATGTTTAGAACTAAGTATTATGATGTTTGGGGACTGGTATATGAATTAGATACATGAGTAGGCTGCTAATACGACTAATAAGACCACATAATGGTCATATGTCTAAATAGTGCTTATACGACCCATGAAACTTGCCTTAGAAATATTTTAAGGATTATATGTCTGAACAGTGGTCGTATGACCATTAGAAATTTGCTAAGTGTGGGGTCATATGACTGAACAGTGGTCGCATGACCACTGGAAATTTTCTAAGTTTGGGATCATATGACTGAACAGTGGTCGTATGACCATTGGAAATTTCCTAAGTATGGGGGATGATACGACCGAACAGTGGTCGTATGACCTGTAAAAATTTCCTAAGTCTGGGGATGATACGACTGAACAGTGGTCGTATGACTTAGAAAAATTTTCTAAGTTTAAGGTGAAACGACTGAGCAGGTGATACGACTGAACAGGGCTTATGCGACTGAATAGGGCTCATACACCCAAACACTTAGAAATTTTTAGGAATTTTCTGGAAATCCGGTTTACAGGGTTTTGACCAGAGTTGACTAGGGTTAATAAATGATGATGTTTTATGCATGTAATGATAATGAATGATTAACCCTTGATTATTCTGATATTATTATCAGTATTTTATTTCTGTTAACAATATTATTATTATTTAATATTGTTAAGTATGGTATGACTAAAAATTCTAATAAAGGGCATAATCATTAATGAAGAAAAAGATTAATGATAAAGAGAAGTGGAACGTAAATGAATGAACGAAAGTCTTGCATGGTCTAAGGGGCACGAGATGGAATTGACGGTTAAGAAGTCTTGGAAATGGTGCTTGGTTCTAGTAACTAGGCCTATTACGAGCCTTATGGTAGATTATGGACAGTGAGCCATAGTTGCCTTAAGAACAACGGGGCAGTGTCTTTGTGACCTGTCACGGGATAGTTGTTACAGCAGGAGTGGTAACGATCACTCGCGGGGTTAACGTGACCCCGGATGAGACGTTGTCGGTCTATGGACAGAGAGCCATAGGGGCAACGAGGTTGTCAGTCTATGGACAGAGAGCCATAGGGGCAACCAAGTTGTCGGTCTATGGACAGAAAGCCATAGGGGCAACCAGGTGTCGGTCTATGGACTGAGAGCCATAGGGGAACCAGGTGCCGGTCTATGGACTGAGAGCCATAGGGGCACCAGACGGATACGATATGCTTTGTCGGCTCATGGGTTGGAACCATGGGGGCAGAGAAGGGAGGTGACCCTTAGAGATTTGCATGCTTGATGAATGAAAGTTAAAGAACGAATGATGAAGATAATAATGAAATTACCTACGTGTACGTACGATGTGTGATCACATATGCATAACGAACGTTTTTGAATGAGAAGTAAAGTATTTTAATTACAAAACTAGAACTCACTCAGCAACGCTGACTTTTATGTATTTTCCAGTTGGCAGGTAACCGGTTGCTGAGGGTGGCACGCGGGGATGGCTACTTGGCGGGCAAGACTGACACCCATTTATGTTTTGATAACACTGTTGTTTTGTAGTTCATGCAACTAATTATTTTGTGAATTTCTAAACTAGAATGTATTGCTTAGCAACAGTGTTTAAAATGAATGAATGGATTTTTGTTAAAATTAATTCCGCTGCTTTAATTTATAATATAAAAATGTTTTATGCTGTGAATGACCAACTGTGAGGTGCCCGGGAAGGGGGCCTTACAAGTTGGTATCAGAGCTAAAGTTTAAGTGAATTGGGTAAATATTTTCAAAATAAACCTAAACTTAGACTGAAAATGGGACAGAAAGTGGGATGTCAGCCCGAGTAGCTACGTGCCATCAGGTATTTCTTTCCTTAAAAGTTAACCGGTATTATGTGCGTGTGCTATTTGATTTATGTGTACTATTAGATTCAGATGCTAATGTAGTCAGGACAGGTAATGCCAGGGGTATAAAGAGTAAAGTAAGTAGCTAATCACAACTGGCCACTGTAATTAGAAACTTACTATACTTGACATAAACTGAGCTATTTCCTTGAATGATCGTGTTGGTATTTGAACCTTTCAGTGGGTGTCAAAAGATGGCTAGCGGTAGATCTTCTAAGGTTTTTCAAGGTGGGGGTCGTGGTGAACGTGGTGCTGAACCGCGTGTCACGAGAAGCATGGCTAGGGCGGCTAAAATGGCACTAGAAGAGCCTGAGGCCCCTTACCTGGAGGGCAGCGATGATGGCACTAGTTTGAGGATCACCATGAAAGAGGCTGTTGTGGAGGGAGTCCAACAGGCCTTACAGGAAATTCTGCCGTTCATGGTGACCGAGGTAATTAGGGCGGTGAAGGAGACGACTGCTATTGAAGACAGCATGAAGAATAGCGATGACAAGAACTGGCGTGGAAAGCGGGTTGGACGTGACAATACCACCCTCAACAAAAAGGTTGCAAGGACGGAGGACCGGCGTACAACTTCGTCGGGTGCTATGACGAGGAAGTGTGGTAAGTGCGCCAAAGAACACCTTGGCGAATGTAGAGGGGGGACCTATGTCTGTTTCAAATACGGGAAGCGTGGTCATGTGGCCAGAGAGTGTAGGGTGGTACGGTGCTACAACTGTAGTGGAAGGGGTCACATAAGCAGGGATTGCAAGAAGCCAAGGGCAGAGGGCGCAGGGTCTTCACGACAATGCCAAAGCAGGCTGGGACAGGCCCCGATATAGTGACAGGTATGTGTCTAGTAAATCACACTCTATCTTCCGTGTTGTTTGATTTTAGAGCTAGAAAGAGTTTTGTTTCTATTGTTTTCTATGCTAAGTTGCTAACTAGGAGTAGAAGTATTGGTAAGCTCTTTGGTATAGAAACCGCCATAGGTAAGTCTTTTAGGATTTCCTAAATGATAGGAGACTGCACCACCGAATTAGAAGGTCATAGATTTGCTGCCAAATTACATGTGATGTCCCTAGGTAGAGTTGATGTAATACTAGGGATGGATTGGTTAGCAACCTATGAAGCGAGTATAGTGTGTCGTAAGAAAATGATTAGACTGACGGCGCCTGACGGAAGTCCGGTGACAATATATGGCGATCGGGTTACTACGATTCCGAAGGTGATTTCGATGGCGGTGGCGGGAGAGTGCATGAGGCTTGGATGTAGTGCTTATTTGGCCTACGTAAAAGATGTGGACACATCAACACCCCAATTGTTCGATGTACCGATTGGCTCCGACGGAGATGAAGGAGTTGATGGAGCAGCTGCAAGAGTTGCTTGACAAGGGCTTTATTAGACCGAGTATCTCTCCTTGGGGTGCTCCGGCCTTATTTGTTAAGAAGAAGGATGGTAGCATGAGAATGTGTATAGACTACCGTGAATTGAACAAGTTGACAATAAAGATTCGGTATCCGTTACCGAGAATCGATGACTTGTTCGACCAGCTCCAGGGTGCCAGTTGGTTTTCGAGGATAGACCTTCGATCTGGCTACCACCAGTTGAAGGTGAAGGAGCAAGACATTCCTAAAACAGCTTTCCGTACGTGTTATGGACACTATGAGTTTCTCGTTATGTCATTTGGTCTAACTAACGCGCTAGTTGCTTTTATGGATTTGATGAACCGAGTGTGTCGAACGATGTTAGATAAATCAGTGATTGTGTTCATCGATGATATCCTGATTTATTCGAGAAGCAAAGAAGAGCATGCCGGTCACATTCGGGAAGTATTGGAGACTTTGAGAAAGGAGAAACTATATGTTAAGTTCTCCAAATGTGCCTTCTGGCTACGTGAAGTAGAATTTCTGGGTCACGTGGTAAATGCAGAAGGGATCATGGTGGACCCAGCAAAGGTTGAGGCTGTGATGCAATGGAATTCACCAAAAACGCCATCCGAGATTCGTGGCTTCTTGGGATTGGCGGGCTATTACAGGAGATTTATTCAAGACTTCTCCAAGATAGCCTCACCTTTGACAAAATTGACCCGAAAGGACGTGAAATTCGTGTGGGGTCGAGAGCAGGAGACTGCCTTTGAGGAGTTGAAGGCGAGACTGACACAAGCTCCTGTTTTGACATTGCCCGAGGGAAATGAAGACTTAGTTGTCTATTCGGATGCATCTTACTCTGGGCTAGGTTGTGTGTTGATGCAACGTGGAAAGGTGATAGCCTACGCCTCTCGACAGCTGAAGACCCACGAAGTCAACTATCCCACACACGATCTAGAATTAGCCGCGGTGGTTTTTGCGTTGGAGATTTGGCGGCACTATCTATACGGGACGAAGTGCACAATCTTCACCGACCACAAAAGCTTGAAGTACTTCTTCGAGCAGAAAGATCTGAACATGAGGCAGAGGCGATGGTTGGAACTAATAAAGGATTATGATTGCGAAATCCATTACCATCCGGGCAAGGCCAACGTGGCGGCAGATGCCCTCAGCCGAAAAGAAAGGCCTGAGCCGATCCGGGTGAAGGCTTATCAGTTAATCATGACCTCCGACGTGATGACACAGGTTAAGGAATTTCAAGACGAGGCTTTGAAAGAAGATCGTCTTAACTCCGAAAGGATGAGAGGTCTAGTTACGGAATTGGGTGAGAACACTCTAGGTGTTAAGACCCGATTTGGGCGAATGTGGATTCCTCGATACGGGGATCTACGTGCAAAGATCATGGATGAGGCCCATAAGACTCGATACTCCATTCACCCCGGTGCTACCAAAATGTACCACGATATGAAGAAAGATTACCGGTGGCCGGGTATGAAACGTGACGTAGTGGAGTATGTGAGTAAATGTCTAACTTGCTTACAAGTAAAGGCAGAACACCAGAAGCCTTACGGGAAGATCCAACCGTTGGATATACCCGAGTGGAAGTGGGAGCACATCACCATGGACTTCATCACGAAGTTACCACGTACCCCTAAAGGGTATGATGCTATATGGGTGATAGTTGACCGCCTGACGAAGAGTGCCCACTTCCTGCCGATCCGTGAAACGTGCTCATCTGAAAGATTGGCGGATCTGTTCATCAAGGAAATTGTAGCTCGTCATGGTGTACCGGTGTCTATTGTGTCTGATCGTGACACCCGGTTTACCTCCAAGTTTTGGAAGAGGTTTCATGATGCAATGGGGACGAGGCTACACATTAGTACAGCATATCACCCTCAGACAGACGGTCAGTCTGAGAGGACGATCCAAACACTCGAAGACATGCTTCGGGCGTGCGTGATCGATTTTGGAGGAAGTTGGGATGATCACTTGCCGTTAGCAGAATTCTCGTACAACAATAGCTATCATGCCAGTATTGGCATGCCACCCTACGAGATGCTATACGGTAGGAGATGTAGGACGCCCGTATGTTGGGGAGACATTGGGCAGAAAGAACTGGGAGGTGTTGAGGTGATTGAAGCAACGACTGAGAAATTGGAAAAGATCAAAGCCTTCATGAAAGCGGCGAAAGATAGGCAAAAGTCGTATGCTGACAAGAGGCGAAGACCGATAGAGTTCAAGGTTGGTGATCGAGTCATGTTGAAGGTCTCGCCCTGGAAGGGAATCATTAGATTCAGGAAACGAGGTAAGCTAAGCCCGAGATACATAGGACCTTTCCGAATTGTCGCACGAGTAGGAGAGGTGGCCTATCGACTTGAACTGCCAGATGAGTTAAGTGGAATTCATCCCACATTCCATGTATCTCATCTGAGGAAGTGCTTAGCTGATGAAGATATGATTGTTCCACTGGAGGATATTGAAGTAGACGAACGGCTCAATTAGGTAGAGCAACCAGTGGCAATCATTGACCGCAAAGAAAAGAGGTTGAGGAATAAAGTGGTTCCTCTTGTGCGTGTACAGTGGAAGCACAGGAAGGGATCCGAGTCTACGTGGGAGACTGAGGAGGAGATGAGACAACATTACCCACATCTGTTTGAGGAATAACAGGTTTCGGGGACGAAACCTATATAAGGGGGGTGGACTTGTAACACCCGTATATTTCTTTTAAAGAAATAAAAGAATAAAAGAGAAAGAAAATGGGGAAAAAGAAAGTCAACCCCAAAGTTGGGGGACCAAAAGTGTAAATAAGGGGCTAAGTTGGTGAAAAGTTGGTAAAAAGGTGGCATGGCCGCCCATTTCACTCTGCACAATATCTTCGTTCGATTTTTAGAGAGAGAAAGCAGAGAAACTTTCGGATTTTTGGAAGAACAAGAAGAAGAATTCGATTTTTAGGTAAGGTTTAATGTTTTTAAGTTGTTCTTGGCTAAATTAGCCTCGGTTAAATGCTTATGAGTGTTTCTATGTGTTCAAATGTGTGTTTAGAAGATTTCTAAGTGTTGGAATCGTTTGAAGAAGCACGGGTAAAGAGTGTTAAGATTAGAAGACTACAAAGGTGAGTTCTAGACCCCGTATTTCACATGTTTTACAAACTTTTAGGGCTGGAAATACATGTAAAAATGTTTTACACCTATTATGAATGTTGCCCGTTTGTGCATGAGTATGTATGTTAGTGATTTATGTTATGATTCATGCTTAGTATTGTAAGTACATGTTTAGAACTAAGTACTATGATGTTTGGGGACTGGTATATGAATTAGATACATGAGTAGGCTGCTAATACGACTAATAAGACCACATAATGGTCATATGTCTAAATAGTGCTTATACGACCCATGAAACTTGCCTTAGAAATATTTTAAGGATTATATGTCTGAACATTGGTCGTATGACCATTAGAAATTTGCTAAGTGTGGGGTCATATGACTGAACAGTGGTCGCATGACCACTGGAAATTTTCTAAGTTTGGGATCATATGACTGAACAGTGGTCGTATGACCATTGGAAATTTCCTAAGTATGGGGGATGATACGACCGAACAGTGGTCGTATGACCTGTAAAAATTTCCTAAGTCTGGGGATGATACGACTGAACAGTGGTCGTATGACTTAGAAAAATTTTCTAAGTTTAAGGTGAAACAACTGAGCAGGTGATACGACTGAACAGGGCTTATGCGACTGAATAGGGCTCATACGCCCAAACACTTAGAAATTTTTAGGAATTTTCCGGAAATCCGGTTTACAGGGTTTTGACCAGAGTTGACTAGGGTTAATAAATGATGATGTTTTATGCATGTAATGATAATGAATGATTAACCCTTGATTATTCTGATATTATTATCAGTATTTTATTTCTGTTAACAATATTATTATTATTTAATATTGTTAAGTATGGTATGACTAAAAATTCTAATAAAAGGCATAATCATTAATGAAGTAAAAGATTAATGATAAAGAGAAGTGGAACGTAAATGAATGAACGAAAGTCTTGCATGGTCTAAGGGGCACGAGATGGAATTGACGGTTAAGAAGTCTTGGAAATGGTGCTTGGTTCTAGTAACTAGGCCTATTACGAGCCTTATGGTAGATTATGGACAGTGAGCCATAGTTGCCTTAAGAACAACGGGGCAGTGTCTTTGTGACCTGTCACAGGATAGTTGTTACAGCAGGAGTGGTGACGATCACTCGCGGGGTTAACGTGACCCCGGATGAGACGTTGTCGGTCTATGGACAGAGAGCCATAGGGGCAACGAGGTTGTCGGTCTATGGACAGAGAGCCATAGGGGCAACCAGGTTGTCGGTCTATGGACAGAAAGCCATAGGGGCAACCAGGTGTCGGTCTATGGACTGAGAGCCATAGGGGCACCAGGTGTCGGTCTATGGACTGAGAGCTATAGGGGCACCAGACGGATACGATATGCTTTGTCGGCTCATGGGTTGGAACCATGGGGGCAGAGAAGGGAGGTGACCCTTAGAGATTTGCATGCTTGACGAATGAAAGTTAAAGAACGAATGATGAAGATAATAATGAAATTACCTACGTGTACGTACGATGTGTGATCACATATGCATAACGAACGTTTTGGAATGAGAAGTAAAGTATTTTAATTACAAAACTTGAACTCACTCAGCAACGCTGACTTTTATGTATTTTCCAGTTGGCAGGTAACCGGTTGCTGAGGGTGGCACACGGGGATGGCTACTTGGCGGGCAAGACTGACACCCATTTATGTTTTGATAACACTGTTGTTTTGTAGTTCATGCAACTAATTATTTTGTGAATTTCTAAACTAGAATGTATTGCTTAGCAACAGTGTTTAAAATGAATGAATGGATTTTTATTAAAATTAATTCCACTACTTTAATTTATAATATAAAAATGTTTTATGCTGTGAATGACCAACTGTGAGGTGCCCGGGAAGGGGGCCTTACATTCATGATCTTGAAACGCATCAACTACACGAGTTCTAACTTAAATTCACATTATGGTTTCCGTCATTATGAAAAAAAATATAAAGCAAATCAAAATATGCTATGAATTGCTCAAATAGGCTCAAACTCTCATGAAAACGGTGGGAAAGGGTTAAAAATGTGAAGCACGTATGTCATCTACAATCGGTTTGTTATGCCTCCTAAGAATTCGACCTCATTTAATAAAAGCTCATGATGTGAATGCTTTTCTACAATTAAAAACAAGCATGACAAGGGATCTACACATTCATAAAAAAGTGATAATTAGCCATGTATGAAATTTTTTTAGGTCCCATGCACAATTAAGCTTATTTAAAGATTTATTAATTTTTTTCAAAAATGTTTAATTTTTTATGTCTTTATCTCCACACTTGAGATACATTATCCCCAATGTACGATGGCCACAATTAGTATTTTCATAACATAGGGAAGTATATTCTTAATTTCATCCCTATTATTTTTATTTATTATGACGTATGACTAGTATGCCGTATTCTAACATATTATCGATCAATTACAATGAAAGTATGAAAAGAATATTGTTCAAAATCAAAGTATTGGAAAGAGCACATGGACGTGATCACAATCATTATTGGAAGCCTTTATCAACCGACTTGTGCCCTCCCACACTTGATGCTTGTGTCTCATGATTGACTATCAAAACAAAACCAAAATAATACATAAACTAATTGAAGAAATAAAACTCACTTTCTTAGGAATCATGGTTGCATTTAGCGCATGCAGCAAGCCTTTAAACCCCTCGATAGACCCAAGTGGATGTTATAGTCTCTTGAGGGTTCTAGGGAATACACCCACAAAATTCTTTGGTTGCCTCCCATCAGCGCTAAGTTTTATGTCTTCTGCTAGAACTTACTGGGAACCACTTATGGAGGTTGTATTGAGTGCTTTTCTCTAAGTTTCTTTTTAGAGAACTACTTTTCCTGGCTTAATAGATTTACTTGTGTACTCAAGTGTTGGCCCGATATTGCTTCATCAATCCTTGAATTCTCATGATCCAGTGGTTTACCCATCTTTACCTTTCGTCTCGGTTTTTTATTCCTTAGTGGCTCCTTCTTCATATTCTCCTCCTTTTCCGCATTCTTAATCTTAAACCTGTAAGGATCAAAACCATTTTTCTTGGTACTGTCCTTGCTTACTTGTGAAATGTTAGGAGGAGCACACCGGTTCATAACATTTGTTACAAAACAATCATTATTAACTACATATGTATTGATTTTGAAAACACATTAAAGTACAACTTACTATTTTCGAATGTCATGTCGATGATTCTATCTCGACAATTGATTCGAGGTTTGGATGTTGCCAAGAATGACCTACATAAGATTAACTTTGGTTGCTCATTCACCCTTACTAGTGGATAATCAAGCACTATAAAGTCCATCGGGTAGTAGAATTCTCCTAGCTTGATGATCACATCCTTAACCATTCCACAAGGTTGTTTCCATGTCTAATCAACAAGCACCATTGTTTTGTTGGTTTCATGTAAAGGACCAAAGTCATATTGGTCATATAAACTCCCCAGAAGGATGTTCACCCCAGCTCCATAATCCAAAAATGCTCGTTTGATTTTAAATTTCCTGACTTGAATAGGAATGATTGGTGCTCCCGGGTCACCTCCTTCTTCTTCATTTACTTTCTTATCATTGCCTGAAACTACCTAAGGAGGAGAAGTTAAATCATAATCAATACTGTCACACCCCTACTTATAACAGAAACACGAGGATGTAATGGACGGGATCCTCAAAACACATTGATAGTTGACAAAGGTGCATTAAATGATGAAAAACCAACGTGTCATAACGTCACCCGACAAAATGGAGACTTGTGACGCAGTTAGTCAATTCCACGATAAACATAGTCAAACAAGTATAATGATATTTGAATCCCACAACCTGGAAACAAATAAAGGTAAACATGCCCAACAATGATAACTTGAAGTAAAACACAATTGTTTGAAATTCTAGAGCAAGTCTAAAATGTATTCTTTAGGGTCTTCTCTAAGGCATTGACTCTAGCTATCCTTGATAATTCTTACCTGAAAAGATATACTCAAAAGGTCAACTCCTGGTTGGTGAGTTCGCATGTTTAAATAATGAATAAAAACTGATGTTGTGTTAAAGTTTGTAGGACGTTAGTGTATACAGTTATAAGCAAGTAATATCACATGAAAACATGAGCCTCACAACTAAACCTATGATGTACACATAGATCTCGTCAGAACATATTCACCCTAGGGCCCGTTCGTGGCTATTGTCAGTCCCAACTAGTATACTAACAAACAAGGGTGGCTGTGTCAACCCGATAGTACTATCAATACGTGTTCGTCGGCTCCAACATCGGAGTTAAATAGTTGTGAATAAAGAACCACACAGAAAATGCATTTACTAGATATACACTTACAAAACAGTAAACACCATAGTCTCAAAGAATAAATGATCTCACAGAATAAAATGGGTTGAGCATATTTTTCCCCTTGATGTTTATAAATAATTAAAACAAAACGAGGCCGCGAAGCTCACCTTGATTTGATACAGAAGTAAGGAAATTAAGGACTTCTAGAAATGAGAGCAAACCACCGATCAAACACCTATAATATACAAATACTTGAATCTTAAAACACGTCTAATAACATTATAGCACATTCAGTCTGTCTCGGGTCGGTGTGGGTTAGACGCGCGACTCACACCAAACACACATACACACGCACGCACACATATATACATACATACATATATATATATATACACACACACCTAAATAATCTTACTACTACCATTATTAAACACGAGTAAATATATATGTATATAATTAGTGTATATATATACACCACTATTATTTACAATACATTTATATATTTTAACGTAAAAACCAATTTATATCATATTATCTCATATATGTATTTATTAATCTTTATTTCCATATAGCTCATTTTAATTATTTAAATTATTACCATTAATCTACTAATTAATAAAGTATTTAGCATACATTACTGTTTGCACACAGATTTTGTAAAATCAGTTTGGAGGGTGAAACGATAACGAAATGACGCGAGACCAATCATATTTTAAATATAACACTTGGGGTTAAGTTTCTAGATAAAATCACATCATTTTGATAAAAATTGAGAGCGAGACGTGTTTCTAAAGTCGGATCAAACAATCTGTCAAAAATTCATTTTTAACCAATCTTTTGTATCCGCTGTTCGGGGCTCAAAACTTCATGGTTTTGACGAGACTAATGGGGTTGAAAAATAGACTCTTTGAACTTAGTTTTAGATTTTAATTTCGTCCATTTTGGACTTTGTATGACCAAGTTATCACCCGTATAAAATGACCCAATTTTAATACAGCAACTTGTCTAAAACACAACCCAACCCCACAATTAATAACCACAGAGGACCCGAGAATTCAACTAACACTTATTTTATGTTCTATTTGACATAATTCACATGGATATATTACTCACACATACAAACTCATACATATATACACACACGCACTAACACACACTCAATATACATAAGCACATGCACACACCTAACTATCGACACACACACTTTACGTACACCCACAATCACACATATTCATACACAAAAATAAACTCACACACTCATAGTTAAGCACACATATATATTTGGACATACTCATATAAGTTGAAATCACACACACTCACACCAAAAACACACTCACACACACATTATATATGCATACACACATTCGAACACACAAACATATATACAAACACATACATGGCAGCCAACACACATTCACGTACAACGACATAGGAAACCAAACCCACACACCACTGCTAAACCATCCCAAGACCCACATGTGCACCGCTTTCGCACTGGAAATTCCGAACACAATCAAAACTAAAACAAAAAGAAACGAAGAATTGGGTGTTTACCTACGGTTTAACGACGACGGGATGGTGGAGATCGGCATAAATGAGTTCGTGAGGTGAGATTGGTCAACGACAGAGGAGGTGGCTGGTGGTTGATCACGATGGGAAGGTGGCGTTTAGGGTTAATCGGTTTTGGACGAGAGTTAAAAGTGTTGATATATAAATTTTGGTATTTACACTTTAGCCCCTAGATTATTTATGAATTAATTACTTCTTGTTTACTAAATAATTATATTAAACCCTAAAATATTTATTTCTTTTTTTATCTGACACAATCTTTAATAGCGTAACCCTTAACGAACCAATTAAGTGAAAACTAAACACGAGCTCTGACGTGACGAAAAATAATATTCGTGTGTTCAAAATTCGCGGCGTCATGAGTGTGATTCAATAGGTTTTTATGCGTATTATATATATATATATATATATATATATATATAATAGTAATAATAATAATATTACTCAATCTATTATTTTATAAATTAAAACTTAACACGACTAGCTAACGATAGCATTTAACGTAATTATGAACAATTTAATTACACATAGACATTTAATGCTTAAACGAATGATAACGAACTACGGGTTAATTAATAGACACGGTAGTGACGGATGTCATAGTATCCCTCAATTGAGAGAATTTCGTCCCGAAATGCAGCTGAGTTAGAACCTGAAGATTTATTCATAAACAAATGCGAATATTAAATTTCTTTTGATCTTCCAACCCTCAAGTTAACTTAGAGCCTTGCCTAGAGTTCTGTTGAGCTCTGACGTTTGAGATATTACTGCGTTTTAACTGCTTAACTCTTCTATCCATGATTTCTAATGGTTATTCCACAAAATGAAGTTTCTTATTGATTCGGATATCCTCGATTGGTACATGAAAGAAACGATGAACCAAACATTTTTTTAGGTTTGACACATGGATTGTATCATGCACACTTCTCAACTTCTGTGGCAACTTTAATCGATAAGCCACATGACCAATAATATTGGTGATTTTGAATGGTCCTACATATCTTGGAGCTAATTCACCTTTCTTTCTGATTCACACAATATCTTTCCAGGGAGAGACTTTCAACAAGACGCGATCTCCTACACAGAATTCTAGAGGTTTCCGTTGATTATTCATGTAACTTTACTAATGATCTGTGGCTGCCTCGAGTTTATCTTTGATTTGAGAAACCTTATTGGTTGTTTCCTGAGTAATCTCAGGACCTACTAACTGCATTTCACCGACTTTAGCCTAACAACCGATGACCTATACTTTCTTCCATACAACGCATCAAACGGAGCACACCCGATGCATAAGTGATAACTATTGGTAAAGTAGAACTCAATCAATAGTAAATAAGTCCCCTATCTTCCCCTAAAATCAATCACACGTGCCTTATGCATGTCTTCAAGTGTCCAAATTGTATGTTCCCTTTATCTGTACAAAACTCTTCATTTGCAAATTGTTCTCCTTCAGTGCTTCACTCTATGCTGTCAAAACTTGAGCCTTTAGGTTTGATTGGCTGGTCATCCCCAAGGCTCATGCACGTAAAGGTTTAACACACTCCTTTCCACTCAAGAATCGGCTACACATTCGCCTTTCCGGGATGATATCGGATGGCACAATCGTAATCACTAGCAAGTTCCACACATTACCTACAACGCTTATTCAGTTCCTTCTAGTAAAAAAGTATATTGAAGGCTCTTATGGTTAGTATAAATAACGCACTTGGTTCCATATAGATATTGTCCCCAAACCCGTAAGTTGAACACTACCGCACCTAATTCCAAGTCATGTGTCGTATTACTTCAAGGTGTCGCCGGGGCGTAAGCAATCATTTTATCTTTCTGCATAAGCACACAACCGTCGGGGAGTAAGAAATCATTTTATCTTTCTGCATAAGCACACAACCTAATCCTTGGTGTGACGCATCACAGAATAAATAAAAAAATCCTGCTAGGTTAGCGTTATCAACGGTTGTGCGATCTTTGAGAAGTTAACAATGAAAAGTCAGTAATACCTAACCAATCCTAAGAACTGTCGAACTTCCAAATCGTCTTTAGCGCATCCCACTTCTTGTCCGTCTCAATCTTACTTGGATCAATGTGGATTTCTTTCTTGTTGATTACATGGCCAAGGAATCACACATCTCATAACTTGAATTCACGCTTCAAGAATTTGTTACAAAGTTCCTCTTCTCCCGGTAATTTTAGAATTAACATCTGATGTCGCTCGTGATCTTCCTTTGAATACGAGTAGATAAGGATGTCATCTATAGACATAGGCCTAAACTTATCTAGATATGGCTTTTGTACCCTATATTCATCAAATACATGAATAATCAGGTGCATTTGTCAAAGCGAATGACATAACTACAACTCATAATGTCCATATCGAGTCCTAATGGTCATCTTTGGTATGTTGTTTTCTTAGATTCTTGACGGGTGATAACCCGATCGAAAGTTAGTTTTTGAGAAACACGTTACTTCTTGCAACTGATCGAATAGATCATAAATACAGGGAGAGGATATCGGTTTTTGATAGTCAACTTGTTCAATTCTTGATAATCTATACACCTTTAAATCGGCTCTTCCTTATTCTTGACAGTTCGAGTTGATGCTCCCCATGGAGAGTGACTAGGTCGAATAAAACTCTTATCTGAGAGTTCTTGTCATTTGACTTGGTAACTCCTTGCATTAGGAATCAATCTGGAAATCCACTTGATGAGGAGGGGGTAATCCTGTTAAGTCATCAGAAAACACCTTGAAAAGGAATCCCGTTTAATAGGAATATCCTCTAACTTTCTTTATTTTGCCTTTTTCCCACCACATATGCTAGAAATACGTGGCACTGCTTCTTTAAGTATCGATAAGTTTTCATGCATGAAATGAGTCAAAAATGCTTTCCAGGTTGTTCTCCTTGAATCTTAAGCACTTCGCCACTTGATAGAGAATTACGTACCACTTTCTCCTGACGGACTATCTCAACTTCATGCTTCGATAACCCATCCAAATGGTATTAAGTTTATGTCAAGGACATGATCTTCTTGTACTTATATACAACCTCTAGTTATTACCATTGTCAGCTCAAACGGGTAATAAATTATTAAGAAACTGGGGTTGATGTCAAGTTAAGAAGTGAATTCGGAAGAATCGAAGCTATCTACTACCCTAGTATCAAACAGATGCATATTGATTGATGATAACATTCCTGTCTTTAACAACATTTGGGTCTTGACGAGCACTATTTGCTTCAATCACAAATGTACGACTGCGTGATGTACTATCTTAATTTACATGATCTTTATTTCTATAACCTTATGGTTCTTAAATCTCTACTATAGCCATTTCCTAATTATGATTGTTTTCACTTGTCCTGGTGTCCGGCTCAGCCTAGGGCACACGTTATGGTAATGGTCCGGAATACTACATTCATAGCATTCATATTTAACACACGTTGGCTTAACCGTATCAACTGACATAGCTAGGTTCATAACATTAGCCTTCTTGTCTACCTTACCACTAGCTTGCTTGTTTAAATCTCCAACTCTTTCTATAACTCACTAGATTTTCCTAATGTCCTTCTTAATCCTATTTGATCCAGGTGCCAAAAGGTGTGACACCAGCTTTGCCAACTCATGAATTATGTCTGTATAAGGAGCATTACCTGCCCATATTATTACATGATTTCTAGAATTCCAACTCTTACTTTTGCATCTCATTCATCAAGCAGTAGTACTCGGTCACCAAAGCTTTGAGCTCATATCAAGTTATGGCTATCGCACCCTCACTACCTTAGACTTGAGCTTGGGCATTATACCATGTCAGTATTTTACCCATTAGTGAGGAAGCAACGTACTTCATCTTCTTGCTTTCAGCATAGTTGTTGATACCTATTATAGTTTTCATTTTTAACAATCCAACGGGTCAAACCTACTGTTGCCCTTTTCCTGTCATACTCTTTTGACTATCATGTCAGGAATCCCTTATATGTACAACCATCCCTGTTACCTTATCATTTCTACCATTTCTTACTTAAATTAATTAAAATCATCACATAGCCCAGTTCCAGGACATTCTTAGGGGCTGTTTGATTACGCTGACTGAGTAAGATCTGACTGAGTTAGAAGCTGACCCAGTTAGAAGTTCTGACTGGGTAAGCATTTGACTGAAACTTGGCTGTTTGATTTACTATCTGACTAGAACCAAATCAATTCAGTAAATAAGTAACAAAACCCACCGGAGTCACACCACCGGTAGGAACCACCACACCACCACCCCAACTATCACCGTACATATTCTGACCACCACCGCAATCCACCGTACACAAAGGCGGTGCCGAAGGCGGGCTGCGGGTCCTGAGGGGGTGGCGTGCTACGAGTCGCGAGGGGATGGCGGGCCACGGGTCGCGAAGGCGTGGCGGGCCGCGGGTCACGAGGGGGTGGCGGGTTGCGGTCGCGAGGGGGCGCGAGTCAGCCGGTCAAGGTTTGGGTCAGCAATGGAGACCCGGTCAGCCGAGCGTGAAGCCAAAATCAAACGGGTTGACCCGCTAACCGAGTCAGCCCGTCAGTCGGGTCAGCCAGGTCAGCCCAAAAACAAACATCCCCTTAGTATACCAGTGATGCTTATATATAGGGTTCCCCGTAGCGTTCCCACCACATCCATGTTATACCATGAACAGTGCTTAAACTAGTTATGCGACATTCGATTACTCCATCAAGGCATAATGATAGAACATTAAAACTACTAATGCTCCAAGTTTTAAGATTAATCCATCAAACAAGTTAATACATGTGTAGGGAGTAGCATCACTCTGCTATCGTTGTGTGAAGACCATGTACATTCCAAACAAATAGTTTATTTCATATTTTCTTAAATGCTAAAAGGAGAAACATCTCATTAGGACTTGGACTGATATCACAATATAAATCTCATGGAGGCTATAGGTAGATTGGAACTTAAATAAGAGTAGAGGTTATAATGTTTCATCATCATTAACAAGATTATGACTCTAGCATTCCAAGGTATAGAATGAAAGATTTGTACTAGCCATGATCGCTATCTCATGGCAATATTCTCCATGCTTCACATGCACTGCAAGTTACAATTATGTGTGCACCCGTAATGGTAATCTGCTTTGCATGATTACCCCAGCTCCACCTACCCAAGTTAACATATCTTTTCATGTACAGAGTGTTATCCATGATTTGAATATCAAGGATATGGTTACTAATGAAAAGTTAATCAACTGGAGTTGCATAAAGGAATAGATTGAGTAAGCATTCACTTAAGCAAGGAATAGTCGAAAGAATCCATGTACTTTAATCCAAACTATGATGAAGTAGTCATCTAATCCGAGTGCATTATATGTCTTATCTACTGGTGTCGTCTTAGCCAGCCCGTCCATTTTCCAAGATTCAACCAAACAAGTTATGAATAAAGGAGCATATAGCAAATACGACATCGACAGACGCATGGAATAAAAATTGGATTAACAACCTAAGTCCTTAAGAGAGTTCTTATAAAAGCGCTTATTAATCCAAACCAAATATAAGTCAAACACATAACGATAGGATGTGATTATCGAGTGCTATCTCAAGGTATAAATAGATGCTATAATGCCCACAACCTTCTCAAATAAGTCAACCATAGATTGCTTGTAAGACAGACTATGTAAGCATAACTAATAATGCACTTAAAACATTCACATGTATATTGTTGTACACATAATCCTATTATGCATACTACGTGTGGGTACTTAGGTTATAGTCTAGGTCAAATAATCCACCTAATTCTCTATAACCAATGGCTTTGATACAAATCTGTCACACCCCTGCTTATAGCGGAAACACGAGGATGTAACGGACTGCATCGTCATAAGACATTGATAGTTAATCGAGATGCATTAAATGATGAAAAACCAATGTGTCATAACATCACCCGACACAAATGGAGACTTGTGTTAAAGTTAGTCAATTTCATAACAAACATAGTCAAACAAGTATAATGATATTTGAATCCCATAACCCAGAAACAAGTAAAGGTAAACATGTCCAACAAGGATAACTTGAAGTAAAACATAATTGTATGAAATGCTAGAGCAAGTCTAAAATGTATTCCTTAGGGTCTTTTCTAAGACATCGACTCTAGCTATCCTTGATAATTCTTACCTGAAAAGATATGCTCAAAAGGTCAACACATGGTTGGTGAGTTCGCAGGTTTAAATAATGAGTAAAAACTGATGTTGTGTTAAAGTTTGTAGGACGTAAGTGTATACAGTTATAAGCAAGCAATATCACATGTAAACATGATCCTCACAACTAAACCTAGTATACTAACAAGTATACTAAAAAACAAGGGTGGGGTGCCAACCCAATAGTACTATCAATACATGTCCGTCGGGTCCAACACCAGAGTTAAATAGTTGTGAATAAAGAACCACACAGATGACTCATGTATGTACTAGATATAAGCTTAAAAAATAGTAAACACCATAGTCCCAAAGAATAAATGAGCTCACAACATAAAGTGGGTTGAGCATATTTTCCCCCTTGATGTTTATAAATAATTGAAACAAAATGAGGCCTCAAAGCTCACCTTGATTTGATACGGAAGTAAGGAAATTAAGGACTTCTAGAAATGAGAGCAATCCAATGATCAAACACCTATAATATACAAATACTTGAATCTTAAAACACGTCTAATAACATTATAACATATTCAGTCTGTCTCGGGTCGGTTCAGGTTCGACGCGTGACACACACCACACCCACACACACACACACACACATACATATATATATATATGTATATATATATGTATATATATCCATATGTATATATATGTATATATATGTATATATAGGTATATATATGTATATATATATGTATATATATATCTATATATATACACCTAAATAATCTGATTACTCCCATTATTAAACACGAGTAAATATATATGTGTATAACTAGTATATATATATACACCACTATTATTTACATATATATTTGTATATGTTAACGCCAAAACCTACACCATATTATCTCATATATGTATTTTATTTCCATATAGCTCATTTCAATTGTTTAAATTATTACCATCAATCTACTAATTAATAAAGTATTTAGCATATCTAACTGTTTGAACACAGATTTTATAAAATCAGTTTGGAGGGCGAAACGATAAGAAAATGATGAGAGACCGATCATATTTTAAAGATAACACTTGGAATTAAGTTTCTTGAGAAAATCGCATCATTTTGATAAAAATTGAGAGAGAGACGTGTTTTTAAAGTCGGATCAAACAATCTGTCAAAAATTTAGTTTTAACCAATCTTTTTGTATCAACTGTTTGGGGCTCAAAACTTTATAGTTTTTGATGAGACTAAATGGGTTGAAAAGTAGACTCTTTGAACTTAGTTTTAGATTTCAATTTTGTCCATTTTGGACTTCGTATGACGAAGTTATCACCCGTACAAAATGACCCAATTTTATGGTAGCAACTTGTCTAAAATACAACCATTATCATTTGATCCCAACCCCACAATTAATAACCATAGAGGATCCGAGAATTTAACTAACACTTATTTTATGTGCCATTTGACATAATTCACATGTATATATTACTCACACATACAAACTCATATATATATATACACACATGCACTAACACCTACTCAATATACATAAGCACATGCACACACCTAACTAAACACACACACACACTTTATGTACACCCACAATCACACATATTCACACACAAAAATAAACTCACACACTCATAATTAAGCACACACATATATTTGGGCATACTCATATAAGTTGAAATCACACACACTCACACCAACAACACACTCACACACACGTTATATATGCATACACACATTCGAACACACACACACACACACATATACAAATGCATACATGGAAGCCAACACACATTCACGTATAATGACATACGTAACCAAACCCGCACACCACTGCTAAACCCTCCCGAACCCACACATGCAACGCCTTCGCACCGGAAATTCCGAACACAACCGAAACTAAAACAAAATGAAATAAAGAATTGGGTGTTTACCTACGGTTTAACGACGATAGGATGGTGGAGATCGGCAGAGACGAGTTCGTGAGGGAGAGCGGTCGAGGACAGAGGAGGTGGCTGGTGGTTGATCGCGACGGCAAGGTGGCGTTTAGGGTTAATCGGTTTTGGACGAGAGTTCAAAGTGTTGATATATAAGTTTTTGTATTTACACTTTAGCCCTTAGACTATTTCTGAATTAATTCCTTCTTGTTTACTAAATAATTATATTAAACCCTAAACTATTTACTTCTCTTTTTATCTGACACAAACTTTAATAGCGTAACCCTTAACGAACCAATTAAGAGAAAGATAAACACGAGCTATGACGTGATGAAAAATAATATTTGTGTGTTCAAAATTCGTGGGGTCATGCGTGCGATTCGATAGGTTTTTATGCATATGATATTATATATATATATATATATATATATACATAAATAAATATAAAATAGTAATAATAATAATATTACTCAATCTGTTATTTTATAAATTAAAACTTAACCCTACTAGCTAACGATAGCATTTAACGCAATTACGAATGATTAATTACACGTAGACATTTAATGCTAATATGAATGATAACGAAATACGGGTTAATTAACAGACACGGTAGTGACGGATGTCACAAATACATTTAGATTTAGGAATGATACTAACCGAGTTTATGTGCACATTCTTTGAACTTAAGGTTTGATGTTAAGGGTTTTTGGTTGTGTCACTTGGGAGCTTCCCTGGTTCTCGTCTGGACAATTGTTCAGCTAATTGTCCTAGTTGCTTGGCAATGGACTCATTTGTCTTTTCTTGTACTTTGCTAGATTGCTTAAACTCTTTCATGTCCTTTGTAAGATCTTGAATTGCTGACAAAATTGCATTGTCATTACCATTGTTAGTAAAATCACTTTGTTGATGTTGTTGATTCCTTTCTTGATATTGGCCTCCTTGTTGGTAATTCCCTTGATTGTAATTATTCCTCTGCTAGCCGCCTTGGTTGTAGCTTTGTTGTCGGCCTTGATATTGAGTGCTTTCTTGATTTGGTACCTGAAAACGAATACTCAATTGATAGTAGAATTACAATATCTAAGATTAGGGTGATTTCTAAGGCTAGGATGATAACTGTTAAAATTCATGTCATACGTCTTCCCTTCTCATTGGACTTGTAATTGATGTACATTTTCACTCTTCCCCAAATTCAAGTAGCATGTGACCGATGTATGGTCGATATCATTGCACATGTCACATACTTTATATTCACTAGATATGGTCACCACACCACTCTTTCAAACTTTAAGGCTTGCAATTTCTTATTCTAAGACTGCAGTTCTATCCATGACAACATGATCAGTTACTGTCTTCATACTTGACCCCCTCGACCTTCTGCTCAATTGTGCATGCTTGTTGGAGATTACACTCATCCTTTCGATAATATCCCAATCATAATCCTCATGGTTTAAGGTAAATGTTCATGCACTTGTGGAATTTACGTCTCTTGCATAATCTGGTGATAATACATCATAGAAAGCTGAAATCAACTCCCACTTAGCAATGTCATGATGTGCATAAGTTCTAAGCATTTTATTAACCTGGTGAAAAGCTTCATTGAATTATTAACCTGATTGTTATGTAAATCCTTGAATGGCTCGCCTTGCATCACTTGTCCTTTGAGAGGTATAGTATTCATCCAAGAATTGTTGTTGCATTTGTACCCATATGTGAATATTTGCTGATGGTAGAGATAGGAACCACTGTTTGGCCTTGTCTTTAAGGGTGAATTGAAAAGGACCAATTTAACTTCATCCGGTGAAAAACCTTGGCCATCAATGGTGCTATATGATTCCCTAAATTCAGAAATATGCAAATAGGGTTCTTCGGTTGCCATACCAAGGAAGTGAGGGAGAATTCCCAAACATTATGGTCGAACTTTAAAAGCTCATCCCCTTTATGTTGGTGAAACTATAAGAGATGAATTAATAGCATGCCGGGACAAAAGTGACTATCCACACCATGTGCTGGTACATAATGTTGTGCTCCCAGATTGGCAAGTATGCCATTAAACAATTTACCTTCAATGTTGTTGCGAATGGGTGGTTGAGCATAACCATCCTGATCTCGATTTGGCTGATGGTTTCGATAGCCCGGTTCCATAATCCTTAAAATCATGTTGGTTTGGTCTATCCATGTTGACTTGATCTTCAATCCACTCTTCCTCATAATTGGTACGTTGACTTCCTTTGACTGAAAACTGGTCCTCGTTGATATGATGACTCCTTTCCATGTCATGCTAAAAACTTGGATTACGAACCCAAAAATTTGGCATCGGTTGGAAGTTAATAGGAGGAGTTGGTTTTGCACACCTTGATTTACAGGGATCGGCCACTGGGTTGAGGTTGCACTGGTTATGGTTGAGGTGGAGGATCATCATGTTAAAGGAACACTAATGGGATATCTTCCAAAGGTTGGTTGGGTTGTGGCACTCCTTGATTTTCTGGATTATTCATCATTCTTGATTGGTTACTTTCAGGTGTTCTTAAAAGCCTACTTAGAATTCAATAAGCTGTTGCTAATTGTGTACCTTCTTCCGATCTTGTTTGACCACAAATTTGAGAAGTCCTTGAAGTTGATGCTTTGTGAAACACACGATTCTCTCTTGCAGTTTTCTTGATGCAATGGTGAGGTCCTTCCTGAAAATCTTGTATGCATTAACGTAATTGTTACCTTCAAACAAGAAAACACAAAATACCTCGCGTAATACTGAACAAGAAAACAAATTAAAAAGAAAAACAAAAGATAAAATCTTTTTGGGTTTTTTTAATAAATTTTTAAGAAAAGCAAATAAAAACAATTAAACACTAAGCACACTAATTCCCCGACAACAGCCCCATTTTGATTTGATTGTCGAGACTCGATCAAAAACAAGTTAATATATCGGCCTTAGCTTCCTTTATTACGTAATGGTAAGTAAGGTCGCCTCCACATGGAATATGTGGAAGGTGTTTAATTAATGTGACTCGATTAACTAAAAGACACAAACTTTAAAATTAAATATTGGAACTTTGAATGAATTGATGAGCAAACGTGCATAAAGCAAAGAACTTTGAAACTAATTTACTTAAATATTAAAAAAACAATTATTTCCAGGTTTTCAATTCCGCAAGATCAACAATTGACATGTTTAACCTAGGGTTTATAAGAACTTAACTTGAAGATTTTACTTTGATTAAAGTGATAACCAAAGAACAATCTTTTAATACTTGTTCATTCATAAGATTACCAATTCACCTATATCACGTCGTCTACTCTTCTTAATGAGCTCACGATGCAAGGAAACCAAAAACTGATAATCAAGCATATAACTTTATTTACAAGCAAATATTTTTAATTAATCAAAACAAAAACCTTGATTTAATAGTCTAATGTTCAATACAAAAACCTACATAAAGCATACCAATTGTCTCACTTGATAAGAATCGTATTCGCGGAAACAATCAAGAGAACCTAGCCACGCATCATCATCATTAAATCTTCAACCTTTCTTCCAATGATGATCAATGATGATGTGGAGGATGTTAGGAAGCTTCAAAGCACTCCAAATCTCCTTGAATTTGCAAGATTTCATACAGGGAAAGGTGGTGTTCGAATTGGCGTTAGAAAGGTTTAAATAAACTTGAAAATTCATAAAATCCGAATAGTTGTCGGTGACCGGTGTATAATACGCCAATCCTGGGTGTATCATACGCTCAAATCAGTATTGCTATGCCTAACTTTCTGTAATTTTATCCAAATACACCCACTGATACGCCGCCGATACGCCGCTGATACGCCGCCTAGCGTATTATATGCTCATACCTGGCGTATCATACGCCGATATGGCCGTCAATTGTGTCTTTTTTGTAAATTTTGCTATTTACCACTTCAGTTCTTTTATTTCCGTATTTTGCTTCTTTTCCTCCAAAGTAAACCTCCTTTAGCTCCAAACACCTATAAATCAAAACACAAACAACTTGAACCTATTCCACCATAATCATGATGTAAATTCATGCATTTATATTAATTAAACATTGAATTATTACTATGCGATCAACAAGCTTCAAGTCTCACTTTTCATTTTGCTCATTCTCTAAAAATCTCACATACATATTTTTTTTCATTCATTGGTTTTGAACAATTTCAAAAATTTTCTTTTACAAGTAATTTCAAGAATTTTCAAACGCTAAGGTAATCTTATATTGCCTTGGTAATCTTATGTTGCTTTTATATAATGCATTTCTATATTGTTTTAATCATCCTAATATCTAATTGCTCTCGTGACTTTATGTTGTTACTTTTATTACTTTTCTACTAAATATCTTTTTATTTTAATCATTATCATTTGATCATTAATCTTCTAACATTCACTAACCTCCTAACAATCACTAACATTCCTAAATCAAGCTAACATCACACTATCGCAAATAAAGAATCCCGTTTGCACATGGAGCCATGCCGCCGCATTTGGTTCTTTCACAAGATTGTTTCTCAAAATTATGGCTATGCCGAATTCTTGGAAGATTATTTACAAGTCAAATGGAGTCCAATATACTATATATCAACATATTAAGATTTGTTCTAACCCATTTCATGCCTTAACAATTTTAAAAGTGCACATAAGTGACTTACTAAAATTTTGGCAGAATGTAGTATGACTTCAACTAACCATAAGTTAGTCATAAAAGACTAAATTTGAGTAAACTCAGACTCCAATACTAAGTTCACCGAATTAATTTTTTAACAATAGTTTATACGCTTCAAACTTAATTGAACTACTCAACAATAGCCTTTACAAGATAAGTGCACATTTCAGCACCTTCTGTCTTATGCTGCTGTTTTGACCTATTTTCGGGTCCTTTCATAGAAACTTTCCTGGACAAAAGTTATCCGGGAGATTTTAAACTAGCTAAATGTACACTTTTATAATTTTATGAAACCATTTGATATTTTTAAAACTTGTTCAAACACGTACTAAACATTATGTCCAGAATCTAAAATTTGTGTAATAATATTTTTCAATCTAGCTTTTGCCTTTTTGTATTCTCTAAATGTCCTAACTTCTTGTAATGACCTCAATTTATTATTATTTTTCCTCTAGGACATCACCCTTAACTCTTGAACATCCAAGCTTTCTTATGAACCCTACAACCATCATTATACAATATGAGTATTTGTAGCCCTTTCTATGTGTTTTATGTTTTGGGGAAATCATGTTATTTATATTCAATCATTGTTATTCATGTTATTCTATTCAAAAATTAATTCTATACATACTATGTTATTAGTTGCAATTATGTGTGTATAGTTAGATAAACTACATGAGAACACAATCATTAGTTCAGGCAACCATGGTAACAATGATAGATCTATTGGTTTGACCAGCCCCCCCATTTGTTTAGTCGCATGGTGACTGATACCGGAATCATTCATTCAATAAGGCTTCGTGTGACATCCGTCACCGAAGGTCCGTCATCTAACGTGTTCGATTAACTTTTGCTATCAGTCATTCCTTATTTCTGTAACCCATCTATGTGGATATCATGATTGCTTGCTTGGTTATCTTTATGCGTGTGCTATCGTTGCTTGAATTGTCACCAACCTAAAACGTTATCTAAGATTGCCCCCGTTAACATTAAACGCATCATTTATGTATAAAATTATTGTCACGAATAAAACCATTTTTAAGTTTCAAATATTATTAACAACATTTTATCATTAATAAAACAAGCCTAATTACTAACGTTTTCAATCGAAATAAAATTTGGGAACCCGGGGGCAAAGTGCAGGGACTAAAATTGACTTTTTGCAAACTTGGGATGGGTATAAAAACCCCTTCCCAGCCATTTCTTCACCATCTCCTTCACTTCATCTTCTTCACCTTCTTCTCCATTTCTCTCTCGATCTAGCACCAAAATCCATCACGTTTGTTGCGTTTTCACCGTCAAATCTTGGTATCATAATGAATACTTACTTCTAACAGGTAGATAACCTCGTTTGACCCGTTTCTTGCTTGATTTCACTTCTGCGTTTTCTAGGGTTTCGGGTGCTCGGGTTCATCGAGCACATGAGGTCGTGTGGGCTTGTGTGTTGTGTTTTGAGTGTGTTTCTTGCTTAGGTATATTAGATGAGTGTTTCTGAAGGTTCTGGATGTGGGAAACCCGTGCACGGAGCAGCCGAGTCACGATCTGCTGCACTGAGCGACTGGGTCTGTTCATGCGACTGAGCCGTGTGACTGGGTGAATCGCACGACTGAGTCATGCGTCTGGGTGTGTCACGCGACTGAGCCGTGCGATTAGGTGAATCGCACGACTGACTGAGTCATGCGCATGGGTGTGTGCGATTGAATGTGTGTGCGATTGAGTCCATGCGAGTGAATGTGTGTGCGATTGTGGGTGAGTCGCACGACTGAAAGGCCAGTCGCACGAATGAATGTTCAATCGCACGCATGAAGCTGATTCGTGCGACTGAACATTCAATCGTGTGTATGGAGGTTGAGTCGTGCGATTGGGTCTTGCATGGTACGACTGAATGCTTAGTCGCATGAATGAAGGTTCAATCGTACGACTGAAGGTCCATTCGTGCGAATGGAGGGTTGAGTCGTGCGTCCGGTCCTGTTGTCTGACTGATGATGCGTGTGTGTGTGAATCCCCTTTTCGGAGATCTTACGATGATAAGGTAACATTAATAAAGTGTCATAGCTTGACCACAAAGATTAAAGTCAACGCTATCAACAGGCACATACTATTTCTATTTAAAATAACCTAGTCTTATGTGTGTATGTCTGCTTGTGTGTGTGCTACCCACGACCGAACTGAAACTGCCCGAACCTATTGACATCATCTTATGCTTTATGCTCTTTATTAATGCTTGTCAGTAACTATCAATAGGTGATTGACCGTTCATAGTATCTTGCCCTTGGAATCTTTCATCATTCGTGCTTATCATTGATTCAGTGAGTTTCGTGGCCCCTTTTTACGTTTATAATACTTTTAAACCATTTTCAAACTTAGGGGAAAAGAATGCTCGCTTATTTAACACATATTCAAGCATTTTCCCTAGTGGAAGTCTGCGACAACACTTATGGTTAACTTATCTTGCTTATCTTGTTGAATGAAGCTATTATGACTCTTGATTCTATGCTATGTTGCTACCTTGTATGTTACTTGGCGGCTTTACATTACTATGCGGTATTACTGTGATGTTATGTGTTGTATGATGTTACTTATGAATGCTATTGACCTTGGATGCTCTCGGCTGTGTGGTTCTTCTGTGTGGCTCTTCTAAGCCGATCATCCATTACAACTATTAATCCCGGTAATGGGACCTAAAGATTGGTTTGGTTGTAAACTATACGTATGCGCTGTGTGGATCTTGCTACGTCTTATTAAACTATTTATACTTTGGGAATGCTTCTTTACAGCCATCAATTCCTATATGGAACCGATTAATAAGTGTAGTTGCGGTAGCTCTTATTAAACTTACTTACTGCTTTCATCTTAACATCTTTTATTACTTAAAACCTGCGAAGCTCACCAACAATTATGTTGACCGTTTTGAGCATCTCTTTTCAGGTGATCAAGGTAATTGAAGATCTAGGAGTGCTGCCTTTTAGAGGAGACCCTAGGATACATTTTTGTAAACATTATCGTGTATTACTTAAACATGATCTTTTGAATACTTGTTCCCGAGTTGTGGGAATTTACATTACAAGTTATCCTTAATGCTTATGTGATCATTTATGTTGTGCTTATGGCTATGTTGTCGTGAATATTGACCATACACGACACAAGTCTCCATTTGTGTTCGGGTGTCGTCATGACACACTTGTCGTCATGACACACTTGTCATCATATTTATATTGCTACAATATTTATATTGCTACTCTATCGTATACCATGTGTTATGATGATCCCGTCTAGCTCGCATCCCCGTGTTTCCGCTACCAGCGGGGGTGTGACAGACTGGTATCAGAGCCATTGGTTATAGAGAATTAGGCAATTACACTTGACCTAGACTATAACCTAGGAACCTTCATGTAGATTTGCATGCTTAAGCTTGTGTGCATTTATATATCTCGTGTATATGTTCCTCTTTACATGTTTGGCTATCCTTCTGTTTTGTGATCTTTCACCTTGTGCTTGAGCCCTTGTGCTCGTCCCTTATGAGCCACTTTTATTGGATCTTCCGTTCCCTCTGCGCGCCAAGTTATCATAACCAAATTCGGGTATTGAGACCCGAAGAGATTTTCACAGATCATACATCGCGTTTAACCTCTGATACTGAGACCAACCCGAGGAGGCTATGTCTGAGTCCTTTCAAGGACGCGAGATAGACAACCTCCGCCAGACTATACGTGATTACATGTTTGGGCTCTCAGTTGACTTGATGGACTATTATGGATATGATGTGAAGGAAGGTCGGGTGTCATGTAACCGGATTAGGCATCATTCTTGGTACATCGTGGGTATGGTGGGAACGCTGCGGGGAACCCTATATATAAACATCACCGGTATACCGAGAATATGCTTAAAATGGGCTGCATGGTGATCTTGACTGATTGGAACATGAAACGTTGGAACTTGATAAGTAGAGTACTTGTGTATCTTAAGGTGACTAAAGCTTATATGTTACCTCTTTTATGAATAGAACATGCCGCCTCGAAGATCTACCCGCAGCAATAGTAGCGGAAGTGAAGCTCCGAGGGGCAGAGGCAGAGGCAGAGGTAGACCTCCAAGAGCAAATGAAGGCCCTTCTGGAAATACTCAAGGGACTGGAGACCCTGATATGGCAGCCTTAATTGCTCAACAATTGACTGCCCTGATTCCAACTATTGTAGCTCAGGTGAGCGACGCTCTGCAACAGCAAAACCACCCCCACGGTGATGGTGGTAATGAAAACGAGGATAATGGGAACCCGACTGGGAATGAAAGCAATCAGGAGACCGGGAATGGTGGTACAGCCGGTAATGAAACTGGGGCTGCTAATGCCAAACGGGACTGTTCTTACAAGGAATTTGTGGCCTGTAAGCCCCGGGAATTCGATGGGAAAGGTGGGGCGATAGCCCTGACTAGATGGCTTGAGAAGAAGGAGGCTGTGATTGACATCCGTGAATGCCTCGACAGCCAAAGGATCAAGTATGTTACATGCTCACTGCAGGGCAAAGCACTAACCTGGTGGAACACCCAGGTTCAGGCTAGAGGAAGGGAATCTGCGATGCAAATGACTTGGGATGAGTTCAAAGCCCTGATTACCGAGGAATACTGCCCTCTCAACGAGATGCAGAAACTTGAGCATGAATTTTGGAATCATGCTATGGTGGGGGCTGGGCATGCAGCTTATACTGATCGATTCCACGAGCTGGCTAGACTAGTTCCGCACCTAGTCACTCCGGAATCCAAGAGGATTGAAAGGTACATTTGGGGACTCGCGCCTCAAATCCGGGCAATGGTAACTGCAGCTGCTCCTCCTACAATCCAGAGCGCAATTCTGAAAGCTGACGCTCTCACTGATGAGATGATAAGAACAGGAGTATTGGGTAGGGGAGCGGAGAAAAGGAAAGAGTCTGGGGAAACAAGTCGGTCTGGTACCGGAAAGTTTGATAAGAGGGCCAAAATGACCAGAAATTTTATGGCCGTGACTCAAAGGAAGAAGAAATATGTTGGGCCGCACCCGAGATGTGACAGGTGCAATCTTCATCATCCTCCAACAGCACCGTGCTGGGTGTGTTTGAACTGCAGACGCCCAGGGCATCAAGCAAGAGACTGCAGAGTAGCGCCAAACCTGGTGGCACCCATCAATGCGGTTAACCCCGCTGGGAATACCAGAGCTTGCTATGAATGTGGAGGCCTAGATCACTTCAGAAATATGTGCCCCCGACTGAATAGGGCACCGGGTCAGCAAGGAAACAACCAGCAGCAGATAATGGCCATAGCAGGTGCTCAAGGCCAAGGAAACCAAGGTAATGTTGCACGGGGTCATGCCTTCGTCATTAGAGCTAATGATGCCCGTCAGGATCCGAACGTTGTCACGGGTACGCACTTACTCAATAACCACTTCGCATCTGTATTGTTTGATACCGGGGTAGACAATAGTTTTATATTATCTGAGTTTGTGCAAATACTTGATTTGAGTGCCAGTAGAATAGAAACTAGTTACTCCATAGAAATGGCAAATGGTAGGGTTGAACAGGCAGAGGAAATTATTAAGGACTGTACCCTAATATTGGAAGACCAGGTCTTCAACATAGATTTGATACCTTTTGAGTTGGGGAACTTTGACGTAATAGTGGGAATGGATTGGTTGTCGAAGCATGGAGCCGAGATTGTTTGCCGAGATAAAGTAGTGCGGATTCCCATGTCAGACGGGAAAGTACTCAGAATACAAGGGGAGCGACCGGGAAAGAACTTGAAGCTTATCTCCTGCATGAAAGCACGCCAAGGTCTATGGAAGCAGTGTTACACTTTTCTGGTTCACGTGGTAGAAAAGAAGGAAGAAAAGACTAAATTGGCAGACATCCTGATTATACGGGATTACCCGGAGGTGTTCCCTGATGATTTGTCTGGATTGCCTCCCCCACGACAGGTGGAATTCCATATAGAGCTGGTTCCTGGAGCTACACCAATAGCAAAGACACCGTATCAATTAGCACCCTCCGAGATGCAAGAGCTGTCCAGCCAACTACAGGAACTACTAGAGAAAGGTTTTATTTGACCGAGTTATTCACCGTGGGGAGCACCGGTGTTATTTTTCAAGAAGAAGGATGGGTCGTTTCATATGTGTATCGACTACAGGTAATTGAACAAACTGACCGTGAAGAATCGATATCCTCTCCCTAGAATCGACGACCTATTTGATCAGTTGCAAGGAGCCTCGTATTTCTCTAAGATCGACCTTTGATCTAGATATCATCAGCTAAGAGTATTCGAGGACGATATTCCGAAAACAACATTTAGAACTCGTTACGGGCACAATGAGTTCTTGGTCATGCCGTTCGGGCTGACCAACGCACCAGCTGTCTTTATGGATTTGATGAATCGGGTGTGCAAGCCTTATCTTGATAAGTTTGTGATCGTCTTCATAGAAGACATACTCATCTACTCCTGTTCGAAAGAGGATCACGAAAAACACCTTCGAGCAATTCCAGAACTGTTGCGGGAAGAGAAACTTTTCGCCAAATTCTCGAAGTGTGAATTCTGGCTTCGAGAAGTGAAGTTTTTGGGTCATGTGGTTAACAAAGATGGAATTCATGTGGACCCCGGCAAGATTGAAGCTGTGAAGAGATGGGATGCACCCCAAACACCCTCAGAAATACGGCAATTCCTAGGATTGGTCGGATACTACGGTCGTTTTATTGCGAACTTTTCGAAGATCGCACAACCGTTAACGCTGCTAACCCAGAAAGACAAGAAGTTTGATTGGGGACATGCACAAGAACGAGCTTTCCAGACGTTGAAGGAAAAACTGTGCAACGCTCCAATACTGTCCCTCCCAGACGGAACCGATGATTTTGTGGTATACTGCGATGCTTCACATCAAGGATTGGGATGTGTGCTAATGCAAAGAGATAAGGTAATTACCTATGCATCATGACAACTTAAGGTGCACGAAAAGAACTACGCAACTCATGATTTGGAGTTGGGCGCTGTAGTATTTTCACTTAAGATATGGAGGCATTATCTGTATGGGACCAAATGCATCATCTACACAGATCATAAGAGCCTTCAACATATTCTTGATCAGAAGGAACTTAACATGCGACAGCAACGCTGGGTAGAGTTACTTAGTGACTACGATTGTGAAATCCGGTATCACCCCGGTAAAGCTAACATGGTGGTTGATGCTTTAAGCCGCAAAGAACGCGTGAAACCACTACGTACTCGAGCGCTAGGTTTGACTATTCAAACTAATCTAAAGGCTCAGATTCAAATTGCACAAAATGAGGCATTGAAAGAAGAAAACCTTGCGGGAGAAGAATTCCAAGGGTTGGATAAACAAATGAGTCGCAAGGAGGACGGCGTACATTACTTCGTGGATAGTGTATGGGTCCCCAGATGGGGAGGTGTACGTACACTAGTATTGGATGAAGCACACAAGACTCGATACTCTGTTCATCCTGGTGCAGACAAGATGTACCATGATCTGAAGGAGCTGTACTGGTGGCTAGGTATGAAGAAAGATATTGCTATATATGTGAGCAAATGCTTGACATGTTCAAAGGTCAAGGTTGAACACCAGAAACCATCGGGATTGTTGCAACAACCTGAAATTCCCGAGTGGAAATGGGAGAACATAACTATGGATTTTATTACCAAACTCCCGAGAACGTCAAGCGGACACGACTCGATATGGGTGGTGGTGGATCGAATGACAAAATCCGCTCACTTCTTGCCTATCCGAGAATACTATAAAATGGATAAGGTGGCAAGGTTGTACATCAAAGAGGTCGTGACACGGCACGGGGTGCCGGTGTCAATCATATCCGACCGAGACAGTCGATTCACTTCATGATTTTGGCAGACGTTACAGAAAGCGATAGGCACTCGATTAGACATGAGTACAGCCTATCACCCCCAGATAGACGGCCAAAGTGAACGAATAATACAGACGCTTGAGGACATGCTAAGGGCATGTGTCACTGATTTTGGTGGCAGTTGGGATACTCATCTACCGTTGATCGAGTTTCCCTACAATAACACTTACCATACTAGTATTGGGTGTGCACCATTCGAAGCGTTGTATGGCCGGAAATGTAGATCACCGGTATGTTGGGCCGAGATTGGTGAAAGTCAATTAACAGGCTCGAAATCATTCAAGAAACAACCGATAAGATCTTTCAAATCAAAGACAGACTTAAAGCTGCTAGAGACCGCCAAAAGAGCTATGCCGACAACCGTCGGAAGCCGCTAGAGTTTAACGTTGGGGATCGAGTGTTGCTTAAGGTCTCTCTGTGGAAAGGGATCGTTCGGTTTGGAAAGAAAGGGAAGTTAGCCCCAAGATATGTTGGACCATTCGAGATCACAGAAAGAATCGGTCCGGTGGCGTACCGATTAAGGTTGCCACAAGAGCTTAACAGTGTACATCATACATTCCATGTATCAAACCTCAAGAAGTGTTTAGCTGACAAATCACTTCACGTACCTATTGAGGATATCAATATTGATGAAAGACTTCATTTTGTGGAGGAACATATTGAGGTCATGGACCGGAAGGTCAAGGGGTTGAGACGCAGCAAGATACCTATTGTTCTAGTGAGATGGAATTCTAAACGAGAGCCAGAGTTTGCATGGGAACGTGAAGATTAGATGAGGCTTAAATATCCACATCTATTCGAGGATGACACCCTTGGACCTAGCACCAGTTGAATTTTGGGACGAAATTCCCACAACTGGGGGATACTGTGACATCCGTCACCGAAGGTCCGTCATCTAACGTGTTCGATTAACTTTTGCTATCAGTCATTTCTCATTTCTGTAACCCATCTATGTGGATATCATGATTGCTTGCTTGGTTATCTTTATGCGTGTGCTATCGTTGCTTGAATTATCACCAACCTAAAATGTTATCTAAGATTGCCCCTGTTAACATTAAATACATCATTTATGTATAAAATTATTGTCATGAATAAAACCATTTTTAAGTTTCAAATACTATTAACAACATTTTATCATTAATAAAACAAGCCTAATTACTAACGTTTTCAATAGAAATAAAATTTGGGAACCCGGGGGCAAAGTGCAGGGACTAAAATTGACTTTTTGCAAACTTGGGATGGGTATAAAAACCCCTTCCCAGCCATTTCTTCACCATCTCCTTCCCTTCATCTTCTTCACCTTCTTCTCCATTTCTCTCTCGATCTAGCACCAAACTCCATCACGTTTGTTGCGTTTTCACCGTCAAATCTTGGTTATCATCGTGAATACTTACTTCTAATAGGTAGATAACCTCGTTTGACCCGTTTCTTGCTTGATTTCACTTCTGCGTTTTCTAGGGTTTCGGGTGCTCGGGTTCATCCGAGCACATGAGGTCGTGTGGGTTTGTGTGTTGTGTTTTTGAGTGTGTTTCTTGCTTAGGTATGTTAGATGAGTGTTTCTGGAGGTTCTGGATGTGGGAAACCCGTGCACGGAGCAGCAGAAGGCGGCTCAGCACTTCAACAGTCGCGATCTGCTGCACTGAGCGACTGGGTCTGTTCATGCGACTGAGCCGTGTGACTGGGTGAATCGCACGACTGAGTCATGCATCTGGGTGTGTCACGCAACTGAGCCGTGCGATTAGGTGAATCGCACGACTGAGTCATGCGCCTGGGTGTGTGCGATTGAATGTGTGTGCGATTGAGTCCATGCGAGTGAATGTGTGTGCGATTGTGGGTGAGTCGCACGACTGAAAGGCCAGTCGCAGGAATGAATGTTCAATCGCACAAATGAAGCTGATTCGTGCGAATGAACGTTCAATCGTGCGTATGGAGGTTGAGTCGTGCGATTGGGTCTTGCATGGTACGACTGAATGCTTAGTCGCATGAATGAAGGTTCAATCGTACGAATGAAGCTGATTCGTACGACTGAAGGTCCATTCGTGCGAATGGAGGGTTGAGCCGTGCGTCCGGTCCTGTTGTGTGACTAATGATGCGTGTGTGTGTGAATCCCCTTTTCGGAGATCTTACGACGATAAGGTAACATTAATAAAGTGTCATAGCTTGACCACAAAGATTAAAGTCGACGCTATCAACAGGCACATACTATTTCTATTTAAAATAACCTAGTCTGATGTGCGTATGTCTGCTTGTGTGTGTGCTACCCATGACCGAACTGAAACTGCCCGAACCTATTGACATCATCTTATGCTTTATGCTCTTTATTAATGCTTGTCAGTAACTGTCAATAGGTGATTGACCGTTCATAGCATCTTGCCCTTGGAATCTTTTATCATTCGTGCTTATCATCGATTCAGTGAGCCTTGTGGCCCCTTTTACGTTTATAGTACTTTTAAACCATTTCAAACTTGGGGGAAAAGAATGCTCGCTTATTTAACACATTTCAAGCATCTTCTATAGTGGAAGTCTGCGGCAACACTTATGGTTAACTTATCTTGCTTATCTTGTTGAATGATGCTATTATGACTCTTGATTCTATGATATGTTGCTACCTTGTATGTTACTTGGTGGCTTTACATTACTATGCGGTATTACTGTGACGTTATGTGTTGTATGATGTTACTTATGAATGCTATTGACCTTGGATGCTCTCGGCTGTGTGGTTCTTCTGTGTGGTTCTTCTGTGTGGTTCTTCTAAGCCGATCATCCATTACAACCATTAATCCCGGTAATGGGACCTAAAGATTGGTTTGGTTGTAAACTATACGTATGCGCTGTGTGGATCTTGCTACGTATTATTAAACCATTTATACTTTGGGAATGCTTCTTTACAGCCATCAATTCCCATGTGGAACCGATGAATAGGTTTGGCTGTAGCTATTTATAACTGGTAAAACCGCCTATACATAAGTGTAGTTGCGGTAGCTCTTATTAAACTTACTTACTGCTTTCATCTTAACATCTTTTATTACTTAAAACCTGTGAAGCTCTCCAACAATTATGTTGACCGTTTTAAGCATCTCTTTTCAGGTGATCAAGGTAATTGAAGATCTAGGAGTGTTGTCTTTTAGAGGAGACCCTAGGATACATTTTTGTAAACATTAATCGTGTATTACTTAAACATGATCTTTTGAATACTTGTTCTCGAGTTGTGGGAATTTACATTACAAGTTATCCTTAATGCTTATGTGATCATTTATGTTGTGCTTATGGCCATGCTGTCGTGAACATTGACTATACACGACACAAGTCTCCATTTGTGTTCGGGTGTCGTCATGACACGCTTGTCATCATATTTATATTGCTACTTTATCATATACCATGTGTTATGACGATCCCGTCTAGCTCGCATCCCCGTGTTCACTACCAGCGGGGATGTGACACTTCGTCTCCGTATTAAGTCAATTCCGTCATTAGGTTTGATTGTGTTGGATTGTCTTTTATGTTACGCTATTGCATCTATAAGTACTGACATTGTCATGTGAATTGAATTGTTTCCAATCATTGTAATCAATCTATATATGTATGCAAACCTATGTTTACTCACCGACTAACTCGTTAGCTGACTTGTTACTTTTTCACATGATTTCATGAATGTAGATTAATGGACTTCTAAATGCATATTTAGGGCTTGGACTTAGTCAAATATAAAGACGAATTACTTGAATTTCTATTTAAATGTAATGTATTATTGGATTAGTTTTATTCAATAAAAATAACAGTTAATATTATTTCAACTTATTTAATTCCATATGTTATGAATAATCGGTTCACATCTGTCCGCCCTAATGATTCCACCGTCGGTCGGGGTGTGACGGTATTTTTCACCATTCCATAAGATAATGTAATCAGCAACCTCTTTCTTAATTGCATCCAGGAGTTTGGTTGCAATCGGTGTAAGTGGTCCTGTGCACTTGTCGATCAACTTCAACACATTAGCAATCCTCTTCATTACATACCCTCTCATATTTCTAAAGCAGATATGATTGGCTTGTCCCTTCCAACAACAAGTTACACATTAAAAGTTTCACATAAGTTGTTCAATAAAACATCTGTCTTCGCCCTCCCTACACTGACAACAATAGGTATAATAACTAATCAATTATAACATGTATAACATTATCTTTGATAAGTAACCAATCCGCACCTGTAAAATGTGATCTTGTCTAATGTTGTGGTGGAATTATAATCAACCAATTATAACATTCAATATTATAAGTCTTTATCTCATCAATCTTTGACTAAAACTCTATAATTGTTGTAGTAGTTGCATATCTCCAAAGCATGTCATTGAATGATTTTCCTCTCCACTGAGTTTTCATATTTTGATGTATGTGTCTCAAAAAGAACCTGTTTTCAGCAGCAGGGAAAACTTAGGAGATGGAAAGTACAAGGCCCTAGTGTAAACATGTAACAATGATAAGCATAATAATACATGTAATAATTGTAGCATGTAACAATATTGTAACAACACATGTAACAATTATAAGCATACCTTCTGCCTATCTGAAATAAAGGTGAAGTTGTTATTCGTGTACAAGTCCAAATCATTTTCCAAACATTGTAGAAACCAAGTCCATGAGCTTTTGTTTTCAGCTTCAACTATTGCATATGCTAGGGGATAGATACCATTGTTTGGATGAATCCCCATAGCAATTAGCAATTGTCAGGATAGGGACCCTTCATAAATGCCCCATCAAGGCCTAACAAATCTCTTTGACAAGAAATAAACCCTTCCTTCAAAGGCCCTAGGCAAATATAAATTCTTTTGAAAATCCTAGCAGATAAATCAGGATTTGTTTCATGTTCTACCATGAATTTGACTGTACTGTTGGGATTAGCAGTCTAGACTTCAAGGATGTAACCCCTTAATCTTGAATATTGTTCCTTGTAGTCACCCCTAAGCTAGTTTGATGCTTTGGCCTTCACCCTAAAGGCTTTCATTCTTGATACCCCAAGTTCATACTTTCCCTACAACTATTCTTGGATGGTTTTGATTGTGAAGGGTTACATATTTAGACAACTCCAAAACATCTTGGTCACTGGCTAATGCCATTAATCCAAAATCTAAGTCTAAACCCGAAATACGAAAATGGTAAAATATTCATTCTTACCATGAATTAGCCCTAATTCCTCCATCTTGAAATCCATTTCCTAAGCAGAAAACTTATCAATATCAATGTTATTAACAAAAGAAACCCTACCATATGCATAGAGCCTTCTAGGGAAGTTTCTAAAGGTCCCACTATGGTGAAACCTCATAGAAAACAAGTTTGGATAACCCACTGTGAATGAAAACAACAATAACAACCAAAATTATTTGTTTTGAGTACAAAAAATTAATATTTTTCACAAACTAAACACATACCGTAAGCTTCATTGACGTCAATGTCAAGCCCTGAAGCGCTCACAAATCATACATCTTCAACCTTCGTCTTCAAGTAATGTTATCGTTTATTCAAGATATACGCTTGATGATAATAACAAGCAATGAGTAGGGTTAGTAAGACGACTGGTAGGAAGTACGATGGAGGTGATGATAAAGGACGGAAATCAACAGACAACGAAGGAGAAAGAGTGACTTACTTCGGGTATTTAAATATAAGGGGACTTGAAATGACCATTATGCCCTCACGTGGAAAGCACATGATTAGACTTAACGACAATTTTTACGGCCGCCAAGTCGGGGACCAAATTCGCTACAAATTGTCGAACGTTTGGACCGACCTTATAGTTTTTCAAATATGGGGACCAAAAGTGAAAACAGACCAAACCATAGGGACCTTTCATGTAATTAACTCATGGTTAAAGCTTAGATAAAGTTGTCAATTGATCAGGCTAATGGGCTGACTCCACTTAGAGCCGAAACATAGACATCAAGCATGCGTCAAAGAAATTATATTATACCATATTTAAAAGGTCGGTGGGTATATATAATTTTTATTCAGTATCAACTTTTCTACATGTTCTCTTTTGCAAACCAAATTCAAAAGTTTCTTCTTGGTCTAATGGTCTATGAATTATTATTTTAAACCTCCGACTTGGGTACGACTCATGGTAGTGGCATGATTCTTTTTATTCTTTTTTGTTTTTGTTTTTATTCCTTAGAAACCCTCTTAAGTAATTGACACCTTTACCTTTGAAATTTTTCTAAAACTTTAAAAAATAACACTTTAACCCCCTTGAGTTTCTAAAGTCTCGGGTTTACCTTTTGTACAATTTTACTTTAAAATCCTAATTTTTTACGTCTTTATTTTATGTATATGTTGTCTAAATTCGAGTTCGTTTATGTTTTGATAAATTTTTTTTCGAAACGAGCTGGATCAAATATAAAACGCTTTCATGCTAATGCTATGTACACTTTGAGTTGGTATACTTTTCGACCTATATTTTTATTTGAAAACGAGTGAGGTCAAATATGATATATTTTTGTTCGATAATATAATTTCAAGTAACTCTATGTTTCGACAAAAATTTAGTCCGGAAACGAGTTAGGACGATTGTACGTAGTATACGCCGTGTATGACGTTGTCGCAACGCGCGGGTATATTTATTAGTTGTAATATAAATTTCAATTAATTCAACTTAAGAATTGTGAGATGCTTGATTTGTAAATTTATTGAAGAACTTATATCAAAAAAATTAAATGAGAAGCGGTTACTTTGGTTTTTCTTTCTAGGTATTAAATTATTGAAACCATAACCACTAATCTTTCAAACTTTCATTATAACTCGTGGATATATATTAATCATCTTTTTGCTATCAGAACCTTAAAAATCAACCCAAAACTGCCTACATATTACCTATAAATCTTCTACAAATAGGGTACAAATTGTAATCACCGTTTACATCCTATACTTTATATATACCTATTTACTTTTAATGAAATTAGTTTCCATTACATGTAAACCATTTGTAAGTGTCGGTGAGCTTCCCACCGCCTCCGACATGCGTCACCATCTAATTGGCTGAATAAAGTGATTTTTTTTTTCTGTAAACCATCTATGCATATTTATATTGATTTCGGGTTTGAAACAAGTTTCTTCAGTAGACCAAATGGTTAAGGCACAGTTTTGTTGTGTTGTAGGTCATGGGCTTGAATCCATTTTCTTTGATGTTTTTTTCATATTTTCTTGTCCTTTTTTTTCTTTTAATGCTAATTGTCTTTTTTATCTAATTAGTTTTCTTTGGTTTTTATCTTCTAAGTTATTATAGTTATATTTATAGGTCGCAACGTAATGAGGTTTGATGACTTCAAGAGGACGTGTATGTCTTTTGTTTGAATCATTTTATTTAAACTATTTTGCCACAACGTACGAAACGTTGAATTCTTGTCTTTTATTTACTTAGGTGCATTAATATACGACGTTGGATACGAGTTTCGCAAATGTACCATTAATCACGTGACTTGACTCGTGCATCCTGACGCGAGTTACTTTACTCAATATAATGAATTTTATGTAAACAATCCGTAAGGTTAATTTTAACCTAATCATTGTATTGACTTTTCTTCATCCATAATTCAGTCTAACAAATAAGCATGTCAAATGAATCAAAGAATATTGGTTTAGTGTGAAATGCTAGTTTTAAATTTGCTATAAAACATATATTAAAAAGAACCACAAAGATTGGTTAATCCCTACACCTCCATATAATAAAATGGTCATCTATCTTCTACTTTATTTCTCTCTCATAAATAATTCTATAATATTAAAAAAGCAAGTGTAATATGTAACATCTCGTATTTTCGTTAAATATAAGTTAACCTCGTTAAATTCTTGTAAGGACCTTTTATGTCATTTATGAAACTTTGAGGGATTGTTATGCTTGTTTAGTTAAATTAGAAGTTAATAAGTTAATTTATTTAAATAACAATAATAATAATAACAATAATAATAATAATAATAATAATAATATATTAATATAATAATAATAATAATAATAATAATAATAATAGTAATAATAATAACAATAATAACAATATTATTGATAAGTGTAAGTCTTGAAGTAAATAAAAAAATATAAGTTTTATTACTTTAAAACTTGTAATTAATAGGTTTTTACATAAAATAATAAAGATTAAAACCTTAGGGGCTAAACTGTAATTTACTTTAAAGTTAAAAGTTTAACTTTGGATTTAAATTGGAAACCTTAAAACCGTAGGGGCCTAAGTGTAATTTTTTTTAAAAAAACCCAACCCCCACCCCGTTTTCCCGGCCGAACTCCGGCCACAACTCCAGTCACCTCCGGCCAACACCAAACCCATGAAATTCATGGATTTTGCTCGGATTAAACCGCCCCTTTACCAACGTATATCAGTTTCGAACCTGTGGATGCTCTTTAATTGCGTTTTAATCGAACTTTTGATGGTTTCTAATTGTAACCGAATGATCATTGAACCTTAAAACCATTATACACTCAGATCATAACAACAAACAAATTAAACGAATAGAAACGCTCGGGTAATCATTTCGAAGTTAATGGCAACATCAATTTCACCTGAAACAACCCTGTAAACCGATGAACTCAACCGAAACGGCCGACCATTAAACTATAGCCGTTGGTTATCAATTTGATCTAACTGGCCTTATAAATCAGAGGGCTAATGCTCTCGACCTCTTCTTTCAACTCCCTGTACACTTAATTTCTCGAAAACTCTACACAATCATCGATTCCAGACACCTTTGTTCTTCGCAAGTGGAACGATTTAAACCGAGCTTAAACACTTCAATTCGTCTGTAATCAAGTAAGTTAAACACATCTTCATACTCGATTTCAAGTGGGAAACAAAAGCCCTATGTTCGTTTTCATTAACACTAACGAATTGGTGTTCAATTTGGATCAAAATCATACTAGGGTTTATATGGATTTGGGGGTTGTTTCGAAACTGTGTATTTGAGAATTAAAACCCACCATCTACCACGGCCACGGCCCTGGTTCACTGGTTAGACACTCCCCCCTTCAACCTTGAGGTCCCGGGTTCGAACCCGGGCAACCTCAACTATTTTTGGGGCCTTTTTGAACTTTAAAAAAAATATACAAAAATTTCTAAAAATTATTAAAAAAGGTTTTATAAACTTTCTTTATTTCAGAAGTTACTTAATTATTTCCTGTAAATCATTTCTTAAAAAAACAAAATACTTTCATATTTTATTAAATATTCTAACTAATGTTATAATTAGTTTATTTTTATAAAAATTAGACTTTAAATAATAGTTTAATCTACAAAAATTATTATTGGTTTTAACATTGCCTTTAAATTATTGTTTAGATCGTGCTTACTTCATTTAGTTGTAACGCTTTATTCAAACTTTACATATATATAGATATCTTACAAATTATTATAAATGTTTTCTTTTTCATATCTTTATATAATATACTTCTTTTCATTTATTACAAGAAAAATGTAATTGGTTTCCATTTGTTAAATATAATTATTTAACAAAGCCCCAAATTTCACTTGAAACCCTAGTCCTCGTCAATTCGTTAAACTTATTATTAAACTTAAATCTTGTAAACTTAAATCCTGTAAATATATATATTCTTAGGTACCTTGTAAAGGAATTTGTTGGAACATCGTCTATTATACTTATTATCATCTTATACACATATACATCATGTGAGTTTCCTTTCCCCCTTTTACATTATTTCACACTGTTTTGGGGTGAAAACATGTTAATATTATCAACATACACTTGTAAACGTTTACATCTTGTAAAGCACTTGCAATTCATACTTTTATTTATCATGGTTATTTATGTTATTGTAAGTCTTATATGAGATACATATTTTGTTTACAATCATTAACTATTGCTAGCCTGGCGACGTCTTAGATCTTTGGGCCTGACAAGCCTATTTGATGCTAAAGCCGATGTATTGTCGGCTTCTGATGACGTATGACTTGTTCATCATGGGAACCAAATACACTTAGCCAATCATATAAACTTGTAATCAAGTCGAGGTTTGATTGTAGCTATATGTGTTCTATAAACTTGCTAACTCATAACCTATGACATGAATTGTTACTTGTAACCTTGATATATTACGTATATTAAACCCTTGGAAACTCACCAACTTTATAGTTGACCCTTTATTTTTAACATGTTTCAGGACACACGCATGTTTGAAGTCAACTTTTGAAGCTTGCAATAAACTAGGATTTGGACCTGGATAAAAGAATAAAGTGCTTATGTTATGTTTTGTTTTGTTTGAGACTATATCATGATTTAGACTTATGATTGTATTTTCATTTGAAACATATAATAATATTATTTTCATTTAAAACTAGCGTTATGTGGTTGTGAACAATCTTAACCCTCATATCTCGACGATTCCACCGTCAAGGTTGGGGTGTGACATGATAAATAGTGGATTTTAAAGGTTTTTAATGTGACAACCCGTATATTTCAGGCTAACACCGTTCCGACTATTTCTGTTATCATTACTATTTGCCAACGTTATTTGACATTATTAATAGTTCATAATCTAAATTATTATTATTAGTACGTATTTATAATTAAATCAAAAACAATTAAACATAATGATAATAATAATAATAATAATAATAATAATAATAATAACAACAACATTGTTATTAATAAAAATACTTTGTAAAAAATTTTATTAGGTTTAAAAATGTTTAAAAACTTTGAACTTAAAGTTGGGAGGGCTAATTGTCATTTTATAAACTTTAAAAGAAAGTTTATACATAAAATAATAACTATTCAAAGTATAAGGGGCCAAAGTGTAAAATTAAAATTTACAAACCCAAACCCCCGCCCACTTTTCCCCTCATTTTTCCGGTCGCCGGCCGGCGATGCTCCGGTGCGGCACCGGCGATCCCCAAACCAGCTTAAAAAACGGTTTTTCAAACCCCACAAAGCACCAACACAATCGTGGGACAGATTCGATCAATAATGCAACCTTTAATTGGGGTAAAAGTATCCGGTTTTTAAGGTAGTGGACAATTAATCAAACAACTCCGACACACCTAACCGAGTGCACTCAAACGACATTTATAATCAAATTAAATCGACCCACATGAACTTTATCTGCCTATAAATCGAATGCAACTTCCAATTTCATCAGAAAACACACAATCAAACCAATTCGATTTCACCTCTGTTTCAAACCTGCAACTTAGTCGAACACAACCTCCTGGTCAATATAATCAGAAATTGATAAAGGGTTTTTGATCATCGAGACCCTTAGAAGCTTCACATAAGTTTAATTCGGTTAACATCAACAATTTCTCCTCAAACGAATTCAAGCATCGGTCGAAGCTGTTCAGCACCTGTTCTTATCATTCAAACATCCATTCGAGTAATTAAGTATGTCCACAGACTCCGTTTTACATGAGGATTAAAAGCCCCAACATTAATTTGATTGTTAACATCGAATTGACGTTCAATTCGGATCAAATCGAATTAGGGTTCTAGGGGATTTGGGGGAAACTGGGTAAAACAGTTTAAAAACATGTGGAACTGATTTCTGTCGCTGCTGGATGCCTTGGTTCACTGGTATGTGTGTGGGTGTGCGAGTTGGAGGTCCCGGGTTCGAACCCGGCTACCTACAACTATTTTTTTAAAGCTTTCCAACCTTTAAAAAAATTATAGAAAATTTCTAAAAATTATAAAAATCAATTCTATAAACTTCGTTTATTTTAAAAGTTATCTAACGATTTTCTGTAAAATTATTTCTTTAAACATCTTAATAGATTTATATATAAAAAAATTATTAACAGATGATATAATTAGTTTATTTATATAAAAATAAACTATAAATAATTGAAAGCATGAAATTATTATTATTACTTGTATTTTTGATATATATATGTGGATGAATGAGGCGTTGTATGTATTATATATATATATATATATAAGTTACGTCTTAATAAACGTCTGGAGTTATAAAGACATATAATTAAAACGTCTGATGGGTATCTTTATACATGATCTAGCATTGTTGATAATAACTGGTAATGGGGAAATACTGATAACCCGTAATCGAGACACGAACGCGAAACTGAACAGTTGTTATATTTTTAAATTAATAAATTATATTAATTTTATGTACCCGGAATGAAACACAGGTTAACCGAAACCTTAACTGTTGCTCGAACATTATTTCTCTGCTGTGCAATCAAGGTGAGTTTTCACGGCCCCATTTTACATTCTTTCCTTTTCGGGGGAGAAAGCATGCAAACACTATTTTTGTTATGGTTGCCAGTATTATTGATATCGCCTGTTATGTTAGTGGAAACGCGTTTGAAAGTCCTTACAGTATTAAACCGTTAGTAATGGATTAGCGAGGTAATTCTGAGTAGTACTACTAGGTTTGACAAACCCCGCCCGGGCTAGTCGTGCTAGCTTGATTGGAGGTCGAACGGGTGCTAAATTGACCTAACGATTGCCACGGTCGGTGAAGACGTGGTGGAAAGGCACTAAACACACACAGTCAGCTTCGGTTTGAAACACTAAATAACTTGTTTATAGGCTAGCTACCTATCGATATGCTTTATATACTAAACCATATGAAAAACTTTCTGACACATTTCTTGTTGATTAAACCTGTGGACTCACCAACTTTATGTTGACACATTTTAGCATGTTTTCTCAGGTCACAGAAACGCACAAGGTTAAGAACTCAGCTAGGATGCATTCATGGCATACATCACAACTCAACTGATTTATTTTGTTAAACGTTATTGATTCTTATGGTTGAAACGCATGTTGAAACAATTTACTGTTGATTTCTGTTTTCGAAACGCTTCCGCAAGTTTGAAACACTTATGATTGATTTAAAAGTCTAAATACTTAATGCGATGTTTTGTAATTACTGTGTCTGGTGTAACTGGTGCTATCTGAGATCCTGGTATGTCACACGCCTGACGGTAAAACCCCGTTAGCGGATTTTGAGGGTGTGATAGATTGGTATCAGAGCATTAGTTATAGCGAACTAAAATGAACTTTGCATCTTATTGGCATTGCATTTTAGACTATAGCTGGATTTGCATTAGTTACACACACATAGATTACTAAGTACTTACTAAATTTGGATGCCTGAGAACTGTTGCTTTAACATATTCCTGTGACACATAGACACCTGTATTCTGGATTTCCTAGCAAAAGGCCTTCGGGCTAAGGCAAGCATATCGTATAAATCTCATTGCGAGACCAGTTACGCTTATCTGGGGATTTCTGGGATGAGTGATAAACTATGGTCAATACACAATCCTGTGAACCAATGTGAAATGGAGTATGGGCAGACATACAAACCATTCACCAGAGTCATAAATGAAGTGGTGTGCAACCATCCATCAGGAAATACAGGACTAACCTAGGATCGATCCATACGCCTCTGAGGAAATAATAATATAACAAGACAGCCAACATATTTTCAGAGTCCTCTTTTAGAGACGCCGTGATCTCAGCTCACCGCCACGGTTGGTGCCACGCTTGGTCATTGACAGCCTCTACGACACCTACTCTCCCTTCTCTCAATGTTCCCCTCGAGCGAGCTGTTGCAGCCCTAGATGCTACATTAGACACTAAGCGACGACGCATTAGAGCACTCACTGAGTCACTGATGAGAACTTTACCATACGACATGATATGAAGCAGCTAGGCTTGCTGATGGAGACACTTCAGGAGAGACTGTCGATGTCTATTACTGGGCATTATAACTCGACTGGTAACGTGATGGCACTTTCAGATCGCCTGGACGAGCAGGATTATCGTAACCTAGCGGCAGATATGAGACTAACAGGACTGGAAGCAGGAAGAACCAGAAGATGCATTAGCGGACGTACACGATGATGATGACGGCTCTATCATGTCCTGCTGGTGTCTGATGTTCTGCCTACCTTTGGATCTTGTTCTGTTTTGATTTCAGTTCTTGCGTTATGTCATATCACCCCTAGATGGATAGGGGTGGTTATATGAAATGCTTGATTATTTACCTTGTACATTATGATGATCACATGTATTATGTCATCTCATGTATGTGTAATGTGAATACGTAGAATCATGTCTGGACAAAAAGTTGGACGTCCACGTGGACAAGGAAACATCAACATGACTCAAGCTGAGCTTGATGCCATCATCAATGAGCGTGTAGCTGACGCGCTTGCAGCTTATGAGCAGGCCCGCAATCAGAATCAGAACAACCAAAATTTGAATCAAGGAGGTCCAACTATCTGTACCTTCAAGATGTTTATAGACTGTAACCCTCACTCCTTCAGTGGTTTTGAGGGTGCTGTCACACTACTTCGCTGGCTAGAGAAGCTCGAGTCAGTGTTCGCCATGTGCAACTGTCCTGCTGGAAGTCGTGTCAAATACGCCTCTGGCACACTGGAAGGACCAGCTTTGACATGGTGGAACTCACAGGTCCAAACTTTAGGACTTGATGCTGCTAACGGTATGCCTTGGGATGATTTCAAAATACTAATGAAGGAAGAATACTGCCCCAGAAACGAGGTCCAGAAGCTAGAAGCAGAGTTTTGGAATCTCAAAATGTCTGGCTCTGAAATTGAGGAATACATGACTCATTCACACGAGTTGGCTGCTCTATGTCCTCAGATGGTGACCCCGGCCTACAAACGGATTGAGAAGTACATTGATGGTCTAGCTCCTCAAATCCAAGCTAGTGTTATGGCTGCTGATCCTGTCACTATTCAGCAGGCTATCCGACTGGCTCACAAACTCACTGATCAGGCAGTGGCACAGGGTACTTTGCCCAAATGTGGCATCACCTCTGGACCATCCGAACACAAAAGGAAATAGGATGGTAACGACAGTAAGTCTTCAAGCTCCAATAACACCCAGCAACAACCGATCAGAAAGTTTGATTCATCAAGACACTTCACCAATACCAACCAGAACAATAACAACGGTGGACAAGGATCGAATGGCTACGTTGGCAATAACCCAAAGTGCAACAAGTGCAACTTCTATCATTATGGTCAGTGTGATCGTTTTCGTTGTCAAAGATGTGGCAAGACGGGTCATATTGCTCGGGATTGCAGGGGTGATCTGATGGCTAGGCAACAACCTCAACAACAAAGACCAGGAGGAACACCTAAGGGTTGTTATGAATGTGGCAAGGAGGGCCACTACAGGAAGGATTGCCCACAGCTGAAGAATGGAAACAAGGGTAACAATGGAAACAATGCTAAGGGTCGTGCTTTTGTGATTGGCTCGGGTGAAGCAAGGAATGATCAGAATGTGGTTACTGGTATGTTTCCTCTGAATGGTCGTTTTGCTTCTATACTGTTTGATACCGGTGCTGATAAGAGTTTTGTTTCCAACAAGTTTATTAAACTCCTAGATGTAACCTTAGTTGATATGGAACCTAGTTACACTGTAGAATTAGCTGATGGGAAACTAATTGAGGTAACTCATATCATTAAGGGATGTAAACTAGGATTATCTGGACATGAGTTAGATATAGATCTGATGCCTGTCACACTTGGTTGTTTTGACGTAGTCGTTGGCATGGATTGGTTATCTAAAAACCAAGCCGAAATTTTCTGTCATGAGAAAATCGTTCGTCTACCACTTTCTAGTGGTGAAGTCTTGTCAATTCAGGGCGAGAAGAGTGGTACAGTCTCTGGAATCATCTCCTACATGAAAGCCCAAAAATGTCTACGTAAGGGTCATACAGCTTTTCTTGCTATGATCACTGAAAAAGAAACTGAGGAAAAGAAGATTGAAGGTATCCCTGTTGTACGTGATTATCCAGAGGTTTTCCCCGAAGACCTACCTGGTCTCCCACCGCATCGCCAAGTCGAGTTTCAGATTGATTTGGTACCTGGAGCCGCACCTATCGCGAGAGCACCGTATAGATTAGCTCCGAATGAACTACAAGAGCTGTCTAAGCAATTGCAAGAATTGTTAGACAAGGGATTCATACGTCCCAGCTCATCCCCGTGGGGAGCCCCAGTCCTGTTTGTCAAGAAGAAGGATGGAACCTTTTGTATGTGTATTGATTATAGAGAATTGAACAAAGTAACGATTAAGAATCGTTATCCTCTTCCGCGCATCGATGATTTGTTCGATCAGCTTCAAGGGTCGAGTTTTATTCCAAGATAGATCTGAGGTCAGGATATCATCAGCTAAGGGTTCGAGATGAAGACATTTCAAAGACTGCATTCAGAACTAGGTATGGCCACTACGAGTTTTTGGTTATGCCATTCGGGTTGACCAACGCACCAGCGGTTTTCATGGACCTCATGAACCGAGTGTGCAAACCCTATTTGGACAAGTTCGTCATTGTCTTCATCCATGACATCCTTATTTATTCAAAGAATAAGGAAGAACACGAGGAGCACCTTAGACTGATTCTGGAGCTGCTGAAACGGGAACAATTATATGCTAAATTTTTAAAGTGTGACTTCTGGATACGAGAGGTATAATTTTTGGGTCATGTGGTCACTGAGAATGGAATACACGTTGACCCGGCAAAAATAGAAGCCATCAAGAACTGGGTTACACCTAAGACTCCGACTGAGGTACGACAGTTTCTTGGGTTGGCTGGCTATTATCGACGATTCATCAAAGGGTTTTCAAAGATTGCTCAACCTCTCACCGCGTTAACTCATAAAGGCACTACGTACAATTGGGGTGACAAACAAGAATCTGCATTTCAGGTTCTGAAGCAGAAACTCTGTATGGCACCGATTCTATCCCTGCCTGAGGGAACAGATGATTTTGTAGTTTACTGTGATGCTTCTATTCAAGGTCTCGGTTGTGTGGTAATGCAACGCGAGAAGGTGATTGCTTACGCATCCCGTCAATTGAAAGTTCACGAGAAAAACTACACGACACATGACTTAGAGTTGGGAGCCATTGTGTTTGTACTCAAGATATGGAGACACTACTTGTACGGTACCAAGTGCACCATTTACACCGATCACAAGAGTCTATAGCACATCTTTGAACAGAAGGAGCTGAACATGAGACAATGTCATTGGGTCGAGTTGTTGAACGACTACGATTGCACGATCAAGTATCATCCAGGCAAGGCTAATGTGGTAGCCGATGCCCTTAGTCGTAAGGAAACCCTAAAGCCTTATCGGGTGCGCGCATTGCAAATGACTATCCACTCTGACTTACCAGTGCAAATCAAAGCTGCTCAATTTGAGGCTTTGAAGACGGAGAATCTGAAAGCCGAATCACTGCAGGCATGGAGAAACAATTAGAGGTCAAACCTGACGGAATTCGTTACTTCATGGAATGAATATGGGTTCCTTTCTATGGAGACCTACGAGAGCTGATAATGGATGAAGCTCACAAGTCACGATATTCTATTCATCCTGGTTCGGATAAGATGTATCAGGATTTGAAGACCCTATACTGGTGGCCAAATATGAAAGCTGGTATTGCCACTTATGTAAGCAGATGTTTAACCTATTCTAAGGTTAAGGTGGAATATCAAAGGCCATCCGGTTTGCTCCAACAACCGGAAATTCCAGTATGGAAGTGGGAACAGATATCCATGGATTTCATCACGAAACTTCCTCGGACGCCCAGCGGATGCGATACCATCTGGGTGATTGTAGATCGTTTGATTAAATCCGCACATTTTCTGGCAATCTGGGAGACTGACCGAATGGAGAAGTTGACTCGTATCTACCTAAGGAAAATAGTCTCTCGGCACGGTGTGCCAATTTCTATTATCTCTGATCGTGACGCTCGATTCACTTCACACTTCTGGCAATCCCTACAACGAGCATTGGGAACGCGGTTGGATATGAGCACTGCATATCATCCTCAGACTGACGGCCAGAGTGAGCGTACGATCCAGACTTTGGAAGACATGTTACGTGCTTGTGTGATTGATTTTGGCGGCAGTTGGGAAACTCACTTACCGTTAGTTGAGTTTTCATACAATAATAGCTATCACACGTCGATCAAAGCTGCTCCATTTGAGGCACTGTATGGGCGTACGTGTCAGTCACCTATTTGCTGGGCGGAAGTTGGAGAAAGTCAACTTACAGGTACTGAACTTGTGCACGAGACGACTTAGAAGATCGTGCAGATTCGTAGTCGTATGGCAGCAGCACGTGACCGAGAAAAGAGTTACGCCGACAAGCGTCGTAAACCATTGGAGTTTCAGATTGGTGACAAAGTACTGTTGAAAGTGTCACCTTGGAAGGGCGTGATTCGTTTCGGGAAACGTGGAAAACTAAACCCTAGGTACGTGGGACCGTTTGAGATTGTCAAACTGGTCGGCCCCGTAGCCTATCAACTGAACCTACCCGAAGAACTCAATGGAGTACACAATGTGTTCCACGTTTCGAACCTGAGGAAATGCCTTTCAGATGAGACTCTCGTCGTTCCATTAGAAGAGATACACGTGGATGAATAATTGCGTTTCGTTGAAGAACCAGTGGAGATCATGGATCGAGAAGTCAAAACCCTAAAGCGTAGCAAGATCCCCATTGTGCGCGTTAGATGGAACTCAAAGCGTGGACCAGAGTTTACCTGGGAACGCGAATATCAAATTAAGAAGAAGTATCCACAACTGTTCAACGATCAGGCATCTACTTCTTAAGAAATCTCAGAAGGAACTTCTGACCTCCTATTGTTGCTGTTAAAACTGGCGTACTATGTGAACCTGATGTTCTATGTTCTAATTTTCGGGATGAAAATTTCTTCAACAAGGGGATGATGTGACAACCCGTATATTTCAGGCTAACACATTTCCTACTGTTTCTGTTATCATTACTATTTGCCAACGTTATTTGACATTATTAATAGTTCATAATTTAAATTATTATTAGTACATATTTATAATTAAATTAAAAACAATTAAACATAATGATAATAATAATAATAATAATAATAATAATAATAATAACAACAACAACAACATTGTTATTAATAAAAATACTTTGTAAAAAATTTTATTAGGTTTAAAAATGTTTAAAAACTTTGAACTTAAAGTTGGGGGGGCCTAATTGTCATTTTATAAACTTTAAAAGAAAGTTTATACATAAAATAATAACTATTCAAGGTATAAGGGGCCAAAGTGTAAAATTAAAATTTACAAACCCAACCCCCCGCCCACTTTTCCCCTCGTTTTTTCCGTTCGCCGGCCGGCCATGCTCCGGCGCGGCGCCGGCGATCCCCAAACCAGCTTAAAAACCAGTTTTTCAAACCCCACAAACCTTTAATTGGGGTAAAAGTATCCGGTTTTTAAGGTAGTGGACAATTAATCAAACCACTCCGACACACCTAACCGAGTGCACTCAAACGACAATTATAATCAAATTAAATCGACCCACTCGAACTTTATCTGCCTATAAATTGAATGCAACTTCCAATTTCATCAGAAAACACACAATCAAACCAATTCGATTTCACCTCTGTTTCGAACCTGCAACTTAGTCGAACACAACCTCCTAGTCAATATAATCAGAAATTGATAAAGGGATTTTGATCATCGAGACCCTTAGAAACTTCACATAAGTTTAATTCGGTTAACATCAACAATTTCTCCTCAAACGAATTCAAGCATCGGTCGAAGCTATTTAGCACCTGTTCTTATCATTCAAACATCCATTCGGGTAATTAAGTATGTCCACAGACTCGGTTTTACATGGGGATTAAAAGCCCCAACATTAATTTGATTGTTAACATCGAATTGACGTTCAATTCGGATCAAATCGAATTAGGGTTCTAAGGGATTTGGGGGAAACTGGGTAAAACAGTTTAAAAACACGTGAAACTGATTTCTGTCGCGGCTGGATGCCTTGGTTCACTGGTATGTGTGTGGGTGTGCGAGTTGGAGGTCCCGGGTTCGAACCCGGCTACCTACAACTATTTTTTTAAAGCTTTCCAACCTTTAAAAAAATTACAGAAAAATTTCTAAAAATTATAAAAATCAATTCTATAAACTTCGTTTATTTTAAAAGTTATCTAACGATTTTCTGTAAAATTATTTCTTTAAACATCTTAATAGATTTATATATAAAAAAATTATTAACAGATGATATAATTAGTTTATTTATATAAAAATAAACTATAAATAGTTGAAAGCATGAAATTATTGTTATTACTTGTTTTTTTGATATATATATGTGGATGAATGAGGCGTTGTATGTATTTTACATATATATATATATATATATATATATATATATATATAAAAGTTACGTCTTAATAAACGTCTGGAGTTATAAAGACATATAATTAAAACGTATGATGAGTATCTTTATACATGATCTAGCATTGTTGATAATAACTGGGAATGGGGATATACCGATAACCCGTAACCAAGACCCGAACGCGAAACTGAACAGTTGTTATATTTTTAAATTAATAAATTATATTAATTTTATGTACCCGGAATGAAACACAGGTTAACCAAATTCTTAACTGTTGCTCGAACATTATTTCTCTGCTGTGCAATCAAGGTGAGTTTTCACGGCCCCATTTTACATTCTTTCCTTTTCGGGGGAGAAAACATGCAAACACTATTTTTGTTATGGTTGCCAGTATTATTGATATCGCCTGTTATGTTAGTGGAAACGCGTTTGAAAGTCCTTACAGTATCAAACCGTTAGTAATGGATTAGCGAGGTAATTCTGAGTAGTACTACTGGGTTTGACAAACCCCGCCCGGGCTAGTCGCGCTAGCTTGATTGGAGGTCGAACGGGTGCTAAATTGACCTAACGATTGCCACGGTCGGTGAAGACGTGGTGGAAAGGCACTAAACACACACAGTCAGCTTCGGTTTGAAACACTAAATAACTTGTTTATAGGCTAGCTACCTATCGATATGCTTTATATACTAAACCATATGAAACACTTTCTGACACATTTCTTGTTGATTAAACCTGTGGACTCACCAACTTTATGTTGACACATTTTAGCATGTTTTCTCAGGTCACAGAAACGCACAAGGTTAAGAACTCAGCTAGGATGCATTCATGGCATACATCACAACTCAACTGATTTATTTTGTTAAACGTTATTGATTCTTATGGTTGAAACGCATGTTGAAACAATTTACTGTTGATTTCTGTTTTCGAAACGCTTCCGCAAGTTTGAAACACTTATGATTGATTTAAAAGTCTAAATACTTAATGCGATGTTTTGTAATTACTGAGTCTGGTGTAAGTGGTGCTATCTGAGATCCTGGTATGTCACACGCCTGACGGTAAAACCCCGTTAGCGGATTTTGAGGGTGTGATATTTAATCTGGCCACATATGTAATATTTTTTTGCGTTTGTGCCCCTGTGTGGCTCTATAGAATCCATTATAGCCTAAATTTGTGTTTCCGCGTTTGTTTAGAAAGAAGGGGATGAGGAGACCTGAAACGCTACCGCCTGCCTCCCCCCGATGACCGCCACTCGCCTCTCGCTGATGACCACCACCTGCCTTTCGTCGATGACCGCCTAACGTCCGTCTATGCCATACCTGGATGGTGGCCCTTCTTTCTGTCGATGGACGACGGGTGCTTCTGGGGACCGTCCATAAGCCGACCGAAGGTTGAGTGCCGCTTCTAGGAGGCTTTTTCTGGCCTACCAAAGCCTTATAGGGCTCCGGCAATCCTGAACTACTAAAAACCTAGCCCTTTGATGTGCTTGTCCAGCCTCTTCCACTACTTTTTGAGCGGAGTGAGGGCGATGGGCGGCGATGCGGTGGATTTTTGGTGGGGGATGCGGAGACCATGATGTCTCCGAGATCAACCACAGAGGTTAAACGATAATCGCATTAAACGTCATCGTTGGTCCCTGCGACCGCCTTTGGTGGCATATGAGTGTATGTGGTCGCCTCTTTGCCACATGTAACATCCGCCATTTTCCAAGTTAAAACCCAAACCCGAACCCATTTTGAACTTCCATTATTAAACTATTTTAATAATTTTAATGAATCAAATACATTAAGTCTGTAATTTAACCAGTATTGACAATTGTTTTATTCAATTCCCATATATTAATTCATTTAAACAACTTATAATAATTTTTATAATTTATAAAATAAATTATAAAAGGTTATTAATATTTATAAGATTTTAAATATTCAATTAAAATAAATAAACAAATTACAAGTTCTTATGAGATTTATAAAGTCTACAAAAATTTAATAAAAAAAGAAGTTGTTAAATTAAAATTAGATTTTAATAAATTTAGAGTTTAAATTGTAATTATTCTTTTATTTATTTAAATTATTTAATTTTATATTTATTTCAAATTCCAATCATAACCCCTTTTGAAAAACTTGTAACTCACCATTAACATCATTCATAACCCCCTCCTAACCTTAACTATAAAAGCAAGCTTTAGGCACACTTTTTATTTGCTCATTCTTTAAAAATCCCACTCTCATATCTTTCTTTCATCCATTGTTTATGATTAATTTCAAGAATTTTATTTTACAAGTAACTTCAAGAAGTTTCTAATACTAAGGTAACCTTATAATTGCTTTTAAATTATGTATATCTATATTGTTCTAATCATCCTAAAATTCAATTGTTCTCATGTCCATATTTTTATTCTTTCTTCTACTAAATCTTTTTAATTTTAATCATTATCATTGATCATTAACATTCTAACTTTCACTAACATTATAACAATCACTAACATTCCTAAATTAAACTAAGAACATGCTAACGTAAACAAAGAATCCCGTTTGCATATGGACGGCTATGTCGCCGCATTCGGTTATTCCACAAGATTATTTCTCTAAATGATGACTATGCTAAAGTCTTAGAATATTTTTTATAACTCGAAGTCTAGTATATCATATATCGACATAATAAATTTGTTCTAACGCGTTTCATGCTTTAGAAATTTTAAAAGTGCACATAAGTGTCTTACTACATATTTGACAGAATATAGTCTGACTTCAACTAACCATAACTTAGTCATAACAAACTAAATTTGAGTAAGATCAAACTCCAATATTAAGTTCATTGAATTACCTTTTTAACGATAGTTTATATGTCTTCAAACTCAATAGGACGACTCAACAACAGCCTTCACAAGATAAGTGCGCATTTCAGCACCTTCTGTCTTGTGCTGCTGGTTTAACCTGTTGACGGATTTTTTCATAAAAATATTTCTGAACGAAAGTTGTCCAGAAGACTCTGAACTAGTTAACTGTAAATGTTTATAATTTTATGAAACCGTTTGCTATTTTTAAAACCTGTTCAAACACATATCAAACATTCTGTCCAGAATTGGTACAATAATCTTTTTCCGGACTACCTTTCGCTTTCTGACATTCTCTAAACGTCCTAACTTCTTGTAATGAATTCCGACCTCAAGTTATTGTTTCTTTTTATCCTTTAGGACATCACCTTTTACTCTTGAACATCTAAGCTTCCTTACGTACTCTAGAACCATCCTTATACAATGTGAGTTTTCCGTGCCCCTCTGTTATTATTTCACACCTTTTAGGATGAAACATGTTAACTTATCAACTTACACTTGTAAATCTTTTGATACTTGTAAACGCACATGCAATTCATCTTTACTTTTTGTCATGGTTATTTGTATTATTGTGAGTTCTATATGATATACATTATACGTTGACAATCATTAACTATTGCTAGTCTGGTGACGTCATAGATCTATGGGCCTGACAAGCCTATTTGGTGGCCCTAGTGTCGTATTCTTGAGCACTATGGGGACCAAGTACACTTAGCTAATCGTTTAATCTTGTGATCTTGTAATCTTGTAATCTGTCAAGGTTTGATTGTAGCTATATGTACTCTATAAACTTGCATAATTCACAACCATCGACATAAATTGCTACTTGTAAACTTATATATATATATACATATATATATATAGAGGGAGGTTCCCCTAAAAAATAATTTTTCCCTAAGAATACTAAGAAGTAATCTTAGCCTTCTAATTATCTAATTAAGGGCTAAGATCAAAGTGTGGAAAAAATAAGTAATCAATGGTAATTTGGGTATTTTATTATATTACCCACAATTATTGACTTTTTAAAATTTCCCCCTATTTTTTTAAATGCTAATAACTTTTTCATACGACATTATTTTTTTAAATAAATTACACCATAAAATCAAGTATTTTTTTCTCTTTAATTTGAGTATAGTATTACTATAGTTTTTTATAAAAAAAATCAAATTATGTGAAATTGTGCTACATTTTTAACGTTTTTGTGCTGCATTTTATAAAACAGCACAAAGGTGTGTTGTATTTCATAAACAGCATAAAGCAGTGCTGTATTTCATAAAACAGCACAAAGCTGTGCTGTATTTCATAAAACAGCACAAAGCTGTGCTGTATTTCATAAAACAGCACAAAGCTGTGCTGTATTTCATAAAACAGCACAAAGCTGTGCTGTATTTCATAAAACAGCACAAAGCTGTGCTGTATTTCATAAAACAGCACAAAGCTGTGCTGTATTTCATAAAACAGCACAAAGCTGTGCTGTATTTCATAAAACAGCACAAAGCTGTGCTGTATTTCATAAAACAGCACAAAGCTGTGCTGTATTTCATAAAACAGCACAAAGCTGTGCTGTATTTCAAAAAACAGCACAAAGCTGTGCTGTATTTTATAAAACAGCACAAAGCTGTGCTGTATTTCATAAAACAGCACAAAGCTGTGGTGTATTTCATAAAACAGCACAAAGACGTGCTGTATTTCATAAAACGGCACAAAGCTTTCTGACTATATTATCCCGCTCAAATGTATGATTTTTAGTGCTGTGTATTTTTTTCCCGAGATATCAGTTAAGAAACATTAGGATTCTGATTTCTCCCCTTATTCAATGGCACCCATCGACTCTTCTTCCATAACCTATTATTCTTCTCTTCTTCCGTAACCTATTACGTAAGAAATAACATTAAACTAATACGTGAAGCTCTTACTTGACTATCATGAGCTAGGCATTACACAAGAGGTGGCTGGCTTGTTTGAATAGTGTAACATTAAACTAATACATGAAGCTCTTACGTAACCTATTACTTAAGAAATAACATTAAAATAATATATTATTGGAGTGGAACAACATGGTAGAATCTTTCATGGTTCCATTGGAGTCCCATGAATATATCTGATGTAGTGAAATTTGTCATAAACCAAAGTGACGTCGTTCTTCTTGAATATAATTCAAGTCATAAAGTTTTGGTTACATATCAATTGTATATCTAGGAATAAAAATATTCACAAACTAGATTCGAAACATAAATGAGTTGAATAAAAAATATTAAATTAAATACAGCACATTGCATTCGAATTTGTGCTGCATTTTGATAAAATACAAAAGGGATTAATGAGTGTGTTTTAGGACCATAATGCCCTTTAATCCTAATTTGAAGAGTGCCACGTGTAATCTCCTTATTCCTTCTTAGCCTACTTAGGCAAAACTTATTTCTTAATAGAACCTCTACCTATATATATATATATATATATATATATATATATATATATATATATATATGCTTAACCCATGGAAACTCACCAACTTTCAAAGTTGACTCTTTATTTTTAACATGTTTCAGGATTGCTACTTGAGGAATTCTTCTTGCTCATATAGGGCTTGCACTTAGTTTAATTAAATATCTTATGTTGTTGTTTAAATCTTTGTTGTATTGTAATGACTTAATTTTCTAGTTTTATTCAATGAAAAATGATATTTAATATTATTTCAACATATTTAATTCCATGAGCTATGAACAATCATTTCACATTCGTCCGCCCAAGTGATTCCATCGTCGGTCGGGGTGTGACACCACATGTTTCTGGCAAGGCCGACCTTGGCTACTACGACCTATTACCTCCCGCCTCTATGATTTCATCCCCTGTGGTCTTCGCCTGTATCTGCTTACTTGAGACGTGGATTTGATGTTATGGGTTTTATCTTGAGATGTTTACTTGAGAAGTTTATGATTAGTAACCCTAGCCTGTTTCTAGACACAAATTTGAATTAGTAGTCAATGATGATGAGGTGCGCCTCATCTGAATATGGGTGACTTCTTGTATAAATATGGGTGATAGGCGATGACGATAAACGAATGCCCTTTGACATTATTGTTTTGGCGTGGTAAACGGTTAGTTTGCAGCGATAACAAACTGGCATTTCCAAGCCTTTTATTGAGTTATCTAAGCATCGATTCAACCCCGTCGCAAAGCAAGGGGAAAAACAACTAGTTAAAAGAATTCATCAATTTTATTAGTTTTATCTTATCGTCTCTACATGCTTCTATTTAAAGTTAAAACAAATTGCACTTCAACTAAGATTGTCAAATGCTTATTAAATATTGGTATCAAACAAGTTAAACAACCATCTAGTGAGGTAAACCCCAACACAAAAGCCCATTTAAAAGAGAAAAGAACGTTAATAGCCTCATCGCAAACAGAGAACAAATTAAATAAGCATAACAACAACAGGTCCTTGTAGTTTGGTGTCTATGATGAAACAAACAACAGATCTCATGTGAAGCCAAAGTCACCATTATTGATCTAAATTAAATAAGTCACACAACTCTATAGTAAGGTAAACCTAAACACAAAAAACCATTTGAAAGAGCAAAAAACAATAAAAGCCTTATTTACGCAAACAGATAACAAAGAAAATGACCATAACAACACCAGGTCCTTGTAGTCTGGTGACTATGATGAAACAAACAACAAACCTTCGGCAAAGCCTAAGCCACCATCATTGACCCAAATCAACATGTAAAGCAGCTAGCTTGTGAGGTAAACCCTAACACAAAACCCATTTGAAAAATCAAAGAACACAAAAGGCTCATTTAGGCTCATTTACGCAAATAGAGAACACAACCAAATGAAAGTAAATCAAAGGATATATCAAAACCGCCGCTACCAAGGTGCTTGATGAGTTGAAGACTACGACAATGACAAAATCCCTTTTCCTCCATGAAGCAACGCAACCATCAATACAATGACATGAAAGGTTGTCATTAGAGGAATCAAAAGAGAAACATAAATAGAAGACATGGATCACGTAAAGAGCAACAATAGGGAATGAAACAATAACCAATATGGCCATCGCGGTAACACATCGGAAATGTCTGCCGTCGGCCTTGCGATTGTATTTCCGACCTTCACCTCCTATCAATCCCGCTTTCTCTACAATAACAGTGGGCAACAAACAACAAATTGACAACATACTCAAAACGCCAAAGAAAGAGCATAAGAGAAGACAAAGATCTAACATAGTAACATTCGCCCACAAAACAACGATGAAACATGCTGGAAGCGGCTGCCTCCATCGACCCACCACTACGCCCTTGCCTTCGCATCTCTCTCAAACCCCTTGGCCTTTGCCTCCCTCTCAAACCCCCTCTCTCTATATGTATAAAATGCAAGGGAAACATCATATTTTATACCCGGCAAAATGGGTTGTCACACCCCAACCTTAACGGCGAAATCGTCAAGATGAGAGGGTTAAGATTGTTCACAGCCACGTAACGCTACCATTAAATATAAATATGATTATCATAAGTTTTAAATAAACAATACATCCAAATGTCATAATGAAACAAAGTAAACAAATGTTCAACATCTAAGATTCAAGATAATTTATTATTTCCTAGGTCCAAATACTAGGGGTAAGCATGCTTTAAAGATATCATCAACGTTGTGCATTTCCTGAAACATGTTAAAAATAAAAGGTCAACTATGAAAGTTGGTGAGTTTCCATGGGTTAAGTATACATAAATATAGCAAAAGATTTACAAGTAGCAATTCATGTCAATGGTTATAAATTATGCAAGTTTATAGAATACATATAGCTACAATCAAACAAGATTACAAGATTACAAGGTTAAACGATTAGCTAAGTGTACTTGGTTCCCATAGTGCTCAAGAATACGACACTAGGGCCATCAAATAGGCTTTTCAGATCCATAGATCTATGACGTCGCCAGGCTAGCAATAGTTAATGATTGTCAACGTATAATGTATATCATATAAAACTCACAAAAATACAAATAACCATGTCAAAAGTAAAGTTGAATTGCATGTGCGTTTACAAGTATCAAAAGGTTTACAAGTGTAACTTGATAAGTTAACATGTTTCACTCCAAAAGATGTAAAATAATAAAAGAGGGGCATGGAAAACTCACATGATGTATATGTGTATAAGATGATAATAAGAATAATAGACGATGTTCTAACAAATTCTTTTACAAGGTACCTAAACGTATATATTTACAAGATTTAAGTTTAATGATAAGATTAGCGATTTAACATGAACTAGGGTTTAAATAAGAATTTGAGGGGTTTTTTATAAATAAATGAGGTTAGTTATTGAAATAATATATATTTTAATCCAATGAAAGGAAATATTATTTAGGAAATTTTAAAGGAATTAAATCCTTTTTAAATAACTTGTGAAATTTAATTATAATATATATATAAATTCTACAATTATCATGATTAATCCATAATTAAAGATAATATAGTGTCCAATAATAATTTAGTGATTTAAACTATTATTTAAGTCTATTTTTATAAAAGTAATCTAAGTATGACATTTGCTAAAAATATTTTATATAAAAATATTAAAGTATTTGAATTAATAAATTTACAGAAAATATTTAGGTGACTTTAAAAATAATTAAAGTTTATAAAAAAGATTTTTATAATTATTAAAAATTTTCTATATTTTTTTAAAGGCTGAAAAGGCCCAAAAAAAATATTTGAGGTTGCCCGGGTTCGAACCCGGGACCTCAAAAGTTGAAATGGGAGTATGTTACCATTAGGCTGGGTAGCCTATGCCTGCTAAAGGGCGGCTCCCTTATTTCATAAACACAAGTCACCTAAAAACCCCCAAATCACTATGAACCCTAGAAAACAAATCGTACCAATTGATCATCAATTCGTTCAAGATAATGAAATAAACATTGGGGCTTTTAATCCCCAAGTGATTTCGAGTCTATAGAATGTCAAATTACCCGAATTGATGTTTAAGTTGATAAGAACAGATGCAGATGAGTTACGACCGATGCTTGAATCCGTTTAACGTGCAATTGTTGATGTAAACCAAAATTAAACTTGTGTGAAGCTTCAAAGGACAGTGACGAATCAAAGCCCTCAATCAATTTCAGGTTAGGTAGGTCGGAAGATGGATTTGATTGGGTTGCAGGTCCGTGATGAAAGTGGGGATTGAATTCGATGTTTGTGTGTTTTCAGGTGAAATTGAAAGTTGTAATGGTTTAGGAATAGATAGATGATCGATTATGTTGAATTAATTGGATTATTATTGTGTTTTAATGTTTGAACGGTTATGAGATTAAAGAGCTTCGGTTATTCGATTGTTTGAGGTTTGTAACCGGCTTATAAATGCAATTAAAAGGTATAATCAAGTTCGAAACGTACACTCGAATTCATTAGGAACGGTTTGAGGTCGGGATTCGTAGTGTTTCAGGTGTTTTGGAGTTGCCGGAGTTCGGCCGGAGCTCCGCCGGAGTTGTAGCCGGAAAAACAAGGGTTAAATGTGGGGGTTGGGTTGTAACTTTAAAATTACACATTTGGCCCTTGTAATTTAGTTTGTTATTATTTTATGCTAAAACTTTCATTTAAAGTTTGTAAAATGACAAAACAAACCCCTGAACTTTATTAACTTTAAGTGTTAAACATTTTTAAGTTTAATAACTTTTATAAATTATTATTATTATTATTATTATTATTATTACTATTTATTATTATTATTGTTGTTATTATTATTATAATTTTTGTTATTATTGCAATTATTATCAACATATCCAATTTAATTGTTTAAAATATTAACTTTTAAATTAAAGAAATAATATAAAATTAAGAAACTAGCATAGGTAACCCACAAGTTTCATAAATGACAACAGTGATCCTTACAAGGATATAACGAAGTAAACTTTTATTTAACGAAAAATACGAAAGGTTACAATCTCCCCAACTTTTAAGAATTTCGTCCTCAAATTAAGAATGAAACTTAAACGAACAAGTGCGGGTATCTCTTCTTCATATGTTCCTCACGCTCCCAAGTAAACTCAGTCCCACGCTTATTCTCCCAGCGAACCTTGACGATTGAGGTAATTGTGGTTCTAGTCTTCTTCATAATGCGATCCATGACTTCAACGGGTTTCTCGACAAAGTGTAATGACTCGTCGATCTGGATGTCATCCAACGGGACATGTAGATTTTCGTCAGCCAAACACTTCCTCAAATTTGAGACATGGAAAACAGGATGAACTCCACTAAGGTCGGAAGGTAGTTCCAGTTTGTAAGCCACTTTCCTGATCCTTTTCAGAATCTTGAAAGGTCCTACAAATCTTGGAGCTAGTTTTCCCTTCTTTCCAAAACGAACAACGCCCTTTCATGGTGAGACCTTAAGAAGAACCATATCCCCAACTTGGAATTCCAATGGCTTACGTCGCTTATCGGCATAGCTTTTTTGTCGACTTCTCGCCACTTCAAGGTTCTTACGAATTATGAAGACTTTATCGGTTGTTTCTTGTATGAGTTCAGGACCAGTGATGAAGTTTTCACCAATGTCGGTCCAGCAGATCGGAGAACGACAGTCACGACCATAAAGCACCTCGAAAGGTGCCATCTTGATACTCGAGTGATAACTATTATTATACGAAAATTCCGTGAGCGGTAAATACGTATCCCAGTCACCACCAAAGTCAAGAACATAAAGACGTAGCAAATCCTCCAAGGTTTGGATGGTTCACTTGGTTTGACCGTCCGTTTAAGCCGTGCTTAGATCCAGTTGAGTACCCAAGAGTTCTTGCATAGACGACCAAAAATGCGAAGTGAAACGAGCGTCTCGGTCGGATATGATATGCAAGGGTACACCATGACGACTCAAAATTTCATCAATGTATATACGAGCCAACCTTGATGTTTTGTAAGTGTCACGTATGGGTATAAAATATGCCGACTTGGTCAATCGGTCAACGATCACCTATATGCTATCATGACCACGAGAGGTACGGGGTAGTCTAGTTATGAAGTCCATGGATATGTGTTCCCATTTCCACATAGGAATCTCAGGTTGTTCAAGTAATCCACTTGGACGTTGATGTTCGGTTTTAACCTTCGTACACACAAGGCACTTAGCTACGTAAGTCGCTATGTCTTTCTTCATTCCAGACCACCAATATTGACCACACAGATCCATCAATCTTCATCTTTTGCAGAATAATCATGTTAATCCCTAACATTGAATCAAATCCCATGCCCGGGATTCAAACCCTCATAAATCGAATCAATACTCACGTTCAATTGTTGATTGATGTTCGAATTAACAGTTTGTATACGACGGGAATTGTGATAGGTTCCAACATTTTCGTTTCTTCGTTGGGACTAGATGCATTACCGTTTCTCCCCATCAAATCCATGGCTTCGAAGTAGAACCAGGTCCATAGAAACCGGGCACTGGGGAATGACCGAACGAGAGAGCTTGCGGTGGCACTAAGCGGATGTGTTTGATGGTATTACGTCGGGACATAGCTAGCCACCGAATCCCAGTCGTCCATGTAAACGACACGGTTCTCTTTATTAAAAGCCCATTATGACCTATGAAATAATAATGGCTACCCATCTTGACTCGTCAATATTATTTGTACAATTTGATTCAGCCCATACAAACCTAACAAAAAGTTACATATGACCCACAATAACTCAACACCTCCTAATAAACGGCCATAAAAGTCCAAAATTTAATTTTTGGGTTGAATTTGACAGGTCTATCATAATTTAACCTTAAATGTGGCGAAGGAGATCGTTGGTTGGTAATTGTAGCATGATGTAGTGCCCGCTTGCATATTACTGTTCATTTTGTTGTAAAAGTTAATATATAGTATAATAGTTATTGTCTAAAAAGTAAGTATTTTTTTTACAGTGTTATGAATCACTAAAATTTATAAATTTAAACAATCCAATTATGTTATGCTAAACGCATCCCTCTTATCATATTGATAGTTCAATATTTTTAAAACTTGAATACAAGTTCATATAAGATCATATCTAATGTTACATGTTGAAATACTAGCATATATAAGAACAAGTGATGTATCTTCAGGGTCCTATACTCTTATACGAGAACATACCCTCCAAACCACCTAGATATCTTACTTTTTACACTAAAATAGCATCACATTATCTTCTTTTACTATGTTTTCCATTTGTCCCTTGTTACTACAGTCACTCGTTCTTTTTCACTCCACCTCATCATCCCTTCACACTAATATTTTTAAAACCGGATCGGACAGTGAACCGGACGCCGTACCGGTCCGCTGGTCGCACCGGTTCAACCGGTCAGACTGTATATAAGAACCAGATAAAATTACAGTTATTTTTCATAAATATATTTAAAAATTACGAAAAATAAAAAATTATATAAAAAAACCGGTTCAACTTGTCCCGTTCCCGGTTTAACCGGTCCGGTTCCCGGTCCGACCGCCTGTTCGACCAGTTCAACCGGTTTGATCACTGATTCAACGTTAAGCCGGTTTTAAGCATCGAACCGAACCAGACTGAAGTCCGGTTTCCGATCAGACTCAGCCTGTCCGATCCGGTTTTCAAAACCATGCTTCAGAGCATTCACAGTCCATTCCTTATCTTTATCCATATAATTACATTAAAAATCACTACTTCTTCTCTCTCCTTTCAATTAAATAATATATTTTTATACCTTTTTCATTACCTTTTCTCTCTCCTTCACTCACAACCACTTTCAAAAATATTAAAAAATTTATAAGGATTGTACAGTGATTCTTCAAATATACCAATCCACAATAACATTTTCTCTCTCCTTCACTCACAACCACTCAAAATCATTCCATATAATATACCAAACACACTCACATTATTATAGGGCACGGGTTGTGAATGCTCTCACAGGGCACCCATTGAGTGGGTCATGGTTACATGTAGACTATCCATTAGTCCATTTTTTATGTTGACCAATAACACCAACGCGCTTAGCTCAGCGCGTAATAATAAGAACTCTCACTAGACGAATGGCGGTCATGCCAAATTGCCAAGAGAGACGTGTATTTCTTCTAAACATCCACCGAACCGACCCGTTTTCACCAAAAAGACCGTTTAGGTTTTTGTGCTTCAAATACCCCCCCTTTCATCTTCATCACAAACCCTAGACAGAATCGATACCTCTAAATTCTCTTTCTATACTTGTATATATCATCATCTTATCACTCTACCTCCTCGATCGCCCGTAGGATCGGTACATGAAGCTTCAATTTCATTGAATTTGCTGATTTCAATAGCGTTGTTTGATTATCGTTGTCGATCAATTGCTTGATGTGTATGTGTTTGTTTTGATCTTTCTAGTGCGTTTCTGGTGGAGAATTTGAGAACTTGTATCTACGATCGTAAAGTTTTTGCTTTTAGGTTTATGGTAGATGTTAGAAGTCTTCATCCTTGTGATGTTGTACAGAGTGATAGCCTGCTGTTTAGTTGCTTCTGGAAATAATTTTGGAATTAAAACTTTGAACTAAGGGTTTATGGATATGCGTGTGGTGGTTGGTGGAGGTATAATAGAGGTACTTGATAGTGTGTTTACTGATAAGTGATTCACGGGGTTTTGCTGTTTAGGATGACTATATCTATCAATCTCAAGATCTTTTTACTCTGGAAGAATTAGGCTTTTATGCTTCTTGAATTTGTATCATGAATTTTTCATGTATGATCCTAAAGATGAGTTGATTTAGCTTTCTTGTATTTCACTTGTTACAAAAAAGACTTTCTTGTGTCTCAATTATTGTGGATCACAATAATCTATAAATCTAGAGATCTTTTTTACTCTGAATATATTAGGTTTATTCTTCTTGATTTTGTATCATGAATTTTCATGTATGATCATAAAGATGTAGTTAGATTTAACTTTCTTGTGCTTCATTTGTTTCTGAAAAAAAAAAAAAACTTGATGGCTTTAGATTCTCATTTTGGAACTCATACTTGTTAGAATATGAACAACTGTAAAGTATTTTACTCCATTTATACGTTAAAATTAGTTGGTTTCTCAATTTTGGATTGAGTGGTTATCAGGCTTTTTTCATGATTGTGTGTATGGTGGTAGGGTTTGACATTGAGGCTTTTAGTGGGATCTGATTCCATTTCTAGCTATATTCATTTTGGTGACTCTGAATTATATTGCTTTAATGATTTTGTATGGTTAACCTTTTCTCTTTGTTTACCTTTAGATGCATATTAGAATACATGTAAAATCAATTTTTTTATCCAAAACATGTCTGGTCTTTTGGTAAAATAAAAATTGAAAATACAGCAGACTTGAGTCGAATTTCACATAGTATAGCAGACTAAAGGTGCCTACAAATTTATTGTAGACAAGGGAAGACAAACTTTGGTTTCTTTAGACTCACATTGTTATTTCTACCATTTATTAGCAATGGTAGCGGGCTGTGCAATAAGTCGAATTTCACATAGTTGCTAGTCCCATCATTGGACTAATATACTTCTCATCGATCTATTTAGACATACTTTTGGGGCTTGCAAGTGACTTCTTTTGGCTGAACCTGTAAGGTACCAACAATGGAAAGATCACTTCATTTAAATTATTTAGCTGGGTAGATCGAGTCTTTTTAAGAAATCCATTAAAAGGTTAAGTAACTATAGAGGCAACCTTTCACTGTAAGTAGGGGTGGATGCTTTATTTTGGTTGATGCTATGTTATGCTATCGTTTCATGTGATTTTGTTTGTACTTTAAAATACTATATGGTAATGATGCATACAAATAACATCTAAACACTTGTTAGTTTTTTACTAATGATGTTTTGTATTGCATGAATTTGTGATGCAGCCTTGACGTCTTGTTTATCTGCTGAAAGGAGGACCATGAGCTCTCAGGGACAAGTTATGAGGTATGTAAGAAATGGTAGGCGAAGGAAAGGAGTGCTGGATCTCAATGTTCCTCCGGTTGAAAACTTGGAGCAAGCAGGAGGGCCTGCCATATCAGTGTCTCAGGTTGACTTTCCATCCATTGCAGTAGCTCATGGTGGTGGTCAGGTTCATCAGCCAGCTGGCTCCAGACAACCTGCTCCAATTGACGTCGAGGAACTGGATGATGATGTTGTAATATCATCACCCAGAGCATTTGAAGAAGTAAATCTTTCATGCTATGGAACATGTTGCTTTTTTACTTATTTTTATAATTGGTGTTCGAGGGCGGGCCTTGGCGCAGCGGTAAAAGCTGTTCCTAAGGGACCGAAGGTCTCAGGTTCGATCCGTGGAAACGGCCTCCCCACAAAATGTGGGGGAAAGACCGCGTACATCTTCCCTTAAATGGGACGGACCCTCCCTGGACCCTGCGAAAACGCGGGAGCTCTTTGCAGCACCAGGTACACCCTTTTTATAATTGGTGTTCATATTATTAACTTGAGCTTTGTTTCAGGCTAAAAAGAAATCACGAAGAACTCGAAGGAATTTGGTGGTTGATGTGGAAGCTGGTAAAGATTATTTTACTCTCATCATGCATTCATGCGTGCTCACTTTTGTTCCCTTTCTCTCATCATGCATTCATGCGTGCTCACTTTTGTTCACTTTCTGATAGGTGCATTTTCTTTCTGAATATTGGTTTATATTTGATTGGGATATTTATCAATATTTTAGTATGTTGGTGGATAAATTCATAAATCTTAGACAAATGCAGAAATTTGCTTTGATCTTTCTCCTGAAAATCAAGGCACTTAGAATGACAGTTAAGGTATGTAATTTGAGTCGATTCTATTTGATTGAATCTAAACTCTGAAGTATTGGATGCCGGTTCTCCCGATTTTGCTCCCTTTTGAGAGTTATAGTATTAAGCGATGCCTTATGTTAGTTACATACTTAGATACTTATGCTTTTGTATGGAAGCTAAGGCTAAGCTACAGATCTCATTTTAGTAATTTTATTCTTGTTATCACACCAATTATGATTTGTTCATGTTAAGACAAGTAACTATGGGGAAGGATAAAGTGCTTACACAATAATGGTGACGAGCATACATGGTTATTAAATAGTTCTTATGGTTTTACTTCAACATTGAATCTTGTAAGGTTTGCAGTTTACAAATGTTCTATACGTGCTAAAATAGCTTTCATGATATACCCCTTTCAAATTTAAGATAATTTTCTGCTACAGTTCTACTCTTGTTATCACACGAATTATGATCCTTGTTAAGGAAGTAATCATGGGGGAAGGATAAAATGCTTGCAATTTAATATTTTAATCGTGACTAGCTTGTGTGGAACTTAAATAGTTCTTATGGTTTTACCTTAATGTTGAATCTTGTAACGTTTGAAAATGTTCTATCTGTGCTAAAATAGGCTTTAATGACGCACCCCTTTGAAAATTCACGATAGTTTTCGGCTACATTGGTAGATTAGTGTTTTATGTGATGCCATATTATCCTATATCTTATAGTGCAATCACTTAATGTAATGGGTATAACAGAAGAAGCTGCTATTGGGCATGGGCTTTACCAAGCGTACAAGCGTAGGAGAGGTCCTCCAAGTGCACCAGTTATCAATTGTGAACTCTATGTAAATTTGGAAGGAAGTAGCGGCTCTATGGTAATAGCACTTTACTCTGTGTTATAAACAATATGTATATTCCTGTATGTACATTATGGTGTTCCGCATACAGTTCTTAATAACTTCCCTTTTTCTTTTTAGTATTCCGCTTTTCTGAAAATAGTTAATAAGCTACAAGTTGTAGTTAGTTTTTACTATTCTCGATCTACTACATCTTATGGAATAAAGTTACAAGAATCGAGCTGGAACTCTTTTTATGTGTATCCTTTGTGAACTATTTTAAAGGTGGAGAAGTGGGTTGGTTGAGTACATGCCAAAATGGTTTTGGGTCAAATTGGGTTTACGCAAAATGGTTTGTTAGAAGTTAATCCTAATTGTGGTCATATGTGGAAGTTTTTGCGGGGAGAATAGTCAAGAGTCTAAAGATAAGTTTGTTTTATTTAGTAAGTTTTAATTAGCTTTGTTTAAGGTATTAGTATTCATGTTTTGGCTGTGAATGGGATGTCATTCCAGCTGTGTTTGAGTGGAGTTTTCATTAGTAATTAAGGTTAGGATTAGTATAAAAGAGGGTCATGGTCTAAGAGTTTTTGGTGTGGCTTTTATTCAATAAAAAGAAAAGAGTTGTGGGTGTGTTTTCCCACAAAAATGCTGCTGTTGTTTACTTTTCTTGGTCCAGTTGTCTAACAATTGGTATCAGAGCTGCAATCAAGAGACTGCTGCGATCCAGACTTGTGAAGAAAAACCATCAAAGGGCTGTTGAAGACAAGAGGAAGAATTGTTCGAACAAGATAGAAGAAAACGATCCGTGATAGATCAATTACAAAGATTGAAGACATATGCTTGTGGACGCTGATTGTGTGACACGATCAAGGCTAAGCGTAAAAGGTTTGCGTGGTAGCTGCAGTAGATGAAGATTGGTGCAATTCAAGTTGTATAGAGAAGGGGACTGTGTGAAGCAGCTAATGAGGTGAAGAAAACCTGTGTCACACAGGCTACAAAGGTGTGATACCAGTGTGGAGAAGATGTTTAATCTGTGAAGGATTGAACCAAGTTTGCTGTGAAAGCAGGTTCGAGAAGAACTAATCAGTGATTGATCAAAGTGGGAAAACGGGTGATTTTGTGAAGAAACAAGAAACTGACCTGTGTGAGACACACTACGTTTTGCTGCAGTATCTGTGTGAAACAGATTGGTTTATGCTGATTTGCTGCTGAAGTTTGTGAATCAGAGGATTTTTGCTACTGCTGCAAAAACTGTTTGTGCATAATCTTTTTTTTTTTGAAAAAAAAAGTGATTAGGTAGTTCAGAAAGAGATGATGTTAGAAGTAAATCCTAATTGTGGTCATATGTGGAAGTTTAGGGGGGGGAATCGTCAAGAGTCTAAAGATAGGTTTGTTTTATTTAGTAAGTTTTAATTAGCTTTATTTAAGGTATTTAATATTTATGTTTTGGCTGTGAATGGGCTGTCATTCCAGCTGTGTTTGAGTGGAGTTTTCATTAAGTATTAAGGTTAGGATTAGTATAAAATAGGGTCATTGTCTAGGAGTTTTTGTGTGTGGTTTTTATTCAATAAAAGAAAAGAGTCGTGGGTGTGTTTTCCCACAAAAATGCTGCTGTTGTTTGCTTTTCTTGATCCAGTTGTCTAACAATTGGTATCAGAGCTGCAATCAAGAGACTGCTGCGATCCAGACTTGTGAAGAAAAACCATCAAAGGGCTGTTGAAGACAAGAGAAGAAGAATTGTTCGAACAAGATAGAAGAAAACGATCTGTGATAGATCAATTACGAAGATTGAAGACGAATTTGAACCTGTGATTGGTTCATATAATTGTGGAGCTCTGATTGTGTGACACAATCAAGGCTAAGTGGAGAAGGCAACTGTGTGAAGCAACGAACGAGGTGAAGACCTGTGTGACACAGGTTACAACTGTGTGATACTACTGTGAAGAAGATGTTTAATCTGTGAGGGATTGAACCAAGTTTGCTGTGAAAGCAGGTTCGAGAAGAACTAATCAGTGATTGATCAAAGTGGGAAAAGGGTGATTCTGTGAAGAAACAAGAAACTGATCTGTGTGAAACAGACTACGTTTTGCTGCAGTATCTGTGTGAAACAGATTGGTTTGTGCTGATTTGCTGCTGAAGTTTGTGAATCAGAGGATTTTTGCTACTGCTGCAAGAAATATTTGTGCAGAAAAGAGTTTTTTTTGTGAAAAAAAACAAGTGATCAGGTAGTTCAAAAAGAAGATGACAGAAGGTGCATGAGCAGTTGTACCCCACCAAGAACCAAACAATGTGACTTTGCAATGTCCAAAACTGACTGCAACAAACTACACTGCATGGTCAATTATGATGGAGACCATCTTAGGTGCACATGGTCTGCGAGAGGCCATAGAACCTGTGACTGGAAGTGATATTAATGATAGAAGAAAGTACATGGCGAAGGCGTTGATATTTCAGTCACGACCTGAGGATGTGTTGCTTCAAGTGTCAAAGCATAAGGATCCGAAAAATGTGTGGGATGCATTACGGGTTAGATATGTGGGAGCCGAGAGGGTTCAAAAAGCTTGCTTGCAAACACTTAGAAGTGAGTTGGAAGCAATGAAGATGACTGAAACAGAGACCATTGATGAATTTGCAGGTAAGATTAGTGGGCTACAATCAAAGTATAAAAGTCTTGGATCTTCACTTGATGATGAGATAGTGGTGAGAAAATTCCTGAATTCCATGCCAAAGAAATATTTGCCAATCGTTGCTTCGATTGAGCATGAACCGAATGAGAATTTGTTTGGAAGCGGTCTCTCTACCTATCTGGATAGAGGAAAGACTCGCCACCACCTACCCCTCCCAGACCCTGCTCTTGAGTGGGATATACTGGGTTTGTTTGTTTGTTTGTTTGTTTGCTTCGATTGAGCAATACTCGGAGATTGAGAAAATGGCATTTGAGGAAGTGGTGGGTCGACTCAAAGCTTACAAGGAGCGGGTAAAAACCCATGATGAAATTGAAGACAAGCAAAGTAAATTGATGCTCACCTGCAACGATGAACATTTTAAACCAAGAAATGGTAGTGATTATCAACAAGGTTGTGGATGGGTTAATCGGGATGGAAGAGGTCGTGGTAGAGGCCGAAGGTTGGGAAGAGGAAGGGGTCGTGAGAATCGACCGATTCAAGAAATGATCAACGGGAGACAATGGGAGAACGAGACAAGTCATGGGTTCAATGCTACCGATGTGAAGAGTTCGGACACTTTGCATATGAATGTCCAAAGTCAAAACCAAAGCATGAGGAGGCCTACTTAGTTTGTGAAGATGATGAGCCAACTCTACTTTAGAGAAGGAAGACCACAATAGGATTAAGGGGGTGATTGTTGGAAGTAAATCCTAATTGTGGTCATATGTGGAAGTTTAGGGGGAGAATCGTCAAGAGTCTAAAGATAGGTTTGTTTTATTTAGTAAGTTTTAATTAGCTTTATTCAAGGTATTTAATATTTATGTTTTGGCTGTGAATGGGCTGTCATTCCAGCTGTGTTTGAGTGGAGTTTTCATTAGTATTAAGGTTAGGATTAGTATAAAATAGGGTCATTGTCTAAGAGTTTTTGTGTGTGGTTTTTATTCAATAAAAGAAAAGAGTCGTGGGTGTGTTTTCCCACAAGAATGCTGCTGTTGTTTGCTTTTCTTGATCCAGTTGTCTAACAGATGACAGAAGGTGCAGGAGCAGTTGTTGTACCTCATCGAGAACCAAGCAATGTGACTTTGCAACGTCCAAAACTGACCACAACAAACTACACTACGTGGTCAATTATGATAGAGGCCATCTTAGGTGCACATGGTCTGCGAGAGACCATAGAACCTGAGACAGGAAGTGAAATTGATGATGGAAGAAAGTACGTGGCAAAGACGTTGATATTTCAGTCACTACCGGAGGATGTGTTGCTTCAAGTGTCAAAGCATAAGGATCCGAAGAATGTTTGGGATGCATTATGGGTCAGATATATGGGAGCCGAGAAGGTTCAAAAGGCTCGCTTGCAAATACTTAGAAGTGAGTTGGAATCAATGAAGATGACTGAAACAGAGACTATTGATGAATTTGCAGGTAAGATTAGTGGGCTACAATCAAAGTATAAAAGTCTTGGATCTTCACTTGATGATGAGATAGTGGCGAGAAAGTTCCTGAATTCCATGCCAAAGAAATATTTCTCAATCGTTGCTTCGATTGAGCAATACTCGGAAATTGAGAAAATGGCATTTGAAGAAGTGGCGGGGTCGACTTAAAACTACGAGGAGAGGGTAAAATCCCAAGATGAAATTGAAGATAGGCAAAGTAAATTGATGCTCACTTGTAATGATGAACATTCTAAACCAAGAAATGGTAAGTGATTATTAACAAGGCTGTGGATGGGTTAATCGGGATGGAAGAGGTCGTGGTAGAGGCTGAAGTTTGGGAAGAGGAAGGGGTCGTGAGAATCGACCCGGTTCAAGAAATGATCAACGGGAGACAATGGGAGAACGAGACAAGTCATGGGTTCAATGCTATCGATGTGAAGAGTTCGGACACTTTGCATATGAATGTCCAAAGTCAAAACCAAACCATGAGAAGGCCAACTTAGTTTGTGAAGATGATGAGCCAACTCTACTTTAGAGAGGAAGACCACGTTAGGATTAAGGGGGTGATTGTTAGAAGTTAATCCTAATTGTGGTCATATGTGGAAGTTTAGGGGGGAGAATTGTCAAGAGTCTAAAGATAGGTTTGTTTTATTTAGTAAGTTTTAATTAGCTTTATTTAAGGTATTAGTATTCATGTTTTGGCTGTGAATGGGCCGTCTTTCCAACTGTGTTTGAGTGGAGTTTTCATTAGTAATTAAGGTTAGGATTAGTATAAAAGAGGGTCATGGTCTAACAGTTTTTGGTTGGTTTTTATTCAATAAAAAGAAAAGAGTTGTGGGTGTGTTTTCCCACAAAAATGCTGTTGTTGTTTGCTTTTCTTGATCCAGTTGTCTAACATGGTTACTGTCCAACTTATTTAGTTTTTAATATGAATAACTAGTGGTCAAAGTAATTTAACTTTTTGAGTTGGTAAATAGCTTGAAATTCCTACTTTAATAAGCAAGGGAACATAAGTTAAAAAGTGTTTTTTGCTTGAAAATACTACCTATACTAAAGCAATTGGACATAAGTTAAAGAAAAATTGCTTTTCTGTTTATGTGATCGCAGAGGGGAGGAGCACAATATGTTGCACCGCCACCTCCACCACCACCACCAAAGGAACCAACCTTCAGCTGTCCTGTTTGTATGGGACCATTAGTTGAGGAAGTGACCACCAAGTGTGGTCACATATTTTGCAAGGCGTGCATCATGGCTGCAATAAATGCTCAGCACAAATGCCCTACTTGCAGGCAGAAACTTACAAACAGAAATCTTATTAGAGTTTACCTCCCTGCCACCAAGTGAGTTAAAGGTATGTATATTTAACCTCAAGACACTTTGGTATTAAATTGAATATTATCTAGGACATCTAAACTGTGAACTTAATGTATTCTGACAACAAACCGGTCTGACTTGTACTTTTTTCCGCTAAGTTCTAACCATTTGACCCGAAATTGATTAATATGACCTGACTTAGTATCATAAAATTTGCTCGAAAGTGCCTTTACTAGTCTATATGAAATGGGGATTGATATCACTCCATTGATTAATATGACCGCCACCACCACAACCAAAGGAACCAAACACTGTTTTACCAATACCTTTTATGTTTAGACAAGTTCCTTCTATTTTTCTCTTTGCTGGAGATAGTCTGGATATGGTTCGCTAGTTTTCACATGATACCAAGAACTTATATGGTCTAATGGTCAAATACGTGTTCCTTCATAGTGGCTGGTGATTGGCTCGGCCTGGCTCACTGTTACGTTTTGTTCTTGTTTCTGAACTTTGCTGCCAACATAGAGTTTTTGCTTAAATTAAAAAAAAGCTGACCCACCATCACTTGTCGTTGACTCGTTGTATTGAATTTTGTAGCTAGCTAGTTAATTAATGCGTCACACATTATTTTAAAAAATGTTTTTGCTTAAATTAAAAAAAAAGCTTCATTAAAGCTATGAAACAATTTGGGATGTAACTTGTAACCATTTGGATCCATGTTAGACTCCCTGACCTGTTTCATTTTTAGCTACCTATATTATATTGGGGAAAGTGAATATGGTGGTGTTAGGCATCTGAACATAGATGCTAAAAACCAATCAAAGTTACGCCGATTTGAAATTAAAATATAAAAGGGTGTACCCGGTGCATGAAGCTCCCGCTTTGCGCAGGGTCCGGGGAGGGGCCGGATCGCGAAGCGATCTGATGTACGCAACCTTTCCTTGCATAATTTTATGCAAGAGGCTGTTTCCACGGCTAGAACCCATGACCTCAAGGTCACAAAGCAGCAACCTTACCAGTTGCTCCAAGGTCCGCCCTCGAAATTAAAATATAAATTTCCTTAAATATTTTCCACGTTCTCATTTTCCTTCTACACCCAATTTCCCAATTTTTAGGGCATGAAAAAGTAAAATATGTAGTACTGTTTTTTAAACTTCATTTGAGAATTCAACTTAAATATGTAGTACTGTTTTTTAAGTATTATTTAAGGGTTAACTATTTATCGTATTTAAAAAAATTCCTAATGTATATTACCAAAACCAAAAATTTTCAAATGCTACTATTAAGTCCATCGCTGTAGCCGTGGCCATTGATATTTATGTAAAAATATGAAAAAGTAAAATGCATGTTTTCTCATTGATTGATTTTATATACGCGGAACAAGCTGCATCAAATTTTCCATAATTTATGACACAACTGTTGCTTTGTTGGACATAGTTTGGGTGGTGGGCAACAATGAGAGCAGAGTTCTGCATAAAGTGATGTGAAATAAGTGTAGATTTGGATGACAGGAAGGAATAAGGATGAGATGATGTGAGAATAGTCATATGAAAATTAAATTTTAACTGGATTTAATCAAAACGACGTAATTTTGGTTGGTTTCCTATCTAAATTCCAAGCTCAGGCGCCTAACAACACAATGTTCAGTGTTCACCTTCCTCTTTTATATTTTACCTGCTTTTATCTTTTTCTACCAATTGACCTGCTTTTTCATGTGAACGGGTTGAAACTTAGTAGTTCTACGCTGACGGGCTCTATGTTCTGATAACAGGTGTACGGGCGGTCTTGTAGACATCAATAGAGTGTCTATTCATGTAAAGGTAACATTGGGTATAAGTAGTGAAAACATGACATTTTCTTTTGGTTTCTTGTCGAGGGGTAGGGATGGAAGAATATATGCAAGCAGGTAGGAATACATTGAATGGTTTTTCTAGACCACAATTATGTTGTATCGTTCACCTGAGGTTGCTTGCTCGTCTCATGTCTGTGCTGTTGTTTCATATAGCTGGCAATCTTTGCAGTTTATCGGTCTTTTTATAATATATGAAATCGTGTTTGCACCTTAATAGAAAGATATGCCGCACTCCTGATGTTATGGCACTGGCAAAATGGGTGGGTCGGGTTGTGAGCTTCAAACAGAGAAGAGTTTAAATAATAACTATACACTTTTCGTAGGCACTTGATTTTTGAGTCCTAGAAACACTCGTAATATTGTTATTGTTAGACACCTAGTGTGTTTATTTGATTCCTATGGTTTATACATACTTGAAACTATATTTGTATATGGACTAAGTGAGCCTAGTTGAGTTAAAATTCGTCTAAAGTTTTGAGCTCGTCTAGTCTTGAGCTTGATGTCTAAATAGGGTGGCTTATTAGTGAGCCGTGAGCTTCAACTTGGGATTGAGTTTGAAGTTAAACGAGCAAATTTAGCTTGTAAAAAGCATGGGCTAGCTCGTGGCTCATCAGCACAGCTCGTTTGTCGAACTTGTACTCAACTCGGTCTTGTAAGCAACTTTTTAAGCGGAACTTAGGCTACTCATTTGTTATATATTAACTTTTTAATTTTTATTTTATATACGCACATGCATATTTAGTTATTATCCACATGACTGTACTTCGTAATATTTATAACATAATTATCTATGCATTATATTAAATTAAAAAACAGGACAATTATAAAAATAAAAAGCTTGTTTAGACTTGCAAACTTACTCAAGTTCAGTATGTAAAGCTCGAGCTCGTTTATTAATTAGGCTTTGAGTCGTATCCCAGGCTTAAGCTCGTCTTCAAAGAGACTTTTAGCGAACATGTAGTTTCGAGTCACTTGACTCATTCACATCCCACCCTTCTGTATTGAACGTTCACTCTATTTGTATTTATATTTATATATAATCAAAATATTTCTTTTTTGCATGTAACATTGATTAAGGTTGCCAACTATATACGCGTCATAAATGTCGTTTCATACACTCTGGACAGAGACAAATTCTCTATGCAGATGGCTCTAATATCAGTCACCATATTTGGCAAACAAGCAGAATTCAACCATTGATTCTGATATCATAGCTGTACCATATCTAAAAGTGTCGGCATCGGGTATCATACGAGTATTATACGTCTTGAACTGTCTTCACAATCTGCATTATAAATGCCAAAACCATTGAACACTAGATTCTCACCCAACCCACCAATGGAGATTTTTCACAAACCAGTGTTCTTGCTACTTTTCACCTTCATTTTACTGAATCTCACACCGTTTAGTTACAGTCGTGGAACGATCTTATGGGATCATGTTCCAAAAAGTGTTGATCAAACAATGATACACCTCAGGTCTCCAGCAAAACCTGATGAACACCAGCAATCTTATGGTTCATCGGCTTCTATGGGAAAAAATGATCAGAAACAGACTGGTTTTCTGGATGGGTTGCCACAGGACTCCTATGGAGATCCTTATGACTATGGCAATCCATATCCAGATGGCATATTTGGATTCCCACGAGGCCTTTTTGGGTTTCCTAGAGGCTTCTTTGGGTTCCCTAGAGGTTTCTTTGGGTTCCCTAGAGGTCTCTTTGGGTTTCCTCGTGGTATCTTTGGGTTTCCTGGTGATAATGGAGGAAACCCGGGTGTTTATGGGGTAAACCCAGGAGGTTATGGAGGAAACCCGGGTGGTTATGGTGGAAACCCGGGTGGTTATGGTGGCGGCCGCCCGGGAGACAAGCCTGGTGGTGGTGGAGGGTATGAAGGCAAAACTAGAGCTAAGGCGACGGGCAAAACAAGTCAGTTCCCGTAATTGAGTTGGTCTTAACATCTAAACTATCTCATGGTATTTTAGGTTAAATGAATAACATATCTATTTTCTGTGTTTAAGAGTTTGGTAGTTTCATGCTCTAGTAAAGTTTGTCTAGCTGGGGTGCTGTAGTGATTCGTACCTTGTGCAGTAAAATGATAACGTGGTTTCCAATATTCAGATAGATGTACAATTAACTAACTTATCCGGATACGCTATAACACTTTCATAGTAATTAACAATTTATACGCGAATAACACATAAAGGTACTCATGATATGACATAAGTTACATTAGTTTAATCATTACTAATAGAAAAATATCTGATACGCGAATAAAAGTAGATATGTACACCTCATGATTAAATGAGTTATCAACCATGTCATCTTGTTGGCATTCACAGTTTAGTCTAATTGATCATGACAAATAATTTAGTAACAAAAGATAAAATTTGAGGTGATTAACTTTAACCCATTTTGATCATGTGTAATCTCAAACGGGTTGTAAAAAGATTAACTAAAGAGGAATGGGTTGAGCGGGTTGAAAGTGGCTCACAGTGTTACTAGCCTCTAAAGCCCCATCCGATGTAGGTATCGTCGTTAATGCATTTGCTCATATCTGAATCGGAGCTCTTTGGATGTATATTTAAATGATTTGTAGAGGTACCACAAGAAAATAGAGTATAAATGGTAATGATTTGTGGTTTTACCACAAGTCCTAGCTTTGAATATTGGCATACTCTCTAATCAAATAATTATGAGTTCTAACATTAGTAATTTAAGGAGTCGTATATGCATAGAACAGAGTGTATATAGTGAATGTTAGGACGGATGGTAGAAAACGATTTGACGGAAAACAAACAGGGCGAGTATTCAGATATGAGATTAGTCTTTAGAGTTTCTATAACTTTAAATTGTGCATTTCATTACATTACCAGGTTATCAACCATGTGGATATGCGAGACGTGTAGAACAAAATTTGAAATTAACAAACATTTATAATAAATAAATACACATTATATTGTAAAATGTTTCTTTACAAATACATATTAATATTACATTTACACCTAAGAGATTTATAGCTACAAATGTGAATTACAAATGTCTTCTTCAACTTTATCATCTTCATCATCAGCCTTGAACCACTACAAACCTGCCTTCATTTGGTGATAATTGTAAGATTGTCGTCTGCATATTAATCATAAAAAAAAAAAAGTTTCTGCTATTTGTAATATAATTATGCCGAACACTATTCGTTTCTTGTATTTTTAATCGTTTCTTGCCATATCCTAACATCTTTCATAATAAAGATTAACTTGAACCTCGACAAAATTATAGTTTGTAAATCATATATTATCTTATGCAGTCTACAATAAAAAATTGTTTGTATTTTGTGGGACTATCTATACATCTTAAGTTAATAATAACACCCTGATGAAGGGTTTACGGCTGCAAAGCACAGAGGTTCTAGAATTATGAACAATTATTGTTCCTACTTTAGACATATATATATTGTTTGTTATTCCATGGCTTCATGTATAGTAACCATAATAATTAGTAAAAAAGTTATATTTGATATCTAAAGTTAAAAGGACAGACAAAATGAATAAAGTAAAAACGTAGAAGTATTAAAACCTTATTATGAACGGCTTGTATATAAATCAAATAAAGTCATACCATTTTCAAAAGAAAATGAATAAATAAGAACATAACTTACGAAAAAAAGAAACTAAAAAGATTAGACCCAAAATTTAAAAAAAGGCTAAGATGAGCAAAACTTCTGATAAACCAGTCAAAGGTTAGACCTAAACAAAACTGAAATATGACCCCAACGATCACATGATTTTTTTTAATAAGTTGTAAGACCTAATAGCTAACTATTAAGTGAAACTAGGTTTTTATCCACCGCGTGTTGCGGCGGCAGCGGACGTGGTGTGATAAGTATATACTACAATCTACTTGATTCATCTTCAAACTAATTTTACATCAAAATATAAAGCAACTCGAATTTATACCATTGAATAAAAGCATATTATATTTAACCCTATTTTTTTCAAATAAAATTATGTCGAAACGTAGACAAACTCAAAACGTAAATAATAAAGACGGGTAGTGATGCCATATGCAACGTCATAAAGAACATATAGATTTGCAATCACATCGTTACGTTTCTGAACTGAATTTATGTCAAAACGTAAAGTAACTTGGTTTTTACCATTGACAAACTTGAATTTATACCGGTACGTACATAAAAATAAAAATAAAATAAATTAATTTTTCATGTAAAAATGTACAGGAGTTAAACCCGATATTATAAACACCTAAGGAGGTTAAAACGATACTTTTTTATAGTTTTTAAAAAATTAAGAGGCCAAAAAATGTCAAAAATAAAAGTTGAGGGGGTGGAATGGTCTGTGACAAAAACCACCGTCCTTCCTAAATGTGTATATATAGTAATGATTGATATAAAAAATTGGTAAGCAAACAAACTAACCATACCCGTACGATATCTACTGAGAATGAAGAAAGAGGTGTATTCTCTAGCTACAATTTCAACAATGAATTAGACGACAATTCAAGATGCAGAAAATAATTACAATATAAACGATAGGAGGCTGGATGTGAATACAATGAAAGTCAATTTTAGTTTTTTCTCCAAAACGAAATGCAATACGCTTTCTCATTCACACCTTAGTTTAGATAAACAGTTAAAATAACATAAATATGGATTCGGTATACAAAGATTTAAGCAGTAGATTTTACCTAAATACCTTTTTGTTTGTTAATTTGTATTAAATCATATGTAAACTGTCTTTCAATTCAATCTAGACTTTACCTTTGAATGCTCTATATATCTATCTGATTTGCTAAGAATTACAACTCATCGACGACAACAAACACACCTAAATGACAATTAGAAAAACATTCTAAGTTAACCCCGTACAAAAGTACTGGCATGAAAAAAGAAAATTAACAAAGAATTATTATTAAGGCTATGTATTGTGGCTTTCTAAAAACTTGCGACGTGGGAAAAATAAAGTGAAAGTTTGACAAGTGACAAATTAGAGAAAAGAAGGCTTATGAGAAGTGACAATTGTTAAGATTACAGAAAATATGTATGTATGAATGACACATAAATTAAAACCCTTAATTATATGCTTATATTATAGTAGATAAACACCTATTTGGTTACCCTCATCGAAACTAAATATGATCTTAAACGATATAATAAGCAGTGTTGAAGTTGTTTGACTCTTCAATTAACTTAGAAGTCTAACTGAATCTTTGATATTGCAAACCGGTTCTTTTTTGGAGTGTTCACGATTAAGTTTTGAACTTTTAATCTAATGGGCATTGTTAAAAGTAATTTAAAACCACATAAGATCATAAACAAGTATGATGCATGATTACTAATGATTCACGGGTACGAGACATGACACCAAAATCTACCTCTTACCCGATCCATGAACATCTCTAATAAAAAAAATGATGTCTACCTTAATGTAGTTGGGGAAAACTATATATTCCTATTTGACATCATCACTATCAATCTGCAAATTTCAATCGCATCACTCCTACTATTTATGCCTACATATTAAACATGAAAAAAATAAAATGGAAAAACCTATACAATATAACAATAAAGAATACATTTTCAAGAAATTTATCAAGCAGGTTTTACGTATACTTCCATATGCATTCGTATAGTAACCAGTATTAGATGTATTTTGCTCATAGTGGTTATGGAGGCAGTAAATCCATCGAGTCGTCCAACATTCAACACCACTACTCAATAATGGTGTAAGATCATTTCAATTGTGGAAGAAAGAGGCTTTTTGTGATTGGATGTGGAAGAAAGATAAAAATTGTCTTAGGCAGATGCATTATATGATTCACCACTACAGGTGAACAAGTTGATTATGGCTAATCTCATCCCAACTCAATTCCTAAGATAGTCAGATTTATGATGTTCGAATTATCGTTAAAGTTAGTAAAGGACTTATAGACCAAGCATAATAAATGCACTAGCATCGAACCCTAGTTGGGCATCAAACACATAAATACCCTTTAGAATGGAGTAAAATGTATTAACATAGGACACTCAATCAAGTTGTGCCTCATCATGTTATGCAGGCGTAACATCTCTAGAGATCATAAGCGAGAATGTAAAAGATGAATGGTCACTTACAAGGATGAGTGCTAAAGGTAACACGTCTAATAATTAACTCCAAAGTTCTTGTTAAAGACCAAATACTTCACATATGACAATGTCTAACGACTAAAGCTTTTATTCAATAGACAAAGCTAATGATCACCGAATAAATTACCAGCCAACATACCCATTACATCGACAATAGTAGTTCATGAGGTAATTGATACTGAACTCTATGAGGTACTTAAGCATATCTTCTAAAGGAGAAGAATGGTATTCAATTTTATTCATCTGTCCCTCTAACCATAATTCCTCACTTCTTTCACTTCCTATCATATATATTCTCACGCCAGACACATCACATGATCATTCACGTAGTTAACTCAAAAAATAAAGTTTTTTCTATGTTTTTTTTTGTGTGTGACCCAACTAGAAAAGACTAATTAAGCTTAAAACAAAAGAAATTACATCAATAAGAGGAGGTTTTAATCCAAATATCCCAACTACAAAAAGACTTACTTTTTCTGTTAACATACTATAAGAAATAGTGATTGAAAATCAAATAAAAATTCCTTACGTTTTCTTCTTCATGGGATTAAAAACATCATTCAAGGATCTACAAGAAAACCCCACTAAGGTGTTGCAGGAGTAGGTGTATGGTTCAATAACAGTTTCACAGTTGGTGTTGATACACTTACTAGATCAAATTGGGAACCAGGCAAAGAAACATTAAATAATAAGTAAGAACACAAAGATATGGTTTTTTAAAGATGATGTATATTGTTCTCAAGTGTTTTCAAGTATTACAAAGCTTAGTCCTAAAGACCGGTATATGAGATACTTTATACTACATTCTACAACCGACCATACTTTGAAGGCTAGTTGGATACTAATCTAGACAACAAGATCAATGTAAAGTCAAAAGGCAGATTGCCTTTTGACTTGTGACTAAAACATGCCATAGATCACATCCTATTGTAATAAAATAAGAATAAAAGTACTAAAGTAGGAAGTAGTTACAGATAAAAAACCATATTGTACAGTTGACAAAAGTAAAAAGATAATCACCAACTTATATAAGTTGATGAGTCTTTAGAGCTAACAGCGAAAAGGTGGTTTGTTTTTGTCAAAAGTGTGTCAATAGACACATGGCTTCTAAGTCCTGGGAAGAGTTCAGTCTTCAAGCTTCAAAAGACTTGTCTTTAAGCTTCGGAAGACTTCACTTTTGGCTTCAGAAGATTTCTGTCTTTAGCTTTGGAAGATTTGACACTTAGTTATTTTTCCTATGTACATTGTCATATCTTTCGAAGTAACTTCCTTGTACTTTACTGAATGCTGAGAGATCTTTGGTTAGCATCAGCTTTTAAGATAAACTCTTGATCTTACAAGTGTTAAGACAATAGCATCAACCACGCCGTTTTTCAACATGAATCTTCAAATCATCAATGTGCGTGGGAAGCGACCTCAAAGTTAAAATAGGAAGAATACAAATATCTAGCCACTTGAATACCAATCTCCAAGATTTAATCGCATAGGAACATTCCGCCATAATATGATCTATTGACTCAATGTGATCGAAACATAAGGGACAAAGTGAATGGAGGGATACGTAACGCTTTATTACATAGATCAACATTAGTCGGGAGCTCATCCAAAAGCATACGCTAAGCCAATATACTTACTTTTAAGGAACAAACTTTTCCATCTAGATAGAAGAATGACCCATAGGAAGCAAAATTCTATCAATAATTTTTCATGTATGCTTCATCTTGAAGTCATCTTAATAACACAAACACCAACTCCAAGAATCCTTATAATCATCCAACAAAAACCCATCTAGGATTGACTAAAGTTTAGTTAATTGCTCAAATTCTACATCCCCACTTGGAAGTATATGTCAATGAAAAATCATCCTCACTGATCATACCTCATGGCATACAGAGTCAATCTGGGGAAATGAGTAAGTGTAACATCTCGGTTTTAATGTAACCTGGGTGTGAAGAAAGGAAAAAAGGAAAAAAGGAAAGATTTTAAAGTTTGAAAGAAAGAAAGGACTAAAGATGGACAAGAAAAAGTTACACCCTAAATCCCCCTATAAATAAAAAGGTAGCCGCCCACACACATGTTTCTTGCGATTATTGAAGGCTAGAGAGAGAGTTGCATTTAGCGAGAGAAAGTCAAAGATATTAAGCATGAGTATCAACTTTTACATATGAAATGATAGATATAGGCTAGATCTATGTTTATTGGGAGTTTATACACCATCTTGATAGAGAAAGTTAACACCTTTACGTGTATATGTGTAGATCTTGGTTATTTCTTCTAAGATTAGAGTTCCATCAATTTTATATAGAAAAAGGTGAGTTTTAAATCCCTATTTTCACTTGTTATTATGCATTTCAAGGCTAGTACGCATACCATGAATGTTCTATAAAATTTTAAAGGGTTTATGGCATTAAAGTTACCATTTTATATGTTTTAAAAAAGTTGATACAATGAACAATAGGTGTAACACCCCGTTGACCGGGTCTGGCCGTGACTGACTGATATCATCACAATGCAGCGAAAATAAATACATTCAAACATAATCATTACATCATCCATAATATTCTTAAGTCAAATTGTCTAAATATTAGGATAAAACATAATAATTTAATTTTTCATAAATAAAGAGGTGGATAGGGCAGTGGCTAAATCTCCAATGGTCCATCTAAGGCGGCGCCTATCCTTTTGAGACATGTCATTCAAACTTCACCTGAAATATACACCCAAAATACGTCAACATAATGTTAGTGAGCTCATGAATTTAAGACACTTTACCTTTCTTGACGGATATAATATTCAATAACTTTGTTAGTGACTATAGCAATAACATAATATCCAAGGTGCACTATAGAATGTATCACAATCAAGCCTGACCCGGATTTACCCGCCCGAGTATTAAAATATCCCCTAACCCGTTACCACTAGATTGTTGGGTTTCAATGTGTCCTGCTAAGCATAGTTAAATGGTACTAATTTGTGATATAACAATTATTGAATCTCAATGGAGGGTTTTCCTGCATAAAGGGCCTATTATATGCCGGGGATTCTCCAAATAGTACTATCCACAAATCATGCGACTTCTAATAAATTTAATGATTGTGCTTCGTTCGGGGACAAAAGCAGGTAGTATTGCACCACAAAATAATAACAAACAAGTTTGTATTTTACCCTAAAAGTTTTAAAGTAAAAAGGGGATTCATTGTACTCACCTTTGGGTTGGTTACGTGATTACTTGAAAAGTTTGGATGCTACAGACCGGGAGGGTTTCTATGTTTATTTCAAATGAATTAGTAGTCTATTAAGTGATCAATTAATCCCAACCCTCATGTTTTTATATTTGTCTTAGTTGGCTTGATGTTTTGTGTTACACATCTGTAATCTCATTTTAGGTCCTTGAGTTTTGAGTTAGATAAGGTTAGGTCATTATCTTATAAGTTTTGGTTATTATTGTTCACATAGGTGTGATAAGGTCCCAAAACCATAAGGTTTCAACAGTTGGCAAGATGGGTCCTTCAACTTTGCTAGATTAACATTTTTAACTAAGGATAGATTAGGATTGTTGCACTATAATTACTTATGATGACTTTCATGGTTTTAAGTGGATTAAGCTACTATGATAAGTTAGTTCTAATGTCATTTGGTATTTCTTTATGGTTTTAAGAGCTTGTTTTCGATTTAAGTGTTTTATGGAGATATATTTAAAGATTTTCTTATTTGAGATCGTTGAGTGGTCCAAATGATGATTATGTTATAAATGTAACTTATTTAAATAATAATGGGTCTCTGGAGTGTTAATGTTATGGCCATAGGATTGATGAGTTACTCATTGTGTTTTTAAACGTGCATCGTATCGTGATTCGAGTATGTTTGTGGTGCAAGTTTAAGTCCATTTTTTTTATTATATTTTATTTATGCTTTAAGTTTTAAGTCATATTCTAATAAAAAATCATCAACTTCATGAGGTTAGGGATTATATGAGCATTTTATGATTTTTCTAGTTTAACCGGTAATTATTTTATTTTGATGATAGATTTTGTAGGATTCTCTATAATATCCTATGATCATAAATGTTTAGTTTTTGACTTTTCTTAGCCATTAACAATCCAGTAGCTACTGGAAATTTTTTGGGTCACAAGTTGCTTTGTCGGTTTTGAAGTTTAAATGTTAACGGTTCGGGTTTTAATGAGTTTTCGGGTTTAGGTTATCATTGGTCAACTTTTTATCACATATGACTTTAATATAATTATTATCACCTATATGTTATAAATTATTCACTAATCTTTCCTTAAGCTCGTTTTTAATAATTTTTTCTATTTTCAATTAACTATTTTGTATTTTTCTTCACCAATAAAATAAATTCTAAAATTTATGAAATTTAATTTCTAGTATTTTATTAATATGATAAGTCTAATGTAATTTTTATATAAATAAAATTTCATAGCTTCACCATTTTTGTTACCTAGCTTGGTTAGTCTCGTTAAGTGTCCGTTAAGTCCAGTTTTTCTACATTAAGTCCTTTAGTCCGGTTTTCTCATTCCCAATCAGTATTATAAGATATATAATATGTAATTAACCTCATTTTCAGTGGCTTAGGTCCCCAACTTGATGCTTAAGAGTATCACGGAATTTAGTAAATTTCCACACTATATGTTATTCATAAAATACAAATGATAATTCTATTAACTAAGTAAGTTTAACTTCCAAAAAAATTTAAATCATCCTTTATACACTTAGAATATGTACTTCCATATTTTATAAAAACGGCTTTTTCGGGTGGACTAGTTTTATGAAAACTGGGTTTGTGACCAAGGTGGGTTGTAAAAAAGCTTTTGTATCATTCACTTATGGTAAAATAAAGTGTTTTAAGGGTTGATAAGAAGTTGGGTTGTCAAGGGGTTTATCGTTTCACTATCGTGACTATACATAATGTTTCATATGTTTTCGGGTTTTAATGAATTACCTTGAGGTGGAAGATGGGTGAGAGGAGTTCAAAGGATGTTATAGAATCTTGAAATGATGAGGATCAGCTGTCCAAAATGGTGGATTAGTTCAGGTTCTAGAATGTGAGAAAATAGATGGAAGTTTGTCATGGTGTAGGTGTGTGTATGTGTGATTACCTTGGCTTGGTGTACTTGATGGTGCTTGTGTTTGGACCGATTTTCTTGCCTCTTATATGGATGAAGTTTTGTTTTTCTTGGAGCACAAGAGGATAAGAGATTGATGGAGAGAACACTTGAAATGTTAGCAAGAGTTGGAGAGGATGAGTAGTAAAGTTTGTGAAGTGAGGAGGGAGAGAGGGGGGGAAATTGAGGGAGGGGGAGAAGGGCAGAATCTAGCTTCTTGGTTTCACCAAGATCATGTTGATATTAGGATGGCAAGTTTTCAAGATACACAACCTCCATGCATTGGCTTAGCATGAAGGTGATTTGACTAGGCTTAGACTTCTCTTTTTTCTTTTTTAAAAAAAGTTTTAAATAAATTTATGTGGTCTAGTAGTATGCATGCATGTACCATATGTATGTATGCGTATGTATGTGTGCGGGTGTATGTATGCATGTATATGTATATATATACGATATGTATGTGTCGTGCATGTGTGTTTGTGTGTGCCGTAGAGTGTGTGCATATATATTTTTGTGTTTACAGCTTGTTGTTTCATTCTTTGTTATTTAGTTTGAATATCTAGTATTTTATAATTTACAGAGTTATATTTATTATGTTTTGGTGATGGACTTAAGTTGTTATTGAACGTTATGGTTTTGTTTAACTGTTTTAGCTTAGATAAACCAGGGTTATGGTTTTAGAATTTTAGTAATTGTTAGAATTTCATGTGTTTAGTTAATTAATCGAGGCTCATTTAGCAAATTTTTGTCTTTTAAGGTATCGGGTCCAATGCCCATTTGGTCGGTTTAGCATACCCTATAATCAAGGGATTACCCATTGGCTCATATTGGTTTTGTGGGTCGAAACCCGTTAAGTTTCGTAGCCCAATGGCCTAATTAGGTTTTGATGGGCCACAACCAATTTATGTGTGAGTATTAATTTGGGCCTAAGCCCAAGGCTGTTGGGCCAAATTCGTGGCTTCCTAGACGAGGTTTGGTGTCAGGTGTGGCCTAATAGGTTTCTAAAATTTTTTTTACTAAGCCCAAAACCGGGGTTGTCACATTCTCCATTACTTATAGAAATTTCATCCGTGAAATTTACTTTAGGTCACTTAGTAGTTACTAGATGTTAGGCGCGTAGTCTATCATGCGAAATCATATTAGCTATAAAAACACAGATTGAAAATGTTACCGGATTACCTCAGTAGTCAGGTGTTATGTGATGCTAGGGTCGGAGTTTCATTTGTGTTTTCCAGAGTTTCGCCAATGGGGGTTAAGGTCTAAACAAATGCAGGAAATTCTTCATGATTTTGTTTTCTGGTTCCCACATGAACTTGGGTTCTCTGTTGGAATTCCACATGACCTTCACAATGGGGATTTTCCCTCGTCTAAGTTTCTTCTCTTGTCGAGCCATGATTTTGAGTGGTTCTTCCACAAACTATAATCTATCGTCAATCTAGACTTCGGTGTAAGGCATCACTAGTGTTTCGTCGAACAGACGCTTTATGAGATTCGAGATGTTAAAAGGGTCATGTATGCTTTTTAGCTCTTCAGGTAGCTTCAGCTTGTATGTAACGGGTCCAATTCTTTCGATTATCTTGAATGGTCCTATGTACCTTGGACTTAATTTCCTTCGCTTCCTGAACCGGATCAGTCCCTTCCAAGGAGACACTTTTAGCATTACACGTCCCCCACTTGGAACTCTTAAGGCTTTATTTGGTTATCAGCGTAACTCTTTTGACGGTCTCTCGCGGTGGCGAGACGTTCTCGGATTCGATAGATTTTGTCAGTAGTCTCCTGAACTATCTCTGGTTTAGTCAGTTGACTTTCTCCAACCTCTGCCCAACAAACTAGAGATCGACACTTGCAAACATAGAGTTATTCAAATAGTGTGGCCTTAATGCTTGTGTGGTAACTGTTGTTGTATGAATATTCAGCTAGTGGCAAGTGGGTGTCCCAACTTCCACCAAAGTCGATCACACCAGCCCTTAACATGTCTTTAAGTGTTTGGATTGTTGTCTCACTCTGACCATCTGTCTGGGGGTGGTATGTGGTACTTAGGTCTAAATGTATACCTAGTGTTTGCTGAAATGACTGCCAGAATCCGAAAGTGAAGCGGCTATCACGATCGAAGATTATTGACAATGGCACCTCGTGCCTGGATATAATTTCATTGATGTATAATTTGGCTAGCTTCTCCATCTTATAGTCCTCCTTATTGCTAAGAAATATGCTGATTTAACCAGTCGATCTGCAATTACCCATATAACATCACGTCTTTTCAAAATTCAAGGGAGTTTGGTGATAAAATCCATGGTAATATGCTTCCATTTCCATTCGGGTATCTCGGGTTATTGACATAACCCTGAAGGTTTTTGATACTCTGCTTTAACCTTGGAGCAGGTTAAGCATTTCCCCATATAAGTGGCTATTTCTCTCTTCATACCATGCCACCAGTAATTTACCTTCGCATCCTTCTACATCTTATCACTTCTGGGGTGGATGGAGTACTTGATCTTATGAGCTTCATGTAGCACCACCTCTCTCAACTCACCTAGCTTTGTAATCCACACTCTCCATTCATTCTCATTATCCTATCGTCTTGGGTATCCAGTAGTTTCTTCATTCCATTTAATCCTTCTTTGCTATAGTTCTCTGCCTTTAAGGCGTCCATTTGGGCCCTTCGTACTTGATCCATTAGATTGATTCGTGCTTCCATCCGTAGTGCAAGAACCCTCAGCGGTTTTGCTCTCTCTTTCCTACTCAGTGCGTCAGCCACTACGTTTTCTTTCCTGGGGTGGTACCTGATTTCATAGTTGTAGCCGTTGAGAAGTTCCACCCATCTCCTATATCTCATGTTCAACATCTTTTGGTCTAAGATGTGTTGCAAGCTTTTCTGATTGGTGAAAATCACATACTTTGTGCCGTACAAGTAGTGCCTCCAAATTTTAAGTGCAAAAACCACGGCTCCTAGTTCTACATCATGGGTGGTTAATTTCTTTCATGCACCTTCAACTATTGTGAGGCGTACACTATCACCTTATCTCTTTGCATTAATACACACACAAACCTTTGTCGTGATGCATCACAATAGGCAGTGAAGTCTTTTATTCCTTTGGTTAAGAATAGGATTGGTACACTGTAAAACTTCTGTTTTAGTATTTTTAAGGCTTCTTGTTGTTTGGTTCCCCAGTCAAACTCGATGCTCAAAACCTTATCTCAGTAACCTGTAAAATCTTATAAAAATTGTGTAGAAGTGAACTTCTTACCTCATGATTAACACATAAAATTTAAAAAATTTTGCACCCTTTTCATTTAAATCCAAAACTAGCATTTCGAAACAAAGATGATCCCCTTCCCCAATTTAAAACATTGCATTGTCCCCAATGCAACACTTAAGTTAGAATTATATAAAAATATTGAATTTTAAAAAATAGCTAAGAAACTAAGAAAAAATAAATCTTAAAAATATCCTAAACTCACTTTCGTAGGAATCACAATTTCATTTAGCATACGCGACAAGCATTTAAACCCCTTGGTTATAGTCTCGTGAGGGATTTTAGCGAACACACCCACAAAGTTAACAAGTTGCCTCTTGTGAGCGTTAAGTTTAAAGTCTTTAGCCAGACTTGGTACCTGGTACGCCTACATAGGGGTATGATTATTCAACATGCTTAGCAAGAAGCTTTCAAAAGTATGCGATGAGCCATTTATATCGTTGGCGTCCAAGTAGGGTTTTAAGTGATTGCCATTCACCACTTGGTTGAGATGATCTTTAGAATCCTCAATTTCAACATCTCCATAGCTTCCTACACGTGTGACAAGATATGGTCCCGTCCATTTGCTTTTGAGTTTTTCATGAAAGAGTTTCAACCGTGAGTTGTATAGCCATACTCTTTTTCCTTCCTCAAAGGTCTTTTTCCTTAGCTTAACTTAGCTTTATGTACCGCTTTCATCTTCTCTTTGTATGCAGATGCAGATTCGTAAGCTTCGTCATGTAATTTTTCCAACTCACATATCTGTAGCTTTCTTTCTTTACCTGCAATATCATATCCATGTTAACATTCTTGATAGCCCATAAAGCTTGATGAGCTAATTCGACAGTTAAGTTACATCCTTTACCATAAACCAATCGTTAAGGTTTTCTGCCAATAGGGTTTTGTAAGCCGTACGATACGCCCATAAGGCATCATCCAACTTAGTGGAGCAATCCTTACGGTCAACTCAGATGATTTTTATGTAAAATTTCCTTAATTTGTCTATTAGACACCCAACTTGGCCACTTGTTTGTGGATGATAAGTTGTGGCTATCCGATGGTCAACTCCATACCGTTTAAGTAATTTGCCAAATTTAAAGTTTTTGAAATATGATCCCCTATCACTTATGATCACACGAGGGATTCCAAATCATGAAAATATGTTTGATTAAATGAATTTGCAAACTATGACATGATCATTTGTTTTGGTGGCGATTGCTTCTATCTATTTTGCCACATAATTAACCGCCACCAAAATATATAAATTACCAAAAGAATTTAGGAAGGGTCCCATGAAATCAATTCCCCAAACATCAAAGATGTCCTCTACGAGAATCGGTTGCATAGGAATCTCATTCCTTTTTGAAACGCTACCCATCTTGACAATTTATACAGTTTTTGGAAAATTCAAATGCATCTTTAAATATGGTGGGCCAATAAAGTCCACACGATAACACATTGTGCCTAGTTTTCTAGCCACTAAAATGGCCCCCACATGCAGTTGCATGTAAGTGTCCCAACACCGTTTAGATCTCATCATCCGGGACATATCGTTGGATAATCTGATCAGCTTCTACTTTAAACAGATCGGGTTCATCCCAAATGTAATACTTCATCTATGCTAGAAATTATTGCCTCTTTTTCTTTGTCCAATGTCCGGGAAGTGTACATGCAGCCAAGTAATTTGCAAAGTTAGCATACCAAGGTTGAGTTAAAGAGATAACAAATGTTTATCAAGGAATGTTTCTTTGATTTCCTCACTAGAAGCTTTGATATCATGCACCACTCGTGATAAATGGTCGGCTACCATATTGTTACTTCCCTTTTTATCCCGAATTTCTAAATTGAATTCTTGCAATAGAAGAATCCATCGGATCAGTCTAGGCTTGGCATCCTTCTTTTCTATCAAGTATCTCACTATACTATTGTCAGAATAAATAATAACTTTTCTTTCCCAAATATAAGACCGAAATTTATCCAATGCATATACCACTGCAAGTAACTCTTTTTTAGTAGTGTAGTAATTTAACTGTGCATCAGAAAGAGTTTTACTTGCATAGTATATAGCTACGGGTTTCTTATCTACCCATTGCCTCAAGACCGCCCCAGCTGCATAAGCACTAGCATCACACATGATTTCAATTGGGGCCTCGATTAGCTTTTGTTTTAAGATCATAAAAGCTTGTAAACAATTATCTTTAAAAACAGAAGGAGCATCTTTAAGTAGAACATTACAAAGTGGTTTTGTTATGACACTCAAATTATTAATGAACCTTTTATAAAAACCAGCATGTCCTAGAAAATACTGCACACCTTTTATGTTTGTAGGTGGAAATAAGGTGGAAATAACTTGTATTTTTCATGGTCTAACTCAACTCCCCTACTTAAAATCAAATGCCCCAACACTATTTCTTCTTGAACCGTAAAATGACCCTTTTCCTAACTTAAAACCAAATTTGTTTCAACATATCTTTTCAAAACTTTTGTTAATTGATTTAAACATGATTCAAATGATGTGCCAAAAATTGAAAAGCCATCCATGAAAATTTCTAAAGACTCCCCGACCATATCTAAAAAGATACTCATCATACACTTTTGAAAGGTGGTCGGGACGTTACATAATCCGAATAGCATTCGCCTAAATCCGCATGTGCCATATGGACAAGTAAACATTGTCTTTTGTTGATCATCTAAATGAATAGCAATTTGATTATAACCAGGATATCCATATAGAAGCAAAAAATTTTCTAACCTGTAAGCTTTTCTATTATTTGATCAAAGAATGGTAATGGAAAATGATCTTTGAAAGTTGCAGCATTCAATTTTCTATAATCAATATAAATACGATTTTCTGTAATCAATACAAATATGCCACCCGGTTACCGGTCGAGTGGCTATCTCATTACCTTGGTCATCCTTCACGCTTTGAATGTCGGATTTCTTTGGGACCGTTTGTGTTGGACTTACCCGCATGCTATCGAAAATCGGGTAAATGATTCCTGCATCAAGCCACTTCAACAACTCTTTTTTAACAACCTCTCTCATGGTTGGATTCAATCTTCTTTGCACATCCCAAGCCGGTTTTGCTCCTTCTTCTATGATGATCTTGTGCATGAAAATTGATGGGCTTATCCCTTTTAAGTCTGTAACAGTCCATCCAGTGGCTGCTTTGTGGGCAATCAGGACTTTAACTGATGCCTCCTCTTGCCTATTGGTTAAATTAGATGTAATAATTACCGAAAGCGTTTTGTTGTCACCAATAAAAACATATTTCAGAATTTTGGGTAATTCCTTCAATTCCACTTGTATTGGGGGTTCTAATGAAGGCTTCAAGTGAGTGTCAATATGGTCTGGAAAGCTTTTAACTTCATGAGTCCATGTTGGTTTACTTACCTTGACAACCATGTTTTTATCTTCATGCTCTTGGTCTTTAAGTTCAATGCTTATTTTTACTTCATACCTATCACACAAAACACACGGCTCTGTGATGCTATTCTCATTTTTATGAAAATCACACATTTCAATGATGTCCATCATAAAACATTCACCATTGAACAACGCATTAGGGGCATGGGAAAATACATTTAATCTTTGTCTTTTATTACCAAATGCCATGCGATTGTGCCGGTCATACAATTGATCAAACATTGTGTGGTTTTCAAGAATGGTCTCCCTAAAATAACTTTAGGTTGCTTGTCATTGATTTTAAAATCACTAACTTGGATTGAAATTAAAGGCAACACCAGATATTGAAGTTTTGGTGGAAGTACACCCGATAAAACGACATTCACATTATAACTAAAGTCAAGTTGCTTTGGTAATTTGTGTTGCCATTTATGGTTGCATAAGTCCTTCAAGTATTTGGCGTAAGCCGGGACTTGCTTAATTGCATCTATTAATGGGATATTGATTTATACTTGTTTAAAATTTTCCCAAATCTCATCCTGTTGGGCCCCTCATTTTTTAGAAATTGGTTTGCTTGGTTCTTTTAACGCCTGTAAGGGACAAAATATTTGGATTACAATATCGTTGTTAGTCGCATGCAACAAAGTCGCGAGAAGCAGGCAAGTCGCACATGCATGCATGCATGCGAAAGAAGAACAAATCGCATGCATGTGATCTGTTCATGCGAGATCTATACGCGACAAATGCATGCGAAAGTGGAGCGAAATATCCATGCGAAAAGTTGAATAAAATAAAGAGGAGTGCGAAAGTGGAGATGCATGCATGCGAAATCATCTGCTTGCGAAAGGAGAAAGTCAATGCATGCGACAATTTACAGGGATTTATAAGCATGTGAAAATGCATGTTATCACATGCAATGCGAAATGTATATCATATATATTTGTGTTTGTGCGCAGCAATGGTGTGCGTGCCATTTATTGTCAACCGAGAGCTACAAAATAATTAGTTTGTATTTTCGCTCATACGAGCAGATCACAAGTTTGTGATTTCCACCTTCGGGTGAGATCGATCTAGTATCGATTTTCATTGTAATCATTCGACACATGATATATACATTTGAATTACGATGATATTGTGCTTAATGTATTGTTCTCTCGGTTGATTCATTCAATTCGCGCACCCGTCTTCGCGTATTATCAAGTGCAACAATTCAAACGAAGTGAGATCGATCGCTTTTAAGGACTTTACAACGCCAAAGCGTAAAGGATGGTATTATTCTCCATCCTCACATCTTGAGAAGTAGATGTGTTTGGTTTTACCTTTTCCTTTGTTGGTTCATGAAAAGTTACTTTCTTTATTATTTTAGGCGTGTCAGGTTCCGAATATCACTTTTCCTATTTTCACGAAGGTCTACCACCACTCCCTCTTTCAATGGTGATGGTGGTGCAACCTTGTTGTCATAGATCTTACCACTTCTTAATATACTTACCTGGCCCACATGAGAATTCTTTAAGGTTTAAGCATGATGTTAAGGATTCTTCATTGTGTCACTTGGAAGCTTTCCGGATTCTCTTCCGAACAATTATTCAGCAAATTGTCCCAATTACTTGGCAGTGGCCTCGTTAGTTTTCTCTTGCACCTCTTTAAATTTCTTAAACTCTTTCATGTCTTTAGCAAGGTCCTGAATCACTATTAAGATAACATTGTCAGTACCATTACTTATAGATGTCCCTTGTTGATGTTGTTGATTCCTTTGTTGGTATTGACCTCCTTGTTGGTAGTTCCCTTGATTATAGTTGTTCATTTGGTAGCCGCCTTGGTTGTAGCTTTGTTGTCAGCCTTGATATTGGTTGTTTTCTTGATTTGGTACCTGAGAAATAGAATTTAATTGGTTAGTATTGTTACCATATCTAAGACTTAGGTAATTTCTAAGATCGGGATGATATGTGTTAGAATTCATATCGTATGTCTTTCTTTCTCCTTAGCCTTGTACTTATGTGCTTTTTCACTGTTTCCCAAATTCAAGTAACATGTAACCAAGGTGTGACCTATATCATTACACATATCACATACTTCATATTCATTAGATATATGTGCAACGCCACTTTTTCCAACCTTAAGACTTGCAATTTCTCGTTCTAGAACCGCAATTCTATCCATGGCCAAATGACCATTTACCATTTCCACATTTGCACCTCTTGACCTTTGACTTGATTGTGCCCGCTTCTTAGATATTACACTCATCCTTTCCAATATGTTCCAATCATCATTCTCATGATTTAAAGTGAATGTTCCTGCACTTATTGAGTTCACATATCTTGCATCTTCTGGTGAATGGCCATCATAAAATACTGATATTATTACCACTTAGATATCCCATAATGTGGAAAAGTTCTTAGCATCTCCTTGAATCAATTAAAAGCTTCATGAAATTGTTCCCCTGATTGTTGTGTAAAGCCTCCAATGGCTCGCCTTACATCACTTGTTCTTTGAGAAGCATAGTATCATCTTAGATATTACACTCATCCTTTCTAATATGTTCCAATCATCATCCTCTTGATTTAAAGTGAATGTTCCTGCACTTGTTGAGTTCATATATCTTGCATCTTCTAGTGAATGGCCATCATAAAATACTTATATTAATTCCCACTTAGCTATCCCATGATGTGGAAAAGTTCTTAGCATCTCCTTGAATCGATGAAAAGCTTCATGAAATTGTTCCCCTGATTGTTGTGTAAAGCCTCCAATGGCTAGCCTTACATCACGTGTTCTTTTAGAAGCATAATATTCATCTAAAAATTGTTGTCACATTTGTACCCATGTGTGAATATTGCGGAGGGCAAGGATAAAAACCATTGCTTGGACTTGTCTTTACGTGTAAATTGGAAAAGTACCAATTTAACTTCATCTGGTGAAAAGCCTTGGCCACCTATGGTGCTACATGATGCCTCAAATTTTGATATGTGCAAATATGGTTCTTCGGTTGCCATCCCATGTAAGTGAGGAAGAATTACTAAGCATTATGGTCTAACTTCAAAAGCTCTCCCTCGTTGCGTTGGTGGAACTATAGGAGATGAATTAATGACAATGGCAGGACAGAAGTGACTGTCCACACCATGTGCAGGTATGTAATGTTGAGCTCCCAGATTAGCTGGTATGCCATTAAATGGTTGACCGCCCATATTGTGAAAAACGGGTGCTTGGCAGTAACAATCTTGATCTTGATTTGGTTGGCGGTTTCGATAACCCGCTTGATTGCCATAGTTTTAAAACTCATCCTCTTAATCTTCAATCCATTCCTCCACATAGTTAGTATGATGACTTCCTTCCAATGAATATCGTTCCTCATTACTTGGATGACTTCCTTCCCCATTATGCTAAAAACTTGGATTACGAACCCAAAAATTTGGCATCGGTTGGAAGTTCACGGGAGTAGGTTGGTTTTGCACAACTTGATTTACAGGTACTGGCCCCTGAGGTTGAGGTTGCACTGGTTCTGGTTGAGGTGGAGAATCATCATGTTGAGGGAACACTGGTAGTGGAATATCCCTTAAAGGTTGATTAGGTTGTTTCCTCTTGATTTTTTGGATTATACATCAATCTTGATTAGTTACTTTTAGGTGTTCTTGAAAGTCTACTTAGAATTCAATAAGCTGTTGTTGATTCTATACCTTCTTCCAATCTTGTTTGATTACAAATTTGAGAAGTCCTTGAAGTTGATGTTTTGTGAAACACCTGATTCTCTCTTGCAGTCTTCTTAATTCTGGATCAAATTGCAAAGGTGAGGCCCTTCCTGAAAATCTTGTATAGATTAACGTAATGGTTACTTACAAACAAGAATGCACAAACTAACTCGTGTAATATGAGCAAGAAAACAAATGAAAGGAATAGAAAATAAAATCTTTTTGCTTTTTTATAAATTTATTATGAAAAGAAATTAAAAACAATTAAGCACTAAGCGTACTAATTCCCTAGCAACGTCGCCATTTTGATCCACTTGTCGAGACTCGAGCAAAAAAAGTTAATATATTGGTCTTAGCTACATTTATTGCTTAAGGGTAAGTAAGGTCGTCTCCATGTCGAATAAGTGGAAAGTGTTTAATTAATACGACTCGATTAACTAAAAGACACGAATGTTGAATTAAAATTAGAACTTTAGATGAATTCAATAGCACCAATGTAAAAAAGCAAAAAACTTTAGAATGAATTTAATAACTAATAAGAAAACAATCACTTTTGAGTTTCAAGTTCTACAAGATTAACGGCTATAAAGTATAACTTAGGGTTGCATAAACACGACTCAAGATCTTTGCTTTTAGTTGAAGTGTTAACTAAGGAACAGTATTTTAAGATTCGTTCATTCACAAAGTTGCCAATTCACCTATATCAAGTTATCTACTTTTCTCAATGAGCTAGCGGTGCAAGAAAACCGAAAACTGATGGTAAAGCAAATAACTTTCTTTATAAACAAATTGTTTAACTTAATCAAACCTTCAATTATATTTAATAACAAATTGTTCAACATAAAATCCTAAACATGACTAACCATCTCACTTGGCAAGAACTATCCACACAAAAGCAACCGTGAACGATTTAGCCACTCATCATCTTCATTATGTCATCAATCTTGATTTAATGATGAATGTGGTGATTCGGAATAATTAGAAGAGGTTCTAAGGGCTGAATTGCATCCAAAAATTCATTCTTGGGGCTCAAAGAATGTCTCCTCCAAACCCTAATGATTGGGGTTCATTGGACTTAAAATTTAAAATAATCCTCCAAATATCACGTTAGACCGTAACTTACGGCCTATAGGCCGCAAGTTATGGGTTGTCTTCAACCAGACGGCTAAATCTTCTGTCTTACGGGATTTACAGACGGACTCAGCACAGGGTTGTAAGTTACGGTCTCAGGCCGTAGCTTATGGCCTCCCTGTAGTTTGCATAGTTTTCTTCATTTTCAACAAATTTCAAGTCATAGTCTTACTATCCTTTGTATCCTTCTCAAATAATATTCGTTAAGCTTCATCTAACCTACATTTCAAACACATAACAAAGTGATTGTATTGGATATTAAAATTTGATTAAAAACATAGGTTTAAACATCTAAAAACTCATACCTAACACTAACATATGTACTAGCAATGACAACTCATTGAACCTATTGGTGTACTCCAAATATGTAGTTCCCTTCATCTACAAACTTAGAAACTCAGCTTCCATCTTCTCTATCTAATTTCTCGGGCAATAGCGCAATCATCAGTTACTTAAATTTTTCTAATCTCATTCTATTTACAGCGTTCCTTCCGTAGGACTGTAGTAATGTACTCCACCAGTTCAAGGATCCGTTTGAAGTGAATGTGTAGAAAATCTAAATTTATTTCTTTTAGCATAGTCACTAATATCAAGCACAACTTCCATCTCTTCTAGCCAGAGTATGGCATCCTTGGTTCCAAAGTAGTCGTTTGGTTTGCACGTCATAAAGGCCTTGTATGCACATCCAGTTCATACTCGTGCCATCTTACGGTCTTCTTCTTCATTTGTATTATTGTTCTCACCATCATCATAGTCTCCTCCTATAGGTGTTCCTTGGTTGCGTTCAGCGTTGACGTGGGTAGCAATGCTAGGTAAGGCATTGGTGATAGCGTCGGTAATCAATTGTTGGAGTCTATCCTCCTGGTTGGTTTCATTATTGGTGTTAGTAGGGTTGTCGGTGTTGTGGGTGTTTTTGAGGTTGTTGGTGTTCATCAGTTTGGTCGGTGTGTGCCCTAGACCGAATACTAGCACCGGTCTTGCGTTTGGAGTGCGTCATTGACCTTTTCCCCTTGTCATGGCTATAACATAAATTTAAATTTTTAAGTTTGCAACTATGGTCAAAATTGTAAGTATTAAATACTCCAAGCATCATCACACGAAATATATAGATAGTAAATAAAATTAAACCAAACAAGCATAGATAGTCCAAGTCATAGCCAAACCGTTATGAATACAAGGCAATTTAAGTCCAAATACAATCAAGTGTGACATGAGTGAACATTCACTCATGTCCTATACATAAATAGTTTTTCAAATTAAGTAATACAAATAAAATAAAATGTAACAACATCAATGATGGCAGCGGCGGTAGAGGGACCATAGCTCAATCATACACTTCTTGGCAGTGTGGTAGAGTTTCGTCCTCATCCTTTTCACCACGGACACCACCTTATCCCTTTCTTGCTTTATCACGTCATAGTAATGGTGACGAATCCATACCTCCACGATGAAGGAATCTTCTACCAGTGGCCCCGAGTGATACAAGGGCGGGTAAAAAGACCCTGATATGACGCGCTAGAATAGCCCGCCTACTCGACGTAGGGGTCGGTGTAGTTCACTGATGGACCCATATGGAAACTATAATGCACTACCATGTCACACTAATAAGGCTCAACCAAGTACGATGGGTCCGACTACGGTGGTGGTGGCAATGATGGCACAACAAGTTGTGGCGGTGCCCTGGTAAGTCCTATAACCAGTTCACCCCATTCCCGCTGGAATGTGAGGACGGGTCAGATGGACATTCATGCGGTTTTCCTCGCACAAGGTGCCTCGTTCTCATTTCCACCAGGTCATAGGGAACTGGCCCGGACAATCAGTGATGACTCTGATGAATTCTCCGAAGGCTCCAACTCCTCCATTTCCATCCTTGAACTGGTCGTGGCTGACTAATATCATTACATTGCATCAGAAATAAATACATTCAAACATAATCATTACCTCATCCATAATATTCTTAAGCCAAAATTGTCTAAATATCTGAATAAAATATAATAATTTAATTTCATAAATAATAGGTGGATAGGGCAGGGGCTAAATCTCCAAAGGTCCATTAAGGCGGCACCTATCCTTTTGACACCTGTCATTCAAACTTCACCTGAAATACAGACCTAAAATACGTCAACATAATTTTGGTGAGCTCATGAATTTAAGACAATTTGCCTTTCTTGATGCATAGAATATTCTATAACTTTGTTAGTGACTATAGTAATAATATAATATTCTAGGTGCACTATAACAATCAAGCCTCACCCGAACTTACCCACCCAAGTGATAAAATATCCCCAAAACGTTACCACTAGATTGTTAGGTTTAAAGGTTCCCTGCTAAGCACAGTTAAATGGAAATAATTTGTGACATAACGATTATTGAATATCAATAGAGGTTTCCTGCATAAAGGGACTATTGTGTGCGGGGGATTACTCAAATAATACTATCCACAAATCACACGACTCCTAATGGAGTTAATGATTGTGCTCTATTTTGGGACAAGATTAGGTAGTATTGCACCACAAAATAATAACCAATGAGTATGTATTTCATCCCAAAAATTTTAAAGTAAATAGGGCGTTCATGAGATTCATCTGTGGGTTGATTACGTGGTTACTTGAAAAGTTTAGATGCTATCAACCAGGAGGGTTCCTATGTTCATTTCAAATGAATTATACTCTATTAAGTGATCAATTAATCCCAAGCCTCATGTTTTATATTCGTCTTACTTGGCTTGATGTTTTGTATTACACACATGTAATCTTATTTTAGGTCCTTGAGTTTTGAGTTAGTATCTTTAATTTTGATTAAGGTTAGGTTTTTATCTTATAATTTCTGTTTATTATTGTTCTTATAGGTGTGATAAGGTCCCAAAATAGTAAGGTTTCAAGAGTTGGCAAGATGGGTCCTTTAACTTTGCTAGATTAAAATTTTTAACCCTAAAGTTTGGGGTTTTTGCACTGCAATTACTTATGATGACTTTTATGGTTTTATGTGGACTAGGCTACTATAATAAGTTAGTTATTATGTCATTTGGTCTTTCTTATTGGTTTTAAGAGCTTGTTTTGATTTAAGTGTTTTATGGAGATATATTTAGCGATTTCCTTATTTGAGATCGTTGAGTGGTCCAAATGATGATTATGTCTTAATTATAACTAATTTAAATAATAATTAGTCTCTAGAGTGTTAATGTTATGGTTATAGAATTGATTTGAGTTACTTATTGTGTTTTTAAACACGTACCTTATCGTGATTCGGGTACGTTCGTGGTGCAAGTTTAAGTCCATTACTTTTATTATATTTTATTTATGCTTTAATTGTAGGTAATATTTTACTAAAAAAATCATCAACTTCATTAGGTTAGGGATTATATGAGCATTTTATGATTTTCCTAGTTATTAACCAGCAATTATTTTATTTTAATGTTAGATTTTGTAGGATTCTCTAGAATATTCTATAATCATAAGTGTTTAGTTTTTAACTTCTCTCAAGTTGCTATGTCGGTTTGGAGTTTAAACGTTAAGGGTTCGGGTTTTAATGGGTTTTCAGATTTCGGTTATCTTTAGTAAACTTTTTATCATATATGACTTTCATATACTTATTATCACTGTATTTTCTGGATTCTTCACTAATATTTCCCTTAAGGTCATTTTTAACAATTTTCTCTATCTTTAAGTGAATATCTTTTGTATTTTTGTTACCAATAAAATAAATTCTAAAAATTATGAAATTTAATTTCTAGGATTTTATTAATATTATACGTCTACTGGAATTTTTATATAATTAAAATTTCATATCTTCACAATTTTAGTTACCTAGCTCGGTTAGTTTCATTAAGTGTCCATTAAGTCCCGTTTTTTCTACATCAAGTCCTTTAGTCTGGTTTTCACATTCCCAATCAGTCTTATAAGATATATAATATATAACTAACCCTATTTTTTAGTGGCTTAGGTACCCAACTTGATGCTTAAGATTATCACGAAAATTAGTAAATTTCCATAATATACGTTATTCACAAAATACAAATAACAATAATATAAATTATGAAATTTTATCCTTAGGTTTAAATAATTATGTTTAAGTTCCAAAAATATTCAAATCATCCTTTATACACTTAGATTATATACTTTCATATTTTATGAAAAACAGGTTTTTCGTGTGGACTAGTTTTATCAAAATCGGGTTTGTGACCAAGGTGGGTTGTAAGAAAGCTTTTGTATCATTTATTTACTGTAAAATAAAGTGTTTTAAGGGTTGATAAGAAGTTGGGTTGTCATGGGTTTATCGTGTCACTATCGTGACGATACGTGACGTTTCGCGTGTTTTTGGGTTTTAACGAATGACCTTGAGGTGGAAGATAGGTGAGAGGAGTTCAAAGGCTGATATAGAATCTTGAAATGATGAGGACTATCTGCCCAAAATGATGGATTAGTTCAGGTTCTAAAATGTGAGAAAAGAGATGGAAGTTTGTCATGGTGTAGGTGTATGTAAGTGTGATTACCTTGGCTTGGTGTAGTTGATGGTGCTTGTGTTTGGACAAATTTCTTGCCTCTTATATGGCTTAAGTTTTGTTATTCTTGGAGCACAAGAGGATGGGAGATTGAGGGAGAGAACACTTGGAATGTTAGCAAGAGTTGGAGAGGATGAGTAGTAAAGTTTGTGAAGTAGGGAAGGAGAGAGGAAGGGGGATATGGAAGGAGGGGGAGAGGGTTAGAATCTAGCTTCTTGGTTTCACCAAGATCATGTTGAGATTAGGAAGAAAAATTTTCAAGATACACAACCTCCATGCATTGGCTTAACATGGAGGTGATTTGACTAGGCTTAGAATTTTCTTTTTTCTTTTCTTAAAGAAAAGTCTTAAACAAATTTATGTGGTCTAGTAGTATGCATGCATGTACCGTATGTATGGATGTATGTGTATGTGTGTATGAGGGTGGCATGTATACATAGACACACACGTGATATGTATGTGTCTCATCCAGGTGTGTTTGTGTGTGTGCCGTTGAGTGTGTGTATATATATTTTTGTGTTTACAACTTGTTGTTTAATCCAACTTGTTGTTTAATCCTTTTGTTATTTAGTTTGAATATCTAGTATTTTATAATTTACAGAGTTATATTTATTATGTTTTGATGATGGACTTAAGTTGTTATTAAACGTTATGGTTTTGTTTAACTGTTTTAGCTCTAATAAACTGGGGTTATGGTTTTAGAATTTTAGTAATTGTTAGAATTCCATGTGTTTAGTTAATTAATCAAGGCTCATTTAGCAAATTTTTCTCTTCTTAGGTATCGGGACCGAGGCTCATTTGGTCGGTTTAGCATGCCCTATAATCAAGGGATTGCCCATTGGCCCATATTAGTTTTGCGAGTCAAAGCCTGTTAAGTTTCTGGTCCAATCACCTAATTAGGGTTTGATGGGCCAAAGCCCAAGGTTGTTGGGCCCAATTCATGGCTTTCTAAACGAGGTTTGGTGTCAGGGTGTGGCCCAATAGTTTTCTATGAAAAAAAATTTCTAGGCCCAAAAACCAGGGGTGTCATAGTAGGTTTGCATGAACCCTAGTGATATGAATGGAAATAGTTTGTTGAAGTGTATAGACTTACGCTGGTGATTCATCAACACCCATATTCACTGAACAGTCAACCGTATTTGTACCGCATTTGTTAAGTGACAAATGTGGATGAGTAATGTTTACTGGTATTTGCATTTGTTTTCAAATGCAGATGAATATTGTTACCCGTATTAAGTATAGCAGGTCCGCTCCTTCTGAAGTTTCTAACTGTGGTGAATACGGTTGAACACTTAGTTCACTTGCATGAGTTGAACTATTAACCACATATGTTGGACTGTCGTCCGTATTTGCTACCATTCACATTGATAGCTTATCCTGACTAAGTGAGTGAATGTAGATAATTATTTAGGTCACCCACATTGGTTTGTTACTGTTGCCCCCCCCCCTAACAAGGTACATCTGGGCTGTTATAACTATCCAAGATACACTTGAAACTGGAAGGAGAAAAAAACCCACTCGGTGGACTGCCGACACCTTTCTGGTCTTCCTTCTGAGCCATGATCAATACCGAAAAAATAAAAATGAAAATTGCTAAACCAGATCGATCTTTCGGCATAGGAAATCGGACTGTCTTTTTAACTGATACTAAGTTAAGGGAACCAAAGAGCTTTCACCGTGATTCATTGCTTACTTAGCCTTCTCAGTTTAGCATTCTACCAAAAAGATTCTTTTTTAGGGTTAATCTAGTCCTCTTTGAATTGATCTCGTACTCTAGAGAAATGGAAGCCTTTTTCTAGAAAAGATGAAGACAGGAAATTGGAACTAAATCATTCTTTCTTTGTCGACTATGGACTTTGATGACTATAGCTTCATCTTAGGGAAAGTAAAAAGAAAAGAACGTTGAGATCTTAAAGTAATTTCTTAGGTTATCTGTATTTGCTTTGACAACCCCGGTTTTTAGGCCTATAATTTTTTTTAGAAACCTTATTGGGTCACACAATGACACCAAACCTTGTCTACAGAGCCCATGAACTGAGCCAACAGCTTTGGGCTTAGGCCCACACTAATACTACACCCAAATTGGGCAATTGGGTCACAGAACTTAATGGGCTATGACCCACATAACCAATATGGGCCACAAAACCTCCGACTACCGACTATCGTTGTCGCCCACCAGTGACCCCGGCTGCCGGCGCGTCCGATCACCGCCCACGGCCGATTATCGACCGTCATCGCCCAACCGCATCAGTTTTAGACGTGCTTGATGGCGACTGTCAGTTCTCGACAACGGGCATGATCGGTTGGTGGTGGCAGTGGGGTACAACCGGTTTTCAGCAACGGGCGCGGTTGGTAGTCGTGGTTGATTGTTGGTGTTGATGGCGGTGGTGGTGGTTGGTGGTATGTAGCGGCGATGATCGGTGGTCATTCAGGTGGTGGCGCTTTGCAATGGGTGATAAATTCTGATTGCTTTATAAGTATTTTGTCATTAAATATCTTTAAATTCCCTTCATAGATTTCAATTTCTTCGCATTCCAAATCCTTTAAAAAATATTAAATTCCAAATACTATTTTTTAATTCCTATTGAAATTTCAATTCCAATTTCAATTGCAATTTTAATTCCAATAAATTTCAGAACCAAACGCCCCCCTAAAAATTTGAGGCCAAACTCTCAAAGCATTCCCAAATTAAGTGCATGCCAAAAACAACATCGTATGTATTTTTTTTAGTTTACTAAGATTAAATAAGTGATTTATTTTGTTCATATGTTCTGGTAAAAGTTTATGCCAGCATAAATTTACCTAAGTAACATAATATACTAATCTTAATCAAGCTGAAATCTGGCACGGTTCCAATCCAACACATGCTCAAGTCGAATATCAATAATTTTATTTTTTTTTACTACTCAATTGAATTTATGGAAAATTTGACTTAGAAAACAATATAAAATACAAACATTCACATGGGATGCTCGCTGCATATTAATTACATTAGAAAATCGTGGATATTGCGTATCCCAGTTTCAAATAATTTATTGTCAAAAAATTTACAAATGGATTAAATTTTTGGTATGTGGAAACTATTACATAATTATTGCCATTTGTTTTTAATTAATTGAACTAAGATTGATTTTTTTAGGGGAAAACTTTTATTAAAAAGAGCTAACAAAAAATTAAAACCCCGAGCAAAGTACAAAAAAAAATCAATACAACAAAATTCATTTCCCAACCAATCTTTCAAGAATTGTACAAGAGCCACCTTGAATCTTTCCCGTGCATTGTAGTCTTTACCCATAACAAGGTGACAGATTTGATACCCACCATAAAAGAACATTTTACGTAACTGTACATTTATTACTAACATTTTAGATACACCAACATGATACTAAAATTCTGGCATGGACCAATTTCTTTTTTACTTCAACCCCATAACCACCTTGTTAAATTCATTAGATCTTTAAAAGAGAAGGCAAAGATATTTGAAATTTTACGCTATTGAAACCATTGAGCATAGTTTCCTCAAAATCACTACATAGTTTACACACCTGAGAGGCGACATATATGTTGTGTGCCAAAAGAGCATCAACCGTGGGGATACGACCCATTTCTGCATGCCAACAAAGATATTTACCTAAAGTGAAACCCAATTATTCTATGGGAAGACATATAACTTCATTTGAACTAATAATCCTTAGCTTAAGTGCTTAGGGTGACGTATCACAAAATTTCATAAAAATAGGTGAAGGTCTTGGGTTCAAGTCCCACATGTAATAAAAATAATAAGGGGTCCAGGTGAGTCAGGAGGTTTTCTCACTTAATGTGAGTTTCCTTCTGAGAATGATCTTAGATTTCGTATTTGAATAATGGAGATTATCGGATGGTCAATGGTCCGTCCGTATTCAATTATTCGTTAAAAGAATATAACTCCATTTGAGAATCTGCTTCTTCAAAGTTTGCGTTTAATGCTCCTGACCGAATTGTCACTGCCATTTGTACTCCCCATGGTTAGTAAGATCAATTAAAGTGGATTGGTGGATGTTTATTCATTCACATCATCAGTGGCGGAGCTTGAAACAAAACATAGGGGGGCGGGGGCGAAAGTAAACTATTTTATGAGGGGGGGGCGGAATCTATTTTTATTAAAAAACTTTCACTACCGGACCAAAAATTTACACTATCGAGCCAAAAATTTACACTACGGACGAAAAAAGAGGGGGGGCGGGGCCCCCCCGGCCCCCATGAAGCTTCGCCCTTGCACATCATAAGGGCCGGTCCTGAGAGTACACAAAAAATTTTAACCCCTGAACGAATAGAAAAAAATGGGCCCCAATAATATAAAATAGATAATTCGTATGTAAAAAATGTATAAGCGATGATAATTGTTATACTAATAAACAAAATATTGTAGCAAAATAATCTAGTTTACTTACTTAAGGAAATCATGAGACCCTCCCAGTTTTTTTTTAAATGAGTTTAAATGGTAATAGAATAAATTATTTAAAACGTTAATAGGCCATGAGTTTCAATAGGTCAAAATAATTAAATTGCTATTGGATTTTGTTAATTAGTTTGTTAGTAGCCTATAATTGCTTTGAAAAAATATATATACATACTTATTTAATATAAAGAAAATTAAAAAATTTTGGGCCCTTCAGTTGATCTTGCCTTGAGCGGTCGCCCACTCCATCCTCCTCAGGGCCGCCCATACATATCACCATTATTATGAGAAAAGAAAGATAAAGTATAGTTCTATTTTTATAAAACTTAAATTAATTTTCAAGTGAAAAGTTACACGAGAAGATCTAGAAACGACAGATTATTCAACGATGAAAGCATTACCGTATACAAGAAGCATAATTAGATCAAGATGTTAGGGTTCATGTAGATTAAAAATAGGGTGATTAATGTGTCATTACACTGGAAAAAGTAGTGTAATTTGAAATTTATTAACCTTCTTTATCAGTGGGGCCGGGGTTTCAAGAAACAACGTATAATTACCAGTCTAGTACCAAGCATTTGCACTACTGTTTTTTGGGGACATTGTTGGGTTATGTATGTGTTACATGAGTAACGTTTATTTATTACTTGTCTCCCTAATTTATAGTGTGACAATATTATGTCATATATTTAACAATCAATTTAATGTTTCATCTGCTTACAAAATATCATAAGATTGATTTTCATTTAATATGAGACGTGGTTTCATCACAAACTCTCCAAGTTTGCTATATGCATACAATAATATATATTGTTAATATTCAGACCTGAAGGTTGTCAACCATTTGGTTTGACACTCTTGCCACATGCAAGGACATATTAAAGTAATTATTAAGGATATATTAAAGTAGTTAGTTAGTTGAGTTTGTTACCCTTGTTATATTACATCAAGTTGTATATCAAGATTCAAAGATTAGAAGGGAGCATATTTTCGATGATTTACATCGTTAATATTTTCTTTGATGTTATTGTAGAAATGAAAAGCGTAATTTGAAACAGATGAAGTGGTTAATAACTCGCTTATGTGTTTGTATTTTTCTAGTTAGTTTTATGCTAATCTTGTTTCAATAACGACATGTTGTCGTTGAAAAAAAAACAAACACAAAAATTCTTTCAAGCTTTTCAAGAATGAAGCAAAGTTATCAAACATGAGCATGAATATACAAACATCAAATAAAAAGAACAACTCCAATAATTACACAAGCTTATTAATTATTGAACACCCCATATTCAAACTTCCAAGGACACCATTAGGCAACAAGGAGTAACAATAGCATCCATAGATGCAAAAAGAGATACAATATTATATCCTCATTTAGAATGAGCAATTGGTTTTAATTTTAAACTAACACTCTACTTGAATTAGAAATATATCACCACAATTAATGATTTCATATTGAATTGAATCAAACGATTATGAAGAAACAACAATGAAAATGAATTGTATAAATCTATTCAAAATTCACTAATCTATATAAAACTCTGTCAAACTGTCTAACTATCTAACTACCTTTAACGGTTTATAGCCTAAACTTAAAATCTCAAAGACATTAAACAATTTTGCAAAATAGTTTCGCATAGCAACAAAATGAACTTCTGACAACCTTACAAGACCTAGTCCAACGTCTTTTTTCTCACTTTTCTAGCATCACATTAGACAAAGTTACAAGATACTTTGGTTGCGAGCATACTAGTTCATTACTATTAATAAAAAGTTAGGAACTGTAAAACGCTATTTTGATATAAGATATAATTAAGATTAAATATAAGTAAATAGTTTAGTTAATAAAATATATATACTTTTAAACTTTCATTTTAAAAACCTTTTCCAAACATTTCTTTTTTTTAAATCTAGAAGATTTCATTCTAAAGAAATTGTTTTAGAAAAAAAATGACAGTTTTTTTTATGAAAAAATTGTTGTTTTAAAACTATGGTTTTTAATTTTTTTTTGTTGTATATATTACCAGGTTACAATCCCGTATGATACACAAGCTAAATAAATTTACTATGATATGGTTTATAATATAAAAAACTATGTCTTAAATATTGTGTATTATACAGATTGAATAAACTCATGTATTACACAATCGAAAATTTAAAATTAACATATTTAAAATTTTAATTAGGGATAGTTTTAACTAATAAGGGTGAGTTTATTATACAAAGTGTATTTTTGCTACAAAGTGTGAGAAGACACAATAAGCCTAAAAAGTCATAAAAATTAATATCTCACAATCTAATTCGAATTTTAGAAAAGTAATTCGGAACTTATGTTACTCTCGTTGTCCTCTTTCAGAAAAAAATAAAAATAAAATAAAATAAAATAAAATTTATTGTGTATTTATATGACACAATAACGTCATTGTGTCTTTTATATTGACACAATGATGTCATTGTGTCTTTCATAATGAAACAATGAAGTCATTTTATTTTTCATAAATGACAAAATAAAAAAATGATAATTTTTTAATTTTTTTAAATTTTTATTTATTTTTTTTTCTTAGTGAGGACGACTAGGGGAACAAAAACTCTGAATTACTTTTTTGAAATTCGATTTAGATTGTGAGATATAATTTTTTATGTCTTTTTTTTAACTCATTGTGTCTTCTCACACTTTATAGCAAAAATATACTTTGTATTTGAACATTTTTCAATTAATAAATAGCTATTATAGCATTCATAATTAAGAGGAGAGTGAAGCGGACAAACCAATTATTAGATGGTCTAGAACGATAACAAGTGTCTGGATTTATTTTTATTTATTAGTAAGAGATTTTTTATCTTTTAAAATATATATCTTTAATTTTTTAACTTCTTTATAAATATCACATTTGAAAACTCTAGTTTTAATTATTTTTTTAACTTTTTGTTTTAAAAAAACCTGGTTTAATATGTAACACATATTTTTTATAAAGATCAGTTTTAAAATAATTTATATTTTCAAAAAGGTTTATTGTTCCAAAAAACTTCATAGTTTTAAAAAGTTTTTGTTTTTATATAAAAAATACTTTTTAGTCAATATATTTAGGTTCTATTTAACTAAAAAGATGTTTTTAAATGTACTGCTTTTTATAAAAATTTGGATTATTGAAATTAAAAATGAAAATCTTTAGATTAGTTAACTTTACTTTTTTAAATAAATAAAAGTTTTAGACATGAAATAGATCGGATGGTGAATATGATGATAACATGTGTTACTTATGTAATCATTTATTATATTAAGATTATTATTGTTATTGTTATTTTTTATCGTTTATTTATGGTACCTAATAAATAGATACCCAGTTTTATAAATCGACACCCCCCTTATACGCCGCGTATGGAACCATACGCGGCCCATGCCCGGCGTATAGGTATCGACCATTAATGCGACATTAATGACTGACACTCAACGTCACATCAGTTTACCTATACGGGGCGTATAGGTCCATACGCCACGTATAGGTCGGTGTCGATTTAAAAAAGTATATAAGCTATACGCCGCGTATGGACCCATACGCGGCGTATAGATCCTCGAACCGCTATATCTTTCAAACTTTCTCATTTTTACACACACTTCGAAAAAAAACTCTCTCGTATAGCCCTATACTACACTTATTGATCTTCGATTTTTCTACATCCAGGTATGTATTATTGTTCCTACATCATTATTATGTTAATCGTTCATTGATTTAAACGTTAAAGTAGTGTTTTATGCCTTATAATGGGTGATTTAAAAACTGGTAGATAGAAACATACGCTAGTACAGCCCCGCGTATAGGGCTATACGCAGCGTATAGTTCTATAGTTGGGGACGAAGACCCATAGGTGTATACCTTATACGCGGCGTATAGATCTATACGCGGCGTATAGGGGGGTGACCATACGTGACCTGTGGCCCAAACGTGGGACCCTATACGTGGCGTATAGGTCTATACGCGGCGTATAGTGGCGGGGTTGACCTATACGTGGCATATGTCCCATACGTCGGTACCCTATACGCGGCGTATAGCTCTATACGCGGCGTATAGGGTAAATACATATATACAAATACATATATATGTATATACACATATACATATACATATACATATATATGTATATACACATATACATATACATATACATATACATATACATATGTATATGTACATATACATATACATGTATATGTACATATACATATACATATACATATACATATACATATACATATACATACACATATACATACATATTTACATACACATATATATATACACATATGCATACACATATACATACACATATACATATACACATATACATACACATATACATATACATACACATATACGTATACATATACATATGTATATGTATATGTATATATACGTATACGTTGTTTTTGACCTATTTGTTTTCTTATGCAGATATGTCTTCCGATTCTGATATTGAGGCTGACGTTGTTGACCATATTGCTGAGCATCCTTGGCTGCAGTTTGAGGCCGGTTCCATTGAGCACGCTAACTGCTAAAAATTTATTCGTATGAAGATCGGTCATCAAAAGGCCGTAGATTGGGAGGTTATGGCCGAGCTAGGAGAGCGCGATCGTCTTGCTGCTATTATCGGAGACGATACGCTGTGGAGACGTCTTTTTGAGATCGCGTTTTTACCGTCCTACCGTGAGCTGACTGTGGAGTTTTTATCCACATACCTATATGCCGTCCTGACGAGGCTGATGAGCCGGAGACTGTCACCGAGGGTATTACTGAGATGGAGGAGAGTTGATTGAGAGAGTGGTGGCCTCAGATTTTCGGAGGTCCGTTTCAGAGGAATAAAGGCAGGGTCACCGGCATTCGAGATCCTCTCATCCGTTATCTGCATCGTATGATCGGCACGTCCATCACGGGACGTGGCAAGAGTCGGGAGTGGTGTACCATTCCCGACTTATTTTACTTATACTGTTTGATTACGGGGACCGGGTGCAACCTGGCGAGATGTTTGGCAGCGTATTTTGCGTCGTATTATCATCGGCAGGAGCGAGGAGCGGTGTATGGCGGCGCGTACATCACGTTGATTGCCCGATCGATCGAGCCGGTGAGATTAGATCGTCGTACGCTGCCAGTTTCCGGGTGGCATACGATTCTCTCTTCGACCCGGGGAGATCTGGCAGCCTGCACCTGTTCAGCAGCTCGGCATTGCCGATCCACAGTAGCAGCACGGGCAGCCGCATGATCAGCCACCACCCAACGAGCAGCCACATGATCAACCGCCACCTCAGCCACATCAGCTGCCTCCTCAGCCTCAGTTCCCGCGACATATTTATAGAGATGTGAGGCTGCCTACACGTATGGAGACATTTATGCAGGACATTTCTAGGAGTTTACGGCAGCAGAGTCGACGGCTCGATCGAGTTGAGGATCTTATGGAGTGGCACGTTCAGCTTGAGATTGCGCAAGCCCGTGCTGCTGGTATTGATCCTCCGTCGTTGCCACCGCCTCGAGATTACCCTGACTCCCCGTAGTTTTGATAGCATTGTAATTTTTATTTTGTTATGTAATTTAAAAACTTTGTTATTTATATTATCAGTTTATGTTTATCTTATATGTTTATTATCAGTTTATGTTTATCTTATATGTTTATACACAAAAATCTTTACACATATACAACACACATACATACCTACATACATACATACATACATACATACATAAACACATACATACACACACACATATACATACATACATACATACATACATACATACATACATACATACATACATACATACATACATACACACATACATACATACATACATACATACATACATACATACATACATACATACATACACACATACACACATACATACATACACACATACAAACATACAAACATACACACATACATACATACATACATACATACATACATACATAAATACATACATATATACATACATACATAGATACATACATACATACATACATATATACATACATACATACATACATACATACATACATACATACATACTGTCACACCCTCAGATTCCGGGTCTGGAATCTATCACGGAGGGGTGAGCAAACAGGATCGAACACAGTAGTCACACATGAGATGCAATTATCTATATGACAGTTTTTAGATAATCATTACAATAATTATTCAGAGTTATATTATGCGTAGCGGAAGTAAATATAGATTGTTTCATGACAACATGTCTAAATCATATTTCAGATAATAATCAATAGGTATCTTGAGCTCTTATATGATCCTACGTGCATGTCCGTAAGCTCCTAGTAGATACCTGAGAATACATGTAAATCAAGTGTCAACACAGGGTTGGTGAGTTCACAGGTAAGTAAAACATATTGATAAATCATCAATTATCATCAAATAGGATTTATAGAAAAAGTGTGAGTTTAATTTACTCACCGGTATATGAATAGCCTGTCGGAACCCTTTTTAATAAGGTGAACCCGCTATCCCACATACCTACTAAGTACAAGCCCAACAAATCCTTCACATTGAATTTGTCCATGTCACTTAGTTTATTATCCTTTTATGTGTATATTATATTTTCATAATAATTTCAAATCAGAGGGAGCAAATCCTCCTTTACATTTATCCTCATATGGGTTGTAAGTGGAACTATAATGCAAACTATATAAAGTGCACATCTGCCTTCTCACTACAGAAACAGTCATCCCGAATGACATCAAGATCTTTGTGCATCTGATATGGATCACATGTCCATACCTTTGTGGGGGTAAGTCACTCCCCGATAGTACTATCCAAAAGATCCCTGCTTATTTATAGTCCAGTTTACAGAGAAGGATTTTCATAATAACCATATGTAATCATAAATGTGATCAAATTATTATTTAACATAATACACAAAAATAATTTGTAATTTCAATTACAACATGTATTCCAGCCCCAAAACATTTAAATGATTAAAAAGGGGAATAGTTATGAACTCACCTCAGTTCCTGTGTGGTGTTGATAACCTAGTAAATTCCTGTTAAGGAATTATAATTTCACGTAAGCAAACAGATACAAATCCAAAAACCTAAATAAGTTAGATCTTGAACCTGGTGTTCAATTGATCTAGGTTTTGGTTTTCTAGGATTTTTTTATAAACATTAAATCATTTAATTATTTTTGTTAATAATTAATGATTTATATAAAATTTAATTAGTTTAATAATGATTTTGACATATCATTATATTCTAATTAAATTATAGACGTTATATAAACATATAAGTTTATATTTAATTTTTGTAAGATTTTATAAATATTTAAATTTATAAAATTTACTTAGTATTTATTTTACCAAAATAAGTCCATAAAATATTATAACATCCATTAATAATTTGATGATCTACTTTATTATTTGGAAATCCATTTTTATATGGATAATAATTTATAACACATGTAATATTTATTTTCATAAATAATTTAGGCTTTTAAATAATTATTTTTCCATAATTATTATGATTTATCATTAAATAAAAATGATATGGTGTCCAATTAATGGATTTATACTTTAAATCATAATTTAAAGTCTATTTTTATAAAAATGGTTATTTATAATATTTTTAAATATTATTTTATAAATTTTATTTAAAGTGTTTTTAAATAAATAAATTACAGAAAATTAATTAAAGTCTTTCAAAATAACAGAAGTTTTTAAAAATTATTTTTATAATTTTTAATAATTTTTATTTATTTTTAAAAGTATTAAAAAGGTGTAAAAAAATGTTGGGAGGTGCACGGGTTCGAACCCGTGACCTCCCCCCTCACAACCCCGTGCACAAACCAGTGAGCCATGTGCTCCACATCGATCAAAAGCCGGTTCTAATTATATTTAACAATGGTTTTGCAATTTCCCCAATTTCGTATGAACCCTAGAACAAATCGATCAAATTGATGCTCGATTCGATTGTGTTAATACATGAATTCATGGGGCTTTTGTTCCCCATGATGAATCGAGTCTGTGGGTATAGTTAATTACCTGTTTTGTTGTTTGGATGATAAGATCAGTTACAGAGAAGCTTCGGGTGTGCCTTGAATTAGTTCGATGTGAATTCGTTGTTTTTATTCCAATTAATCTTGAGGGCAGCTTCGGGTGATGGTTAGAAGTAATAACCCTCTATCAATTTTGTGAATTGATGATCATATGGCAGAGGTCGATCGAGTTGCAGGTCTTGAAGAAGAAAGAGATCGAATCGAGGCTTCTGTGTGTGTTAGGGTGCAATTGAGAGCGTAGTCCGATTGTTAATACTTATAGAATTTTGTACAAGTGGTTAATTCAATTATGGTTGAGTTCTTAGTGCGATTCGAAGTTGTAAAGATGGCCGACATGTTCACGTGGTGGTTAGATCGCACCAGCTGATCCTTTATTCGAATTGTTGGGTGGGTCGAGTTCGAATCGTTCACATGAGAGTGTCGGTAGCTTTAATTCGATTAAAAACCGTGTATTTTTGGCGTTTTGGGTTGGCCGGATTGTTGCCGGAGATGCGCCGGAACAGTGGTCGCCGGCGAGGGGGTGTTTGGGTTATTTTAATTACAGAATGGTCCCTCGAGTTTTGTAAACTGTCATTTCATGTTTTTTTTTTTTTTTTTTTTTTTTTTAGAGTTTAAAACATGTTTTAAAATTTACAAATAACCCCCTGGACTTTATTTAAATCAATTAAATAAATTTTGTAAATAATTATTATTAATATATTTTCATTATTATCATTATTTTCATTATTAACATTATTATATATTTTTTTTTTAATAATAACATCATTATTATTTTTATTATTATTTTTGATAATAATATCATTATTATTATAATTATTATTATTATCATTATTTGTAATAACATATCATCATTATTATTATTATTATTATTATTATCATTATTTTTATTATTATTAATATTATTATTAAATAATAATAAAAATATAAAAACAAATCATAAATTCACATAAAAATCTTATATTAATTCACGGAAAATTTCGGGTTGTCACATCATCCCCCTGTTAGAGGAATTTTCGTCCCGAAAATTAAGATGTACTAGCAACATTTTTGAACAGGTTAGGGTACTTGCGCATCATTTCGTCCTCTCGTTCCCAAGTGAACTCAGGACCACGCCGGGAGTTCCACCGAACTCTGACAATCGGAATCTTGCTATGCTTCAGTTGTTTAACTTCCCTATCCATGATTTCAACTGGTTCTTCGACAAACTTGAGTTTTCATCTACTTGTAGTTCCTCTAAAGGCACAACAAGTGATTCATCGGATAAACATTTCCTTAGATTGGATACGTGGAAAACATTATGCACACCACCAAGTTCAGCAGGTAGATTTAATTCATAGGCTACTGGGCCGATCCTTCTGACAATTTCAAAAGGTCCCACGTAGCGAGGGTTCAATTTCCCTCGTTTCCCAAAGCGTATAACTCCCTTCCAGGGAGATACCTTTAGCAAAAATTTATCCCCTTCCTGAAATTCCAGTGGTTTGCGGCGTTTATCAGCATAGCTTTTCTGGCGATCCCTGGCAGCAGCCATGCGTTCTCTTATCTGGACAATTTTCTCATGAGTTTCAAAGATCAACTCTGGACCAGTAAGTTGACTATCTCCAACTTCTGCCCAGCAAAGTGGTGATCTACATTTACGTCCATATAAGGCCTCGAATGGTGCCGCCTTGATGCTCGAATGATAGCTATTGTTATATGAGAACTCTACCAAAGGTAAATGACCTTCCCAGTTCTTTCCAAAGTCAATAACACAAGCCCTAAGCATATCCTCAAGAGTCTGTATGGTTCTTTCACTTTGACCATCAGTTTGAGGGTGATAGGCTGTGCTCATATCTAGGCGAGTGCCTAGAGCTTTCTGAAGTTTTCCCCAGAAGATTGATGTAAACCGTGCATCACGATCAGAGATAATAGACACTGGCACTCCGTGTCTTGAGACAATTTCTTTGATGTACACCCTTGCAAGTTTCTCCATCTTGTCTTTCTCACGGATGGGTATGAAATGAGCGGATTTGGTGAGACGGTCAACGATAACCCAAATGGTGTCATTGCCCGTTTGAGACTTGGGTAAACCAGTGACGAAATCCATGGTTATCATTTCCCACTTCCACACGGGAATTTCTGGTTGGGTTAACATTCCTGAAGGCTTTTGGTATTCGACCTTGACTTTAGAACAAGTCAAGCACTTTGAGACATAAGTTGCAATATCTGCCTTCATTCTTGGCCACCAGTAAACAAGCTTCAAGTCGTAATACATCTTATCTGCTCCTGGGTGGATATAGTATCTAGACTTGTGGGCTTCATCCATGATCAAGCTCCTCAGATTCCCGTATAGGGGTACCCAAATCCTTCCTGCTATAAAGCGTATCCCATCCGAATGAACTTCAAACTGTTGGTCTAGCCCTCGAAGGTTTTCATCTTTAATGTTCTCTTCTTTCAGGGCTTCAGTCTGAGCATTCAAGATTTGTGCCGGCAGGTTGCTTTGAATGGTAAGTTGTAGAGCTCGCACTCTACGAGGTTTCACATGTTCTTTCCTACTCAAAGCATCAGCCACAATATTTGCTTTACCAGGATGGTACTTGATGGCACAATCATAATCGTTTAGTAGTTCAAGCCACCTCCTCTGCCTCATGTTCAGCTCCTTTTGATTATACAGGTGTTGAAGACTCTTGTGGTCGGTATAAATAGTGCACTTAGTACCGTACAAGTAATGTCTCCATAATTTAAGAGCAAACACAACAGCTCCCAGTTCTAGGTCATGAGTTGCATAGTTCTTCTCATGAGCCTTTAACTGTCTTGAGGCATAAGCTATGACTTTGTCGCGTTGCATCAAAACACATCCCAGTCCCTGAACAGAAGCATCACAGTAGACTACAAAGTCTTCAATACCGTCGGGTAGGGACAATATAGGTGCACTGCACAACTTCTGTTTCAGTGTTTGGAAAGCAGCCTCTTGCTTGAACCCCCAATGATATGCTACCCCCTTTTGGGTAAGCATGGTCAATGGCTGAGCTATCTTGGAGAATCCCTCGATAAATCTCCTGTAATAGCCGGCTAGTCCCAGAAATTGTCTAATTTCCGTTGGATTAGAAGGTGTAGGCCAACTTTTGATGGATTCAATTTTAGCTGGGTCTACATGAATTCCATTAGCATCAATTACATGGCCAAGGAATTGAACTTCTTTAAGCCAGAAATCACATTTCGAGAACTTAGCATAAAGCTCCTCTCTCTTTAGTAGTTCAAGGATCAATCTCAGATGTTCTTCATGCTCCTGCTCATTTTTGGAATAGATCAAGATGTCATCAATGAAGACAATGACAAACTTGTCTAGATAAGGCTTGCATACACGATTCATGAGATCCATGAATACAGCAGGTGCATTTGTTAGCCCAAATGGCATGACTGTGAACTCAAAGTGACCGTATCGAGTTCTGAAAGCCGTCTTCATAATATCTTCATCTCTGACTCTCAGCTGATGATAGCCGCTTCTAAGATCTATCTTGGAGTAAATGCTCGAACCTTGCAGTTGGTCGAATAAGTCGTCAATACGTGGCAAGGGATAACGGTTCTTGATCGTCACTTTGTTCAGTTCCCGATAGTCAATGCACATTCTGAAGGTTCCGTCTTTCTTCTTCACAAATAACACTGGTGCTCCCCATGGTGACGAGCTAGGTCGGATGAATCCTTTATCAAGGAGTTCCCTAAGCTGGTCAGATAGTTCTTTTAATTCAGAAGGTGCGAGACGGTATGGTGCCCGAGCTATAGGTGTAGTTCCAGGTACTAACTCGATTGAAAACTCGACCTCTCTTTTAGGGGGCAACCCAGGCAGTTCATCAGGAAACACTTCAGGAAATTCCCTGACGACGGGTACATCTTCAATCTTCCTTTCCTTCTTATCTTTGTCAGTGACTAGGGCTAGGATAGCAGTATGTCCTTTTCGAAGACACTTTTGAGCCTTCAAATAAGAAATAACTCCCATCACAACACCAGTTTTATCTCCCTCCACACACAGGACTTCATCATTTGGTAGGGGGATACGAATCATTTTGTCTTTACAGATAATTTCTGCAGAGTTTTTGGATAGCCAATCCATACCAACTACCACATCGAAGCTTCCCAAAGTAATGGGCATGAGGTCTATTGGTAGGATATGACCTGATAAATCTAGTGTACAGTTTTTCAGGATTTGTGATGCGGTCAAGGATTTACCATTTGCTACTTCTACAACATATGGCTCATCTAGGGGTACAGGGTTTACATTCAAGTGCTTATAGAAAGTATCAGATACGAAGCTTCTATCAGCTCCCGTGTCAAATAATACTATGGCATAAACATTATTCACCAAAAATTTTCCCATAATAACGTTAGGGTCTTTGAGAGCCTCACCTTTGCCAATAACGAAAGCTCTGCCCTTGGCTGTATCTTTCTTTTCCCCAGTGCAGTCTTTAGCAATATGGCCCTTTTCTCCACATCTGAAACAAATAACTTCCTTCTTTCCACCATTCTGCTGATTACCATCCTTCTTTCCTTGGTCTTGAGTCTTGGTTCTACATTCAGGAGCAGTGTGCCCCCTCTTGTTGCATTTGTAGCAGATGATTGCGGTACACTTGCCATGATGACGCTTGCCACACCTCTGACATCTAGACGGAATGCCCTGATTGTCTTGGTGCTTTTTCTGATCTTGCTTCTTGCTTGTACCTTGACTCTCACCATCTTTAGCATCTTCAAACTTTCTCTTCCCCGAGCTTTCAGCAGCAACACCCTTACCCTTGTTTCTTGGTGGTAACTTCCCCTGAGCCACAGCTTCATTAGTCAGCTTGTGAGCTAACCTAATGGCCTGTTGGATTGAGGTTGGGTTGGAGGAAGTGACCATAGATTGAATGACCGGAGACAGTCCACGGATGTAGCCTTCAATTCTTCTGTGAGCAGGCTCCATCATATGAGGACACAAGGTTGCGTACTCATGATTTTCAGTGGTATACCTTTCAATTTCAGATCCCACCATTTTATGGTTCCAGCACTCGGTTTCAAACCTTTGTACTTCTTCTCTTGGACAGAATTCTTCCATCATCAGCTGTTTGAATTCCTCCCAATCCATAGCATTGGCTAGGGAGAGAGTAAGTCTCGAAACTTCTGTCTTCCAGAACGAGAGTGCAGCTCCACTCAAGGCTCCGGAGGCATACTTGGTCCTACTCTCATCGGGACATTCAGATATAGCGAAGATGGATTCACATTTCTCGAACCACCTTATGAGCCCAATGGCCCCTTCTGCACCAGTGAAGGTATCTGGTTTGCAGTCTAGGAACTTTTTATATGAATAGTGATGACCATTCTGAGCAGCCTGAGTGGCTAGGGCTGCAGCAACACCTTGATTGACCAAGGCTTGTATTTCTTCAGGAGTCATCCCTATTGGGACAGTTCCTCTGGCGCGTCCTCTACCTCTGCCTCTGCCCGCTGGTGCGTCCATCTATCATGAAATTGTTTGGTGAGAATTCACACTTTGACATATTCAATAGAGGCATTTTATATCAAATATTCAAAGTATGGACAATTACTGTAGGGTAGATGGGAATTTAAGAAAACTGGGTTTTTCGATTAAATTCGGCAGGGCACGAGTACTAAGGAAACAAGTCTCGCTTTAGGTTAGGACAAGCGTGGCTTAGATTACCAAATGGAACATATCAAGGTAATCACGAGAAGCCATTTGCCTTAAGGACTTGTATATGACTGTAGTAACTTCACGTGTTACAATAGCGAAAATCTTACGGCCAGAGTTTCTAAATCGTGAACGGATTTGACGAGAAGACATGCTGTATAATATGGAAGGAAGAAACCTTTATGAAAAACGGGTAATTGGTTTCTAAAACTTTTCAAAATAATAAAATCATTAATGAGATTGTTTAGAATAACAATGAGAGGTTAGGAGTGTAAACGTTCGGTTCGCAAACCAAAGCGAATACGTTGACTTATCAAAGTATTTGTGTCCACCACAACCTTAACGAGGACATGCGTACCTATAAGCGAATACTCATCTCGAGGGTTCCCAGGTGAGGTAATCAAGTTGTATGAATACCTTGCCTAGACAGAACACCTTAAGATACAGGTATCCCACTCTTCCAGCATTGCATGTTCTCGGTCATGTGACACGGACTTTGACGAGATTTGAAAACCATTTGATTTAGGCACGATGATAAGTGTAGATCCCACGTGTCGTTGAGAATAAGTTTAGGAATGAGTCAAAGAGTCAAAGTTATGTTTAGGAAAACAACTATCTAAGTTTAAGCATATAACTTCTTAATCCTATTCTATCTCTAACTAAGGCAATTTACTTTGTGCAACTATTGTGTGTGGCTATAGGCTAGATGCAATCCCTAACTCAGTATAACCAGTGGCTCTGATACCAATCTGTCACACCCTCAGATTCCGGGTCTGGAATCTATCACGGAGGGGTGAACAAACAGGATCGAACACAGTAGTCACACATGAGATGCAATTATCTATATGACAGTTTTAGATAATCATTACAATAATTATTCAGAGTTATATTATGCGTAGCGGAAGTAAATATAGATTGTTTCATGACAACATGTCTAAATCATATTTCAGATAATAATCAATAGGTATCTTGAGCTCTTATATGATCCTACGTGCATGTCCGTAAG
>CM044005.1:83866290-84063790 GCA_024085815.1 Flaveria linearis | reverse complement strand
TATGGACCCATACGCGGCGTATAGCTCCTCCACGTATGGGTCATAAGTCACGTATGGGTATAAAATGTCAAACCCTATACGCCGCGTATGGACCCACACGCCGCGTATAGGGTATAAAACGTCAAATCAACAACGCACCCTATACGCGGCGTATAGGGTATAAAACGTTAAATCAACAACGCACCCTATACGTCGCGTATGGACCCATACGCGACGTATAGGGTACAGGGGTGTTGATGGGGGGTGTCTAAATAAAGGGACTCTTATTTATTTATTTTTTTTTTGAACAGCCAAGTATGATTAAAAAAAAAGCCACTAGCAAGATGCTAGGACCAAAAGTACAAACATGATACATCCAAGAAGCAGATATATCAAAAATGAAATATACACCATGAGTTCCAATATAGACTTCCACACTTTCCCCTATGCTTTAGCCATGCAAACGAAAGGAATCTGATTTCATCCAGGGATGCGGCCACTGAGATAGGAAAAGAGTTGAAAAGTAATCCGTTGCGAGCCTTCCAAATACACAACAAAGTCGCCATGAAAATAGTCAGCCATGAAAATAACAAGTCTCTTATTTATTTATTTATAAGATTAACCTTTACAAGTTTACATGTCAGCCTTTATTTTAATGTCGCGAGTAGGAGTACCCACGTCTTGTCAGTTCACGTATTTAGTATTCATTTATTTTCACTACATTAATTTCTCAAAAGGAATTAAAACAAATTGTTCACACTGGATTCATGCTGCACAGTAATTATTTTACAAAATTATGGATTTTGCGTATCTCCATTTCAAATTATTTATTATTATCAGTTTATATTCAAATCAGGTAATTAAATGTAATTCAAGTGTATGCACAGAATTTATATATTAAATTAATTAAATGCCAGTTAATTTAACTTTTTAATTTCATAAGATAAATCAATTAATGTGGATAGGTGGGGAGATGCTATATCATGGTATTGACTTTTAGTATTATATAAATGTAAACATAAAATAGTCGAGTTATCATGGGTTTTATTTTCTTTATAATTTATGCTTAAGATGATAATCATACCAATAAATATACTTTCTCTATATACCATTTACACTTAACAAACGGATGCCAATTAGTCAATGTATTATGAAGAAAGTTAGCACTTATGAATATATATAAAATTAATGCGTTTTAGTTCCAACTTACAACTTATGGCTTTGACGCTTATAACTATTATAACTATTATGATATTTGACTTTTTATCTTATGGTGGTGATAAAAATATACATGTGATATTTTTCATATTTTGAATACTTTTGTTTGTTAGAAATATGAATGTAATAAAAGTTTGAAAATGATATAATTTTATTTTGAGTTTTTAGTTGTTTGTCCTACCCCTCCCAGACCCTGCTTTCTATCTTTCAAGATAGAGGAATGATTTGCCGCCACTTACCCCTCGGAAGCGGTCTCTCTATCTTTCAAGATAGAGGAATGACTTGCCGCCACTTACCCCTCCCAGACCCTGCTTTCAGCGGGATACACTGGGTATGTTTGTTTGGTTGTTTTAGTTGCTTGTCTTAAGTTTTTTTTTCTAGATGAGTTTTAGAACGAATTTCGAGTTACAAGAATCTTAAAATATGAGTTCAAGCCGCATAAGATCATAAATCGAGACATGAGCACTTTAAAGAAACTTATAAATTCGATTTTCTAAGTAACATACGATAGAAATATATGAGACTGGGCTTCGAGCACAAATTTATTATTGGGTACGAGGCAAGAAATGCCAAAACCCATCGCCATCCCTAGCTAACTTGCAGTTAAGAGTATTCAAGATCAGTAAGATATTATGAAGGCTCCTTAGATGCACATCGACTAGTGGTGTAAATGAGAATAAGGTTTGAGATCGACGAGCTTGATAATTCCGTATTCAACTTGTTAACTGAGAAGGCCAGAGCATAAGATTAAGTTGTTTCTAACTCTTGTATGTAAATCCCAAGTTCGACTTATGAGTAATTTTAGAGACTCGCGTATCATATTAATATTTATTGATTACTTATTATTATACATGTAAATATTTTCTATAATAGCATTTATTGCTTAGTACAGGAAGCTTAGGATCAGGCTCGTTTATCATACAAGCTTTAAGTTAGCCTAAGCTCAACTTTAAACTCGTAAAAGCTCGGTTTAAGTTTTTATATATTTATTTATTTTTATTCCAAGGTACAACTTGCCACTCTTTTCAATGTTTAAATGATATTAAGTTCAGAACAATCATGTTTCTCGTTAAAAATATAATAATGTCATGCTTAATAAAATAAAATTGTATATAATATTTGGATCTAAGAAATAAGTTTTATATCAAAATAATTGAAATGGGTTCATCTATAAGGAGACAATGTGAACCTGTGACAACTACCTTGTAATCAACTTAATTTCAATCACAACTATAAAAGCAACAAGAGATCTGATTCAAACATACCACAAAGCCAATAAGCCTGCAAAAACTCACCAACGTAGACCTTGCAGAAGCTTATTGTTGCGGTGGTGGTCAACCGGAAATTAAACTTTTAACTCCAAAGATGGCAGAGGCGGAGCAATGGCGGCCCGAGGTGGAAGAAGAGGCCGAGAAATGGCGGCCGGGGGTCGAAGAAGAGGCGGAACCGGGGTTGAAAGCTAGCGCGACCGTCGACGTTGCCAATGGTCACAATTTGGACAAAAGTGGAGGTAATTTAAAAAGATGTTATAATGTTTTACCACATCACAACTTGATATGTATAATGTCACATGGTAACATATGCAGATGTTATGAATATTTTGGGATTTGATGACATTGGTGCCAATGTTGATGGACCCACGAACGGGGGCGAAAGCAGCGCGAGTCACGTGGAAACCGGAGAGAGTTCTAAGAACGTTGGAGAAGTAGTCGAAGAGGAAGTAGTCGAGCTAGAGTTTGAAAAAGTGAAGCCAAAGCTCGCGACACATTCTATGCATTGTCCCAAATGCAAGTCCGAGATCACGAAAGTTATTCTTCGTAGAAAGGTTATCTCGCATCGACCCCGTGATGAGCGACCCGCTCCGGTAGTGTCGGAACCTGATCCCGAGCCGAAAAATCTACTTGGATGTTTCTCTTGCTTAAGTCTGTTCACATGCTCTGGTAAAACAGCACTCTCACGTTTGTAAAAAATATAACATTTTGGTAAACTCTAACTAATTAATATATTCTCTTTAGTAATACCTTCGTTTTTCTTAAACAGAAAACGGATGTTTCAACCCGTTTGACATCTTCAGAAGATCAAAACGCCCATCGATCCCGCAATTCCTTCTAGCGAAGAAGGAAAGCCGAAAGTTGTGGTTCGTGAAAACGGTAATATTTTATTTTCACACAAGACATCAATCTAGTTTTTGACTATGAAATTCGTTATTTGTGTTTTGTTGATCTTATTTTGTTAATTCTAAAAATTATTATTTTACATAATTCAAACAGAATCATGTTTTAGCATGTTTTGGATCATCGGTAAGGAAAAAGAACCAAAAGATCCTCAGTCATCGAAACCAGCTGTCGTAAGTTCAAGCGAAGTTCAACCTTCTACATATGTCACCGAGACAACCATCATCCCAAAAGGTGAATTGTTTAATATCTCGAAAATACATCTATTGAAATTTCTTAACATAAAGTTTAAACTTGTTGGCTAAAAGCATTTTCATAAACAATACAGAGGCACTCATATAAGGCTTTGTATTCGCTTGTATACACATCTTTCAAGGCCTTTTTTTTCCTCTCTTTTATCATGCGTTTACAACCATAAAAAAGATATGTTATATTTTTACTCGCTATGGTTCGAGTCAAATCGTAAATTTAGTCCATCCGTCATTATCTGCTATAAAATTAAACAAATGTCTAGCGGATAAACATATGAAGTTTTATAAAATCAAGGAGTCTAAGTGTAACATTTTAAAAGAGTAAAATAGGCGTTTCCTAACTTCAATATCATAAAATTGGACCATCTTTAAAAGCAATAGTGTCTAGCTAGAAAAAATGAACATTTAAAAATCATGACCTAGAGATTAAATTCTTAATTTGACCAAAATAAAAAAAAATGTTTTGATGCTCGCTAAAATTATATAGTTCATTATTCATTCGTCTACTTAAGTTGCCTTTGTTACATTTTTCATTAAAAAGTAAGAAAAAAGGTAGCAATAATTATACAAGGTCAAACAAATATTTCGTTAGTAGTTAGATTTTTATGTCAAGATCAAGTAATATTTATATTTTATAAAGCTCAAATTTTATAATCTTTGGTGCGTATGATTCAGGTAACATAACATTTTTTGACGAGAAAGAAGGCGGAGCAAATACAAACCTACTAGGTGCGATCGATTTACATTGTAATATTATATCGTAATATTAATAAATTCTTTTGTTTTGAACGACAATACCTATAATTTTTTTAAAATAAAGATCATATATGGTATCTTCCAAGACTAGAATCCACAACTTTTAGTTGGGAGTAATCACCTACCAGTAGAATATCCAATTGAGACAATTATTAAATTCTATGCAACATAAGTTTAAGTTAGTAAATTTCATGTCATTATTCTTACGTCTAAGTTCAATCCTCCTATTTTTCAGGTGATTCTCAAGTAGAAAATGAGGATACAACGATCAATATAGCGAATGAGCCAGGTAACGACTACAAACCGAACCTATACAGAGCTCAAATTGTTTATAAGTATTGTTTTTAACATAATCTTTCATGTTTATAATACGGAACCCGTAGTTGTTGCACCATCTAGAGGAAGAACATGGCTTGGTTACGATGGTCTTCTTGCGGAGATTTTGAAGAGTATTGTTTATGGAGGTTTAATGGAGGTGATTGCAAGCTTAAGTGTTGTAGCATCTGCAGCTGCTTCTGATGCAACCACACGTAAGTTTTTATTGATTCTTATTTAAAGATACGATTATTTTTAAACAACACATTTTGATTGTTCAAAACTTTAAAATAACAAAAGAGGTAGGTAGTAGGAGACATGGATACTTTTTGGGCCCAAATTAGAAAAATATTTGGGCTGGACAACCCATGTGGCCCATGACATTGCATGTCGAAACGGTGGTGGCCCACTTGTATAGTTGGCAAATCAGCCCATTTCAACATTAAGAGCGTTAAAAATATTAATATCTTGTGTCAAATGGAGCTGTTCGTGATCCGAGACCTGATTCGCACGGTCCTAAACCACGATGAAATTGGTCTGATATCAATCCGATCCGACGATTGGAAGTCGGTTTGACACGTTACCCGTTAAAACCGGTTAAAACTGATTTCCGGTTTCCATCGGGTAACACTTTTTTGCTTTGGCCCAAATGCTTCGATAACAAATCCTGACACTGTTGGTTTCAGACACAAGATTACACACTCACAAAACTATCTTACATTCATTACTTGCAATCCATACATATAAATAGATTAAAAACATAATGCAAACATGGGTCACTACTCTTATAAAGTAGACCACTACTTAACTACACTACTCCACTACTTAGACTAATTCAAAATGAAAACTTGCTACATAATTTAAATAACACATGATTATTAGACCCGTTACCCGACTTGACTCGATCAAGATTAACCAACAGACACTTAACATACATTTTGATATAGTGACCATCATATCTGTGGCGCTTGCAAGTCTCATGGGCGGGGTCTTCGTCATCGGACACAATGTGAGTAAAACTCTAATGTTGAATCATATTACATGTGTTTAATAACAACTCTTTTAATCACAAAAACCATATCCACAGCTTTGGGATCTTAAAAATGATTGTAACAAAGAAAGCTCGAACAATGAAGCTGTTAGTAAGTACAAAGAGCTACTTGGGCAAGTAAACTATTTCCCGCTGCACGCATTTTTTGCGATACTATCTTTCCTCGTGTTCGGGATGATCCCACCAGTGGCATACGGGTATGCATTTCATGAGACAAATGATAAGGACTATACAGTTGCGGCTGTTGCTATCGCGTCTCTTATATGTGTAGCGTTATTGGCAATATTCAAGGCTTATATCAATAAGTGCACGGTTTTTGACTACTTTAAAACTGTGGTGTACTATGTTACTACAGCGGTATCAGTGTCGGGTGTGTCTTATGTTGCTGGGAATCTGGTTACAAGGTTGATGGAGGAGTATGGGTTGTTCGGCCCAAGTTCAGGCGGTGGGATGTCCTTCTTCCCCGATGCCGCTGCGTCTCTAGCATCTTTCTAATACTCCACAGTAAAGACTAATATTGTTTGAGTTTGTTCCGTCATTCATGATTTTTTCATGTATTCTTTTTAGTGATTGATTTGATTGTATTCGTACAACAAGAATGTATCATTTCAAAAAGTAGCACAAAAACCAATTGATGATTAGGGTCTACATTGGTATTTTCTTTATCAATATATTTACTAAATGTATGGATTGTGTTCTAGAATTCTGATATTTTGAATATAGAATTTGAATTCATAGGATATTTAACACCAAGTATGATCATAAACTCAATGAATCAAATATAACATGTATACGTCAAAAACAATTTTGGGTTTTTGCTAAAAAATTTGACTAATAATGTATAACGAGCAAAGTTATCCGTGAGTCGCAGTGTGGCGATATGATTATATCCCGTGTGTTACGGCATGGAGGTACGATTAATGGAATCATTTGAAGCTATGGCGGATCAATTATGCAAACTAAAACGTAGATAGAAAACACGACTATGCATTATACTTTACTGTATACTAATTTAAAAAATGCAGTTTTGCGGGAAGTACATTACAATATAAGAATTTTTAAAAAGTGCAATTGAATAGAAAAAATATGAAAAAAGTCAAAAGAAAAAATTAAGAAAAAACAAAAAAAAAATATTGTACGCCAAGGGATCCAACATTCCAACCCCCGTCATTAGGCAACTCTAAACCACATAAAAACAAATCTGCATCATTATCGACCCGATTCATTTTCAAACAAAATTTACGCCGAAACGCAAACAAACCTAAATTTATACCATTCTACTTAAACGTATTGTATTTGATCTAACTTATTTCCGGAACAAAGACGTGATACCGTTGACAAACTTGAATGTATTAAAAGTAAGCACAAAAACATATTTTATTTGACCCGGCTTGTTTCTAAATAAAATTTACATAACACAGAGCAACTCGAATTAATGCCGACACGTACTTAAAAATAGCACTTAACAAATTAGCTCGTTTTTTAAGTTAACAGAGGAGAGGGGGGGGGGTGTCAAAACAACATTTTATAAATTTGTTAGAAAGTGAAGGGGTACGAAATGACTTGGTGAAAACTTAAAGATTTAGAAATGGAATTTACAAAGTTGTTGAAAAGTGAAGGATAAAAATGATGATGAGTGACCGACATCGATGAACTGATCGATGAACTGATCAAAGATAAAAAGAATACGTCTTAATTACCTTAAAGTAGCTAGGGAAAGCAAGAATGTCAAACCACAAGGAGTTAGTGGATGATGTTTAAGTCAAATTGTTTATTTTGAATAAACATAATGAAGAAGATTTGATTTTTGGTTGTTGATGGAAAACTAAACACTTAAAATTAATTATTTGGTTGCAATTAAATAAAAGATTATCACACCTGAATTGGATCTAGAAGCATAATGTATAAATTGAATAATTATCAATGTTAGTAAATTACTAAGAGATAATTTTGTTCAATGAGATGATAAAAGGGTAATTACAAGACTAGAAATCTGATATGTTGTTACTTAGCGATTCAAGATCGAAAAAGGGCACATACTAGGCTAGAGGTGAACAAACTAGTTTTTTTTGCCAAACCGTTCAGTTTGAGAACTGGACCGATTTTTTTTGGTTGGGGGACAAATCGGTTTGGCACAAACCTTTGTAAATCGGTTTGGAGCTTATATCATCCAAACCTATCCGAACCGATTTTGATCGGTTCCTAAACCGGTTTGCTTTTTTTTCTTTAATTAGAATCTCTGTAGGTTTAATTTTACTAGATTACTTAAACTTGTAAACGTGTAAATGAAATACATAAAAAACATACAAAGATTACAAAACAACTAAAATTAGAATTTCACAATTTGTAATTTTCTTAAATACTTAAACTTTTAAACATGTAAATGAAATATATAAAAAACATACAATTTTTTTTATTATATTAAATACTTAAACTAAATGAAATACATAAAAATACATAGAAAGATTACAAAACAAGTAAAATTCTGTTATTTTATTTTAAACAAATCATACCAAACGTTGTCATCCATTCGTTCCGTTTTGAGATGCTTTTATTCTTCGTCCCTCGAAACCTAGCTATTTCGAAGGTAATCATCATATGTCGCTTCATCATCAGTCATTTCGGCTGTCAACGCGAGCTGTTACAAAACAACTTAATTGAAATTCATGTATCGTATACGTAATTATGAATAAGTCAAGGTCGGGTATTGACCTAAAATTATCAAGCGCCATATGACGTGATATCGATGACGATACAATCACAAAACAGTTCAAGAGACTTCAAAACGTAACTGACATGAATACGATAATATTCACAATACAATCTCAAGGAAATTCACTAGATCTCAAAAAGTAATTGAACCCAAATACAATACTATTCAGGGTACATTAACGAAACAATTTGGGATCGTTCGAGACAAATCAAGCATGAGCACGTTAATAATCACAATACATGCATTACGAGTCGACTCATGAGACGTCAAAACATAATTGAGCGTAAGATACATAATTCATGAAAAAAAATATTTAATAGGAATCATGTTAAACTCCTTCTCTCCCAACCAATTCATTTCTAATCGTATCGCGTCGACATCTATCGCCACTGCAAAGAAATATATGGCTTCGACATGTCGAAGACGGTAGAATATGCTGAAAATGTTGAACATCAAGCTATCGCTTAGATATGTCGACGCGATAGACCAAGCGGAGAAAACCCCAAAAAAGCTAGCCTTATGAAATGTTTTCACGTCAACATGTCTAGACAAAAAAATTATTTTCTGCAGCTTTCTATTAAATATTTAAATTAAAAAAATTTAAATATGGTTTATCGAGTTGATATGTTGACGTGAAAGAATTTCTGAATTTTTTTATTTTTAAATTAGTAAATAAGTACACTTTAAGAAGAACGATGACATTTTATGATACTCAATGGCGTCGCCACCATTCTGCTTCTCAAACCCTACCCCTCTTCTTTATGTGATTCCTGGTAACAAGTATTACGATTTTTCACTTTTAAACTTCATTTAGTTGGTGTGTTGTAGTTTTATTTTTTTTTAGTCAACTTGTGTTCTTTTGTGGGTTGTAAGCATCTTAAGATTGAAAATAAGGCTATCATTGTGAAGAATATTGGATTTTAGTGGCTTAAAGGTATGTTTTAGGGTCCTAATAAAGAGACACCTAGGTGGATAAATCGACACCCATTGTGTGAGTCCATATGCGGCTCACGCGCGACGTATAGATATCGACCATTAATGACTGGCATTCCACGTCACATCAGGCATTGTCGTGGTGTTATACGGGTCGTATAGGGTCATACGACACGTATAGACCTGTGGCGTATAGTCCAGTGGATACCAGCTATACGCGGCGTATAGACCCATACGCGCGTATAGCTATCAATGGACCTATTGGGCTATACGCGACGTATGGATCCATACGACGCGTATAGGCCTGTTGAATGATTTATTAGACTTGGTCCAGTTTTGTCGTCTGAAAGGATATACGCAGCGTATAGGTCCATACGACGCGTATAGCTTTGATTTCGAATTATTTTGACGTGACGTAAGGTTCCATTCGTTAATATATAAACGCAGTGGATATCAGACGAATGCGCTCGAACTTATTCGTTTTCTCCGGAGGCAAATGTTTGATACTTTCAGTTCACAAAAACATATTATCGCAAGAAATTAGTGTTATGTGGTTCAAAATTTTCTTCTGCTACATCATTTACTCAGTAAATATTTTATTCTTATTTACTAAGTATTTACATACATATATACATATATTTGAATTGGATACATTAGAATCGTTTCAACTGACTCAGGTTACATCGATGCTAGTCGGTTACGGTTAACTTGAATAATTTTTAAGATTTTTTATCTTAATCCACTAGTATCATGGAACCCAAGTCAGGAAATGATTGTTAAGTAATCAAGACATTTATGTATACGTAAGTATGTATATAAATGAAGTAAGAGTTATAGTTTACCTGAAAATTTATTTTGAAGAAATAGTTGACCCACATAACCTAGTTTTCTTTCAAAAAATCATAAGTGTCGTATAGTGCAATATGCTTCGTAAAAGATTGCTTTATAGTACGACCGACAGCTACACGCCGCGTATGGGTGTCACCTAACAAACTATACTTGGCGTATGGACCCATACACCACGTATAGATGTCAGACATACTACAAAAGCGTTTTGTATCAGGTACAAATATACGCAGCGTATGACGCCATACGCGGCATACGTATAGCACCATAATCGGATGGTGAAAGTTCAACGCTTAAGGACTTTATTTCCGGGTTTTACGTGTAAATGTATGAGAAATAGATTTACTTTGCGATTATCTTGTGTTTGTAGGTTAAACGTAAAGAATACGAAAAAATGTGAAGAAACGGGATGATAATTGGAGCTCGAGAAGTCAAGCTAGGATAAGTTGAAGTTGTATGGAAACGGTATTTTAAAACGGGCATAACTTGAGCTAGGAAAGGAGTTACGAGACCCATGACCTGTCCACGGAAAGGTGTCGGAAAGTTACACATGAAAATCAAGTTTGTACAGGGAGTGGCACCACCGACGCCATGACCACCGCCACCGACGCCATGACTGTAACATTTGACCCATTTTCAAATTTGTAACCAGACCCTATTTTTTTAGAGTATTAATTTCAATGAATTAAATGTAACTTGGTATAGTTTAATCAATATTATAAATGGCTTTATTTAGAATGTCATTTATTTAAACCATTTAAACAAGTTATAATAATTTCATAATTCATAAAATAGAGTATTACAAATTTACAAATAATTTTCATTATGAATTTTAAAATGGAAAGAATAATTATATATCAAAGTATTTTTTTTTTAAAAAACATATAAACTTATAAAAGTCTATAAGTTGTAATGAGAATTAGATTTAATTTTAAATTAGTCCTTATATTTATAAACTCTTTAAAGTTTAAAAGACAAATTTAATTATAAATTGGTTTAATAAGTTTGGGGCAAATATTGTAAATTTTAAACTTAATTCAATAGAGTCAAGCATAAAATAACAATCACTCTAAACTACAGGGGCTAAACCTGTAAATTTTCAAAATCAACCCCAAACCCCCCCCCTGTTTCCCGTCGTCGGCCGGTCACCGCCCGACCACCCTCCGGCACCCCGATTCCCACTCAATCGATGCAATTAAACCAGTTCTACACGTTGGAGAGACTGTTTCGAACCTGGAATCAATTTTAAATGCGATTTTAAGTGTTGTTATCACTCGGTCGGACCCAAAACCGAAATCCATATTCAAATTCTAATGATTTCAGCGTGTTTCAAGTCGAAGTAAACAAATTAAACAAGCGTTAGAATTCTATAATCGTTATGAAATCAAAACTACTCTTAATTGTGCTTTGAAAGGTGTTAATCACTGATAATCAAACCGAAACTTCCAAACCGAAGCTATTGACTCGATCGACTAGTATCGGAGCAAAATTGAATCTATTTAAGTAGATCAAAACACTCCCTTTGACACCTTAGAACTATTGAAACTCTCAATTTCATCTAAAACACTCACACATATCATTGTCGACGATCAACTCCACATCGCGACCTGCAACTAATCAACCACCATATTCGAGGCAACGTCAACAGCAATTGATTGAGGGCTTTTGATCATCTGGCCAAATAGAAGCTTTCTGCACAATTAATTCGATTTTGATCAACAAAATCAACTCCAATCGACTACCACCGTCGCGACTCGTTCAACTTTTCTTAAATCATCGATTCTATCTCAAACCAGGTAATTAGATACATGATTACGCTCGTTTTTGGATGCTAATCAAAAGCCCTATGATTGATTTGGTTATTGATTTAGCTTTCATGTTCAATTTGATACGAATTGAATCTGGGGTTTATGTTTAATTTGGGGTTTTTGCCAAAATAATGTTATTATCAATTAAAACCAAATTAAAACAGAAATTGGGCTTTGGCCCAGCGGTAACACACACAGAACATGCATGGGCGACCCAGGTTCGAACCTGGGCATCCACATGCATTTTTTTTAAATCGTTTTTTTTAAATATATTTATCAAATTAAATTTCAGAAATCATTATAACATTTGTTTTGTTAATTAATATTATCTTAGAAATTATTTATTAATTTCTAAAAAAAAATTCTAAATATTACAATCTCACTTTATTAAAGGTCTAAATGTTATAAAAAAAGGTTAATTATTAATTTTAATTTTATATAAAGAAAATTCACATTTAAACAAATTTAAACTATTTCAAATCATTTTAAATTAATATTTTATAAAATCTAAATAATTAACTATTCATTTAATTATTTTGACCAAGAGTTCAAGTAATTAATTTAAAATTAATTATTTAACTTCTACACCTTAAAATTTATTCAAACGTTTTATTAAAAGTTTTGAACATATTTAGTCACTCTATTCCAATTATTATCAATCAATATTTCCTTTATTTTATATTCATTCTCTCTATTTTATTTAATCATATTAAATCAAATACATTAGTTTAAATCATTGCAAACCCTAAACCCCAAATTAGAACCCTAGTTTTTCAAGTCAATCTAGTCTTCAATCATTACATTGTTTTAAAATTAAGGCTATTCCTTAGGTTGAACCTCGAGGAGCTTCCTTTGGTATCACGTCTAGCATTCTATTAATTCCAAAACGCTAATTATTATCATGTGAGTATTCATTGCTCATTTTTCATGTTTTATTATTTGGGGAAATCATGTGATACTATACGCAACCATGTTTATTCATTTTTATACTAATATTCAATTCATTACGTGTTATGTTATTTACTTGCAATTATGTGTTCACATCTAGATAAACTTGATAACATGATCATTAATTCACACAACCACGGTAACAATGATAGATCTATTGGTTTGACAACCCACCCCATTTGTTTAGTCGCGTGGTGATTGAAACCGGAAACATACATTCTATAAGGCTTCGTCTGTGGACCGAGTCAATTCAGTCAATAGGTTAGATCGTGTTGTTTGTCATTTATAATACACTGTTGCATGTTAGTTATAACATTACCATGTGAATTGAATTGTTTTCAAGTTATTCAATCAAATTTTGTGTGTGTTTAAACCTGTGATTACTCACCGGCTAATTCTTTAGCTGACTCGTTACTTTTTCACATGATTTCAGAAAATGCTAATTAGTGGAATTTTCTCTGCTCATATAGGATTGGACCTAGTCAAAAATAAAGAAGACAATATTATATTTCATAGTTTTATTTTAATTGCGTTGTAATGTGAGACTTGAATGACATTATTCAATAAATAAATGGTTATTAAATGTTATTTCAACGTATTTATTACCTTGTGTTATGAACAATCGATTCATATTCGTCCGCCTCGATGATTCCGCCATCGGTCGGGGTGTGACAATGACCACCGCCACCGACGCCGATACCGTTAGAAACACCGTCAGAGCCACCGTTGGTCAGTAACTTTCGGCCCATTGGCACTGGGGGCGCCATTGACGCCTCCATAGGCGCCACCGACGCCGATTGCCACGTTTTGGTGGATTTTAACCTAATTTGAAGGGTTTTAAAAGGGAAAAAACCCTAATACGAATTACAACTTTTCACACAACAATCTTGGACGAAAATCAACCATCTTGGATCATTCTCAACCTCTTCCAACTTGAAGAACATCAATTTCATCCGGATTACATGATCAATTACACTCGTGTTGAAGAATCGATGATGATGCAAGGCTAAATCCATTGTGATTCACTTCGGGGAAAGGTTTGTGCAAGTTCTTATTTTTCTTAGTTTGTAAACTAGATTTGAGATTGAATCTTGAACCTTTTAAGTTCTTTTGCATTTAATTTATGATTTGATTATTTAAATGGTTTGATTTTGTTTTAACCTAATTTTGATATTCTTTAACTTTGGTTGTCTATAATCATTGCGTGATTGATTATTAGAATTAGGGTTTCATTATTCAAATTGGTAATTGTGTTAATAAGATCCTTTAAACTTAAATCCATAATTATCACTTAAATCATATCATGTGTAAGTCACCATTAATGACTTTTCACTAGGTTTCATTCAAGAAAAATTATACTTTTACCAAACCTGAATCCTGAAGTGGGTTGCTTTTTAATCAAGATTATTAAAAACTTAAACATTATTTTGTTAATTCAATTATTTCTTAACCAAGTCCATAAATCAATTTACTTTTCAATGTTTAGTAGTTTTAAATTAATCGTTGCTAGCACATTCCTGTGATTCCATATGGATTTGACACCCTACTTACCCTTTGCTATTAAGGGTGATTAGGTGCTCTTTAAAATATACTTTTTTGACTGACCACATGACATCGATCATACCATACGCGGCGTATAGGTACCAACCAACATCCTATACGTGGTGTATGGGTCTATACGCCATGTATAGGTAATTTCAATTTTGACGGGACATAATATTCATTTTCTAATATATAAGAACGCTTTCGATCTCTCTAAATTGTGAAAATATCTTAACGTATTTTCTCTCAAAATATCATACTTTTTAATTCATTTGTTATGTTGTTTTAGGATGGTAACTATTTGTTTGGTGAATATTCAAATGAATATTCAAGCGTTTCGTACGTGATGGATAGTAATCAAGATGATTCGTACGTTTAATCTTCTTACGAGACACGATTGCCAAATTTCAACCAATCGTATGTTCCCGATGATGAATTCGAGTTCTACCGAGAGCCAAGTTATGAGCCACAACAAAGTAATATAAACTTTCTCTCGAGTAATGAAAATCAGACTACAAAAGTATTGTTTGAAATGTCTTAAGAATTTTTATCACTCAATGAGCTAGTCTGTTGGGCTGTTAATAGGGGACGTGATAATGGTTACGTTATTATTACATGAAGATCAAAGAAAAAAGAAAGTCATGTCGTAAAGGTATGGATTATCTATGATCGTGGTGGCAAAAACAAAAGTAAAGCAACAGTTAGATGATTGTGTAGCAAAAAAATCAGATGTCCTTTTAAATTAGTAGGGATATACGACAACAAACGTCATTCATGGAAATTAGAGGTGAGAAGTGACGAACATAACCATGATTCTGCTCAACATATGGAGGGGCACCCATTTGTAAGAAGATTTTCTCAAAACGAATACAATTTGGTATAGCAGCTTACTGATCAGAATATGGAGCCTCGTAGCATCTTATCAGCTTTAAAAAAGCAAAATCCTAATAACGCATCCATAACCAGAGACATATACAACGCTCAGTATAAGATAAGAAGTGAAAAGAAAGTCGGTGAAACACCAATTCAAGTTTTAGAAAACCTTTTATCCTCTAAAATGTACGTTTATTACACCTGAGAAGATCCCGATACAAATGTCGTAGAAGATATATTTTTTGTCATCCAAAATCATACAACACTTGGCGTGCATTCTCGCATGTGCTGATGATAGACATTACATATAAACAAACATGTACAAACTTCCATTTGTTCAGATTGTTGGTGTGACCTCGACACACAAGACATTTTGTGTTGCTGATGCGTTTATTAGTAAAGAACGGGAAGAAAATTTTGAATGGGTGCTTAATAGATTGAAAGATACGTTAAACAAGTGTATGGAGCCGCGCGTCATAATAACAGACAAAGATCTTGCTTTAATGAACGCATGTGTTGAAGTATTTATAAATTCTTTGAAGTATTTGTGCAGATGGCATACTGATGAAAATATCACGAAACACTATAAAACAAGTTTTACGAAAGATGATTGGGGAAAGTTTAAATATGCATGGGCACGTTTGTGTGAGTCTCCCACGCCGGAGATTTACGAGTATAACTATAACCTTCTTTACGAACGACTAGTTGAAGTGAAGCGAGAAAGTAACTTTTTCATTACATACATACATACAATACTGTTAAATATAGAAAAAGGCCTTGGCACAGCGGTAAAAGCTGTTACTAAGGGACCAAAGGTCTCAGGTTCGATCCGTGAAAACGGCCTCCCCACAAAATGTGGGGAAAAGACCGCGTACATCTTCCCTTAAATAGGACGGACCCTCCCTGGACCCTGCGAAAATGCGGGAGCTATTTGCAGCACCAGGTACGCCCTTTATTATATTTTCAAAAGTATTTTCATATATAAATGAAAACTTATTAGAGAGTTACAAAAATTGTTTGTATCAGCCTGGACTAACTCAAACCGTAATTTTGGCCAACACATAACAAATAGAGTTGATAGTCAGCATGCTAATTTAAAAAGATATCTTAAATCAACAAATAGCTCACTGGATAGACTTATGGAGTTTGTAGATCAATTGGTAAATGCACAAGAGGTAATTTTAAAAGAAAGCTTTTAGACAAGCAAAATTAAAATCATGAATCATCATAAGCTCCCGTTATTTGATTACCTACGAGGCAAGGTTTCACACAAAGCTTTTGATTTATTTGTTGTGGAAAACACTAAATTGCATGTGATGCGCTCAACCAATGCAACGTATGGTTGTCATCTTTTCACTAATTGTGGCTTGCCTTATGCTTGTCGTCTGGAAAAATATGAATATTCTGGTAATAACCGCTCCATCATTATCATTTTTTTGTTATAGTAACGAATTATATATTAATTTATAATTTATAATGCAGGCAGTAAAATTCCATTAGATGCATTTGACGTATTTTGGACGAATCTTAATAAAATTAAACCATTATTTATAGTGGATGAAAAAGTTAATGTTAAAGAAGAGATGGAACGCGAGAAACAACAAATAATGACACTACCCACCGCTGTAAAATTTAGTTTGATGGAAAAATAAAAAAAAAATTGTATATCCATGGAAAAATAACAAAACAGTGCATGTTGTTCAAACAGATATTCGCGATCGTCCAACGTTAAAGGTTCACAGCAAAAGCATGACACTCAACAAAGTACGTATGACATGCCAAGGCATAGCTCATTTACTAGAAGAACAACTTCAACGATAAAGCCTCAGAAGCCCGCCATACAACGTAGTTGTTCCACGTCTTTTAAAGTGTCATAAAGTACTAATGAGTTTTCAGTGATTTTTGGAGATCAACAATTAAACAATACAAACAGGTTAAAAAATTAGATTCCGTCCATCTTTCACCTGCATATTTCACGTATACGAGATGTTCGACCCGTTGGGAATTGTGGTTTTTGATCTATAGCTTTAGGCTTAGGGTTTAGTGAAAATAAGTGGATGTATCTGCGACAACAACTTTTAGAGGAGTTGGGCAAACATGAATTGAAATACAGAGAAATTTTCGATACTTTGTACCCCGGACAGTATAACGACTTACGTCACACTATAGATTTGCAACGTGTGGAACCTGCAACAGAAGAACATTGGATGATAATATCGTATACGGAAATAGTGGTTGCTCAAAAGTTTGGTGTTATTCTTTATTTATTAATCAATAATGGTTGTCAAATATTTTTTCCATTATGGGCTTATCCGAAAATTGTGATGGCTCATCATGTCGTGTCGGTTGTTCATGTGAACAATAATCATTTCGTCCCCTTAAGTTAGACGAAGATTATCCGATGCCTACATTAAGTAATCTTTAGATTCTTAACCGAAACGTACGTGCTGCAGAATGGAAGATTATGTATAGGCTTCATATCTCGGAATACAATGTAATAATAGATAAGAACCAAGAAACCCCAACTTATATAAATTTATTTTAATTCATAACTTGTAATATGCGAATTATATATTTAATATGTTTGTATTATAGTTTATTATTGTATTTGTATCTTTTAAATATTCAAATGTTAAAATAGTTTAAATTCAACTGTTCAAAAGTTTAATGAATATAAACAATTAAAATTCAAATGTTAAAATTTAAATAATTCAAAATTCAAAAATTCAAAATACATATAAAAATTCAAAAAGTTAAATTAAAAAAAAAATAAATGCAGCTATACGCCGCGTATGCGTCCATACACGGCGTATTGCTCTTCGCACCAGTATATGTTTGGACTTTTCGCATTTTGACCCTACCACACACTTTTAAAACCAAAAACTCTCTCGTGTATGTCGGTCCATACATGGCGTATAGCTCTTCGCACCAGTATATGTTTGGACTTTTTGCATTTTGACCCTATCACACACTTTCAAAACCAAAAACTCTCTCGTATAGGCCGATACTACGCATATTATTCGTCGATTTTTCTACATCCAGGTATGTATTATTGTTCCTACATCTTTACTATGCTTCTCATTGACTAGTTAAACGTTAAAGTAGTGTTTTATGTGTTATAATCATTGATTTAAAAACTGCTCATATGAACTATACGCCACTTCAGACCCACGTATAGGGCTATATGCGGCGTATAGCTCATATGTTAAGGAACTATACTTGGCGTATTGTAACGCCCGGAAATTTTAAATTTGGAGTGTCATGCGACTGGAGCGTCCAATCGCATGGAAGTCATGCGATTGAAGCTCAATCGCACGACTGGAGCCCAATCGTACGACTGGAAAGTTCAATCGCATAGAGCTTGGACGACTGAAGGTCCAATCGCATGAAGCTCGGGCGATTGGACGAGGGGTATTTAAGGGAGAGGGCAGCCCTTACCCTCTCCCCATACTTGCAAAATCAGAGAAGAAGGAGAGAAAGAGGAAAAAGAGAAGAAGAAAGTTGGTTCAAGCAGGTTCGTGAGCCAAAATCGACATATAGCGGGCCAAATCGAAGCCCTAACCGAGGAGGCTACTAAGGTGAGTTCTAAGACCCCTCTTTTACACGTTTTTGAATGATTTTGGGGCTGGAACACATCTGAAACCCTATTTTCGAGTTTTTGGGTGTAAACCCGTTTTTATGCATTTGTGTATGTGTATGATGCGTTTGGAGCTTGATTTCATGCGTGGTTATGCTCAAATGAGGTCATGGTATGTTTCCCTAAGGCTTAGGATGGTCGATTTGGGCTCAAAATGGGTTTAGGTGAGTTTGGGGGCCGAAAACCCTCGGCTGCAGTCGGGATGAACTCCATCCTGCATCAGCTGGGCCCAGTCGCCCGAATGAGGGGAGACTGGAGCTCAGTCACCCGAATGAGGGGAGACTGGAGCTCAGTCGCCCGAATGAGGGGAGACTGGAGCTCAGTCACCCGAATGAGGGGAGACTGGAGCTCAGTCGCCCGAATGAGGGGAGACTGGAGCTCAGTCACCCGAATGAGGGGAGACTGGAGCTCAGTCTCCTGAATGAGGGGAGACTGGAGCACAGTCGCATGAATGAGGGGAGACTGGAGCTCAGTCGCATGAATGAGGGGAGACTGAAGGCCAGTCTCCTGAATGAGGGGAGACTGAAGGCCAGTCTCCTGAATGAGGGGAGACTGAAGGCCAGTCTCCTGAATGGGGGGAGACTGAAGGTCCAGTCACCTGAATGAAGGTCTAGTCACCCAAATGAAGGTCTAGACACCCGAATGAAGGTTTAGCCACCCGAACGAAGGTCTAGTCACCCGAATGAAAGGCCTATCGCATGGAGGCCAGACGACTGAAGGGTGTCCATACGCCCGAATGTCCGTGGTATTATCCGACTTTTGAAAAGTGCGGACTTAGACTCGAACCCTCGGGGATGGTGTAGATGGTGAGTTAGGCATGGCATGATGTATGTATGCCTGGCGGTACGTGTGACATTGTATGTCGGATGTTATGAATATGTGATGATGCCTGTATGGTGATGATGTATGTTTATGATTATATGTATGTTCCTTTTATTTATTGTATGTTTGTCTTCCCTGGGCTTTGCGTTGAACGTTAATGAATGAATTGAAAGTAGTATGTAACGTAAAGTGGAAGATAATGAAAGAGGAACATAACGAATGAGTGCATGCACTAATGAACGAATGAATGAACGTAAAGTTAATGAGTGTATGTATGAGGTGAGCGACTCTGTGTCGCAACAGACTCGAAAGAGGATCTTTGTCGCATATCCCGGTACTGTGTCAGTCTACGGACATGAGTCGGGGGTTTGTTTGTCAAGCCCCGGCACAGTATCAGTCTTCGGACATGAGTCGGGGATATTGCATGAGACGAGACAGTGAGGTGAGCAACTTTGCGTTGCAACAGACTCGGATGGAGTTCAATCCAGGGGATTGACTCGACGGGATCTTTGTCGCGTATCCCGGTGCTGTGTCAGTCTTCGGACATGAGTCGGGGGTTTGTGAGCAGGCCCCGGCACAGCACCAGCTTTCGAGCATGAGTCGGGGGTATTGCATGAGACAGGATCTAGTTGGATGAGTAGAGGATCGCATGCTCCGATACTGTGTCAGTCTTCGGACATGAGTCGAGGGTTTGTGAGCAGGCCCCGGCACAGTATTAGTCTTCGGACATGAGTCGGGAGTAGTGCGAGAGAGTGAGATGAGACGAATGAGGAACGGAACGCGTGCTCCGGTACTGTGTCAGTCTTCGGACATGAGTCGGGGGCTTGTGAGCAGGCCCCGGCACAGTATCAGTCTTCGGGCATGAGTCGGGAGTATCGCGTGAGTTGATGAATGAGAAAGGTAATCGTGAAAGAAAGAAAGTATGAAATGAATGAAAGATAATGAATGTAATGAAAGCTAAAGAATGAACGAATGCAAGTAATGAACGGAAGGAACATAATGATGACGTATGAAACGGGATCTTTGTCACTCGACCTCAGTAATCATGGCTGTGTGCCATGAAGAGGGTAAAGTGTGACCGGATCTAGAAGGAAGTGAAGGATAGAGGATGCACGAAAGTAATGAACGTACGAATAAATGAAATGAACGTAAGAATGAACGTAATGTACGTACGGATGTATGTAACGAATGTATGAATGAAAGTAAGAAACGTACGAACGAAAGAAAGAGTTAAGAAAGAACGTGAACGTTAACGATGAACGGTACACGAACTAAAGTTAATGAATGAACGATGAAGATAATAATAATATTATCTACGTGTACGTATGTTGTATGATTGTGAGTATGTAAGAATGGTTTTGATGGTAAGTAAAGTATGTTTTAATATAAAAACTAGAACTCACTCAGCAACGCTGACTTTGATGTGTTTCCAGTTGACAGGTAGTGTTGCTGAGGATGGCACGAGACGTCTACTCAGTTGATGAGGCTGGCATCCATATTTTGACATGTCATTGTATTTTGAGATCAAAACAAGAATTGTAATGTTATGAAATGATATGTTTTAGTTATTAATGAAAGTTTTAAATTCCGCTGCAAAGTAAATATACGTTTTAAAATGTTTTATGTGCGATGAATGACCAACCGTAAGGTGCCCGGGAATGGGCCTTACAAGTTGGTATCAGAGCCAAAGTTTAAGTGAATTGGGTAAAGATTTTCATAATAAACCTAGTCTTAAACTGAGAATGGGACAGAAAGGGAAGGGATGCCAAACTGAGTAGCTGCGTGCCATCAGGTATTTTCTTAAAGTTAACCAACATTGTGTGCGCATGTTATGTGTTTATGTGTTACTGTTAGATTTAGAAGCTAATATAGTCAGGAAAGGTAATGCTCGGGGTGTGAAGAGTAGAGTAAGTGGCTAATTACAACTGATCACCGTAATTAGGGACTTACTATACTTGACATAAACTGAGCTATTCCCTTGAATGACCGTGTAGTGTTTAAATCTTTCAGTGCGAGTTAGAAAATGGCCGGTAGTAGACCTTCTAAGGCTTCACGTGGAGGAGGTGTTGGCGGACGTGGTGTCGAACCACGAGCCACGAGAGCACGATCTAGAGTGGAACAGGTGGCTCACGAGGAACCCGAAACACCTCAACCGGGAGGTGGTGATGAGAGTGCTAACTTGAGAGCCTCGGTGAAAGAGGCGGTAGTTGAAGAAGTGCATCAGGTCATGCAGACGATCCTACCATCTGTAGTGACCGAAATGGTAAATGCTGTTAGAGACGGGGAAAGACAGGAAAGGGGTAGATCATCAGGCTCAAGAAAACGGCCCGAGACTGAAACGGTTTTCTTCGATGACGAAGAGGAAGAAGAGCCCGCGCCGGAGACGGCACGAGGCTGTGATTATGGGGCGTTTCGGCGATGCAAACCCCCAACTTTTGATGGTAATGGCACTGCTGCCGCGGCTCATCGTTGGGTCAGAGAGATGGAAGCGGTGCTGGAAATTAGTGAGTGCCGGGAAGATCAAAAAGTTAAGTTTGCCACTCATTCTTTCGTGGACTCAGCTTTGTGCTGGTGGGACAACATAGTCCAAGTTGAGGGTAGTCGGGCTATCAGAAGGATGAGATGGTCAGAGTTGAAAAGACTAGTGATTGAAGAGTTCTGTCCTCGCCGTGAGATGGATAAAGTTGAAAGGGAGTTCCTGCAATTGGAAGCGGGGACGATGACCCACCAACAATATACCGCCAAGTTTAACGACATGGCGCGGTTGGTGCCAGAGCAGGTGACGCCGTTGTCTCGAAAGATCAACCGGTATATTCAAGGACTGCCAGCCGAAATTCGTTGGCATTTGATTTCCGCTCGACCCAGCACGTTCAGGTCGACGGTAGATCTAGCAGGAAGGTTGTATGATGAGCGGGAGGCGATGATGATAACGAGTGAAGTGGAGGAGCGAGCCTTTGTTAAGAAGGGGAAAGGAAGGCGAGATAGGGATGGCGGAGTGGTGACTGAAGGTAAGATGATGAGGATCGATGATCGGGAGAGGATAATAAGAAAGGGTGAGGTATGTAAGAAGTGTGGTAGATTTCATGAAGGGGAATGCAAATGGGGAATGAACGTTTGCTTTCAGTGTGGAAAGGAAGGTCACAGGGCAAGGGATTGCCGTGTGGCTAAGTGCTACAACTGCGGTGAGGCTGGACATATGAGCAGGGACTGTAAGAAGTCAAAGGCGGGAAGCTCTAGTGCGAGAAAGAAGAACAAAGGGTGAAGGCTAAAGCTTTGCCATGACGAAGAGGAGGCTAGAGCGGACTCCGACTTAACGTCAGGTACGTTTCCGGTGATTTAAATTTGTGCATATACGCCTTGAATGTGCTGCTAGTAGTGGTACGTCCCTATTGCCTTCTGTTGTGAGTTGCATGTTAGGAGAAGAAACATTGATGAGCCCTTCGATGTAGAGATTACTATTAGTGGATTCACTAGGTTATCTGATACCCTAGAGGATTGAGCGATGCAATTAAGAAAGTTGTGTCACCCGTTATCTGAGGAACAGTTTTAGCCTGGGATTATGCATGCAGCAACTTTACACAAGTTAAAGGCCTTGTTCTTCACACACTCAAGCTGAAGGTTCCTAGTGATGCTCTGAAGCTCAATGATTATGACGCCGAACCTTTACTCGGATATTGTGATGTAGTAACCGTATTCTACATGGCATGTTTGAAGTCGCAGGTGCTGGTCAAATGAACATTGATCAGTATGCATGGGTTACCGATGTCGATAGTCCAAGATAAACCCGAAGTTGAATGTTGACAAACGATGTAGAGCGATAGGATTCCAAGTGTTAGACTAGAAAAGAGATGAGACAGTATTGCCCGCGAAGGTTTAAGGAACAACAGGTTTCGGGGACGAAACCCGTTTAAGGGGGAAGGACTTGTAACGCCCGGAAATTTTAAATTTGGAGTGTCATGCGACTGGAGCGTCCAATCGCATGGAAGTCATGCGATTGAAGCTCAATCGCACGACTGGAGCCCAATCGTACGACTGGAAAGTTCAATCGCATAGAGCTTGGACGACTGAAGGTCCAATCGCATGAAGCTCGGGCGATTGGACGAGGGGTATTTAAGGGAGAGGGCAGCCCTTACCCTCTCCCCATACTTGCAAAATCAGAGAGGAAGGAGAGAAAGAGGAAAAAGAGAAGAAGAAAGTTGGTTCAAGCGGGTTCGTGAGCCAAAATCGACATATAGCGGGCCAAATCGAAGCCCTAACCGAGGAGGCTACTAAGGTGAGTTCTAAGACCCCTCTTTTACACGTTTTTGAATGATTTTGGGGCTGGAACACATCTGAAACCCTATTTTTCGAGTTTTTGGGTGTAAACCCGTTTTTATGCATTTGTGTATGTGTATGATGCGTTTGTAGCTTGATTTCATGCGTGGTTATGCTCAAATGAGGTCATGGTATGTTTCCCTAAGGCTTAGGATGGTCGATTTGGGCTCAAAATGGGTTTAGGTGAGTTTGGGGGCCGAAAACCCTCGGCTGCAGTCGGGATGAACTCCATCCTGCATCAGCTGGGCCCAGTCGCCCGAATGAGGGGAGACTGGAGCTCAGTCACCCGAATGAGGGGAGACTGGAGCTCAGTCGCCCGAATGAGGGGAGACTGGAGCTCAGTCACCCGAATGAGGGGAGACTGGAGCTCAGTCTCCTGAATGAGGGGAGACTGGAGCTCAGTCGCATGAATGAGGGGAGACTGGAGCTCAGTCGCATGAATGAGGGGAGACTGAAGGCCAGTCTCCTGAATGAGGGGAGACTGAAGGCCAGTCTCCTGAATGAGGGGAGACTGAAGGCCAGTCTCCTGAATGGGGGGAGACTGAAGGTCCAGTCACCTGAATGAAGGTCTAGTCACCCAAATAAAGGTCTAGACACCCGAATGAAGGTTTAGCCACCCGAACGAAGGTCTAGTCACCCGAATGAAAGGCCTATCGCATGGAGGCCAGACGACTGAAGGGTGTCCATACGCCCGAATGTCCGTGGTATTATCCGACTTTTGAAAAGTGCGGACTTAGACTCGAACCCTCGGGGTTGTAGATGGTGATTTAGGCATGGATAATGTAAGACAATGTATGATGATGAGTTGACGATGATGACGCGCATGATGTTATGTGTGAGGTATGCCTGGCGGTACGTGTGATTGCATTGTATGTCGGATGTGTGTTATGAATATGTGATGATGCCTGTATGGTGATGATGTATGTTTATGATTATATGTATGTTCCTTTTATTTATTGTATGTTTGTCTTCCCTGGGCTTTGCGTTGAACGTTAATGAATGAATTGAAAGTAGTATGTAACGTAAAGTGGAAGATAATGAAAGAGGAACATAACGAATGAGTGCATGCACTAATGAACGAATGAATGAACGTAAAGTTAATGAGTGTATGTATGAGGTGAGCGACTCTGTGTCGCAACAGACTCGAAAGAGGATCTTTGTCGCATATCCCGGTACTGTGTCAGTCTACGGACATGAGTCGGGGGTTTGTTTGTCAAGCCCCGGCACAGTATCAGTCTTCGGACATGAGTCGGGGATATTGCATGAGACGAGACAGTGAGGTGAGCAACTTTGCGTTGCAACAGACTCGGATGGAGTTCAATCCAGGGGATTGACTCGACGGGATCTTTGTCGCGTATCCCGGTGCTGTGTCAGTCTTCGGACATGAGTCGGGGGTTTGTGAGCAGGCCCCGGCACAGCACCAGCTTTCGAGCATGAGTCGGGGGTATTGCATGAGACAGGATCTAGTTGGATGAGTAGAGGATCGCATGCTCCGATACTGTGTCAGTCTTCGGACATGATTCGGGGGTTTGTGAGCAGGCCCCGGCACAGTATTAGTCTTCGGACATGAGTCGGGAGTAGTGCGAGAGAGTGAGATGAGACGAATGAGGAACGGAACGCGTGCTCCGGTACTGTGTCAGTCTTCGGACATGAGTCGGGGGCTTGTGAGCAGGCCCCGGCACAGTATCAGTCTTCGGGCATGAGTCGGGAGTATCGCGTGAGTTGATGAATGAGAAAGGTAATCGTGAAAGAAAGAAAGTATGAAATGAATGAAAGATAATGAATGTAATGAAAGCTAAAGAACGAACGAATGCAAGTAATGAACGGAAGGAACATAATGATGACGTATGAAACGGGATCTTTGTCACTCGACCTCAGTAATCATGGCTGTGTGCCATGAAGAGGGTAAAGTGTGACCGGATCTAGAAGGAAGTGAAGGATAGAGGATGCACGAAAGTAATGAACGTACGAATAAATGAAATGAACGTAAGAATGAACGTAATGTACGTACAGATGTATGTAACGAATGTATGAATGAAAGTAAGAAACGTACGAACGAAAGAAAGAGTTAAGAAAGAACGTGAACGTTAACGATGAACGGTACACGAACTAAAGTTAATGAATGAACGATGAAGATAATAATAATATTATCTACGTGTACGTATGTTGTATGATCGTGAGTATGTAAGAATGGTTTTGATGGTAAGTAAAGTATGTTTTAATATAAAAACTAGAACTCACTCAGCAACGCTGACTTTGATGTGTTTCCAGTTGACAGGCTGTGTTGCTGAGGATGGCACGAGACGTCTACTCAGTTGATGAGGCTGGCATCCATATTTTGACATGTCATTGTATTTTGAGATCAAAACAAGAATTGTAATGTTATGAAATGATATGTTTTAGTTATTAATGAAAGTTTTAAATTCCGCTGCAAAGTAAATATACGTTTTAAAATGTTTTATGTGCGATGAATGACCAACCGTAAGGTGCCCGGGAATGGGGCCTTACACGTATAGCCCTATACGCGGGTATGGGTGGCTTATAGCTAAAGAGAAAGAATGTGAAGAGGTTGAGCCCGATACGAGGGGCCTGTATGGCGTATAGGGTTATATGCAACGTACAGTGGGGGGTGGGCTATACGTGGGTCTGGCACCATACGTGGGTACCCCCTATACGTTGTGTATAGACCTATACGTGACGTATAGGGGGTGGGCTATACGTGAGTCTGACACCATACGTGGGTACCCCTTATACACTGCATTAGGCCTATACGTGGCGTATAGGGGGTGGGTGGGCTATACGTGGGTCTGTAACCATACACGTTATATTCATTTTAAAACTGTTATATTTATATTTATTTTCTTATGCAGATGTTTCTTCCGATTCAGTGATTGAGACTGATGTTATTGATGTTATTGCCGATCATCCTTGGCTACAGTTTGAGCCCAGGTCCATTAAGCATGTGAATTGCTCAAAATTCGTACTTATGAAGATCGGTCATCAAAAAGCCGTCGATTGGGAGGTGATGGCCGAGCGCGGAGAGCGCGATAGACTTGTTGGTCTTATCGGAAACGATACGCCATGCAGACGTTTATTTGAGATCGCGTTCTTACCTTCTTACCGGGAGCTAACGGTAGAGTTTTTATCAACCTTTACTTATATTCGTCCTGATGAGATGGAGGAAGACGATCAGCGTTCCAAAATTTCATTTATGTTATGTGGACATTCATATCAGATGTCCACTGAGCAGTTTGCCGTTATCTCAGGACTTTATTTTGAGCCAAAGGCTGTTACCCCTCTATTCACCGAGGGTATTACTGAGATTAAGGAGACTCAATTGAGAGATTGGTGGCCTTAGATTACCGGAGGTCCATTTCAGATGAATAATGGCAGGGTCACCGGCATTAGAGATCCTCTCATTCATTACTTGCATCGCATGATCGCCACATCCATCACAGGACGTGGAAAGATTCGGGAGTGGTGTACCAGTCCTAACTTATTTTACTTATATTGTTTGCTTACGGGGACCAGGTGCAACCTGGCGAGATGTTTGGCAGAGTATTTTGCTTCATGTTATCATCGCCAAGAGCGAGGAGCGGTGTACGGCGGTGCGTACATCATGGTGATTGCCCGAGCTTTTGGTTATCTTCCTCGGTATCTTACTGAAGTATCCCCCCGATTGAGCTGGTCTGACTAGATCGTCGTACGTTATTCAGCATGCGTATTATACGCCAGTTTCCCGGTGGCATACGATTCTTTCTTCAACCAGGGGAGATCTGACAGCCGGCACCTATTCAGCAGCTCGGCATTGACGATCCACAACAGCAGCAGGTGCATATTCCGCATGATCAGCCGCCACACGACAAGCAACCGCATGACTAGCCGCCAGCACATCATCCGCCACCTCATCCACAGTTCCCTCGACATATTTATAAAGATGTGAGGCTGCCTGCATGTATGGAGACATTTCTACAGGAGATTTCTATGATTTTACGGGACCAGGGTCGTCGGCTCGATCAAGTTGAAGATCTTATAGATTGGCACGTTCAGCTTGAAATTGCGCGAGCCCGTGCTGCTGGTATTGATCCTCGAGAGTTGCCACCGTCTCCACATTACCTAGATTCACCGTATTTCTTTATACTATTAATTATAACTTTTATTTTGTTATGTATTTAAAAACATTGTTATTTGTATTATCATTTTATGTTTGTCTTATATGTTTTATTAGTTAATTAAGATTTAAAATTGTCGGTTAATAAGTTACAAAATATAACTTATACGCAAAATCTCAAGCTGAACGTGCAAATATAGTCGACACCATAACCTACACGCAAAACTTTTTATAAAAAATATATGTAAAAATAACACAAAAATATAAACTCAATAACCTATACGTCACGAATGGACCCATACGTGACGTATAGGTTCATCATGCTTATCAGCCAAGTCAAGAAAAAAATTGGGACCTATACGTGGCTTATGGTACTATACGCTACGTATAGCCTTCCCCTAACATGTGTCTGACATGCGCATGTCAGGGAATGCTTTCATTCCTTATACGCCGCGTATGGATCCATAAGCCGCGTATGGATCCATACGCCGCGTATAAGGAATGAAAAAATTCCCCGACAACCCACCCTATACATGGCATATGGACTCATACGTGACGTATAGGATACCCGGGCGTAAATTTAAAATCTGGGGGTGTCTAATTAAATAACCGGACCCATGTTTTAACATGCAAGGACATTTTAAAGTAGTTATTGAGGATATATTAAATTTATTATTTTAGTTATATTGACTTCTCAGATAAAAAAAGCCTTGAGATTTAAAAATAAAAATACAAACATAAAATTTCTCTAAAACTTTTGAAGAATAAAACCCTAAACATCAAACAAAAAGAGCAACTACAAAAATTACACAAGCTTGCTATCAAACACCCAATTAGAATTTAAATGTCAAAGAACATTACTAGTGCTAGATGTTTTAGTATAAATGAATTTACTATATCATTAATATAATCATAATGCTCATCAAACTAATCAGGAGATGCAGAGTGTACACTTGAGTTTACTATGATTTCTATACCAGAACCTCTATGGGTTCTTAAGGTTCTTATGGATGAAGCCTTTAAGAAAAAGAGGTCTCAAGGGGGGTAACGCTCTCTTGGCCGGGGTCCGGGGGCAGCACCCCTGATAGCATCGTTCAAGAAGCGGCAGCCTTTGGTAGCCCTTGGCTGGTAGGGGAATTTTATATTGATTAAAATTCCTTATTAAAAATGCATTAGAGTCTAAAGTTTCTAAAGTTTTACATGTAAACTTCGGAATAAATTTGGCTCCATTTTAATTAAAATTTGAATTAGAAAATTATGACTACCTGAAGACAGTTTTTGAGGCCTTGAGACCCTTGCGTGAAACAGAAGTTCATATTTGAAATTGGTCTTTTCTCTTGGGTTTGAAATTCACACTAATTCATACCTTGATCTTGACGATTGAGTTTTCCTCAACTGAGCATTTTGATTGAACCACTAAAATGTTTCAATTTGAAAGCTTCGCGCGACTCCAATATTGTTTAAGTTGTTGATCATCAAATTATGATTCCTCTACAATTAGACAAGTAGCTTGGAGCACCAATTAGTATCCAGATATGCATAAGAACTATAGTCGAACCATTAAATCTTCTTAGAGAATGACAACTGGTGTTAATTCTAAATACTACTACTTAAATTAGAACTTATCACCAACGATTAATGATTTCTTCTTATTCTGCATCAAACGATTACATAGAAACAAAAATGAAAACGAACTGTAAATGTCTATCAAAAATTTCCCTCATCAGTCTAGGGGTGTGTAACCAGTTTGAACCGACCGGAACCGGTTGGAACCGGGAGGCGAATAGCCTAAATATGAAAAACTAAGACTGAACCTTATAGTAAATTAATTAGTCAGTTCCTAATATGTAGACTTATTTCGGTTTTGTTGAAGAACCAGTAATGAACCGGTTTTCTTGAAAAACCTAAAATAATGATATGACGTGATTATTTATTAAAAAAAGCAAATAAATATTCAATTTAAACAACAATTTTGATACATAAACCATAAGAACAATCTAATGTGATGTCGATGAACGTTGCTCTCCAATAATATATTTGGTCTTGTTTGCTTTGATTTATGAATTCTTAGAAGTGAATAGTATATTGGAGTTTTAAGTATAAGATACGATCATATTAAATTAACTATTAGTAAACTTATCTCCTTAAATAAATTAGTATTTTATTAGCACTCAAACTTTTAACGGGCTACTGGTTTTTTAAGTACATATCTGGGTTTGGAATCAGAATCGAATCGGAACCAAACCAGGAACCGTATATGCGAATTATAGAAATCGGGAACCAAACTTATATTAATACAACCGGTTCTAGACAGTTCGATCCAGTCGGTTCTTGTGGTTCCGGTTCAAAAAAACCGGTTCTTCCTCACCCTACTCATCACCACTTATATAACTTTGTCAAACTGTCGTAGGGATAGAAGCCTACGGAGCGGTAGGCTTAGTCGGAAATAAAGAGAGATGAGATTAGATTAGCACAAGAAAGGGAAGAATTTTGGTGTGGGATAGCCGTTTTTAAATTGGCCTCATTTTCTTTTAATGTAGAAGATCAAGGCAGTTTCTACTTAGAGGTTAGCTCTTTGGCTCCCAGTGACGGAGCTTGGGTATTTTCATAAGGGGGTGAAGGCGAAATTAATTTTTTAGGGGATGGGCGAACTCGTTATACATAAAACTGTTGGACCTCAACATTGAGACTGAAGCTTACCAAATTGAAGATCAAGTTCAGTTGACTTATCGGTACTGATCACGATGAAAGACGTTGATAATAGTAGACTAAGGGGGAATATTGTTGGGTCTGAAGAATAGTCTAATATTATCAACACAGTCAAAGTCAACAAAGTCAACATCAATGGTCAAAGTCAATGCAAAAGTCAAACCCGAAACGTTCGAGACGTGGAATCGAGACAAGACGTTGAAGATTTAAATGACTAGGAGTTTTATTGTAATAAATATATTTTGTATGAACAAAATATATTTTATCTTGTTTTTAGTCATGTTTTGATTTTAGATGTTATTTCCATTAATTAGCCTAATTCTAGGGGGTTAAATGCAACTAGTGAATATTATATTCACTATAAATAGGTTAATTGTAATTTAGGGTTTGGTTAATGGTTGCATGACCAATGGATTGAGGGTTTTACTTGTAAAATATATCATTTGCAATCTAATTTGAAGATCAAAGGGGTATTGATTGTGATTATTATATTTTGATCTAATTCTTTATGATTTGATTCAAGTTTGTTTATCCTGGAACAACAAAAACAATTTACACTACTGAATCAAAAATTTATGAAATACGGATAAAAAATTAACACTAGTGATGAAAAAAAGAGGAGGGGGCCTCCTAGTCCCTTCAATGCTTTGCCCTTATAATGGCTCCTTGCTATAAAGAGTGAAGTGACATTTAGGCGAGGATAAACTTAATATGCCAAAGATGATAAACCATATTTTTATTAGTTTCGCATAGTGACAAGATGAACTTTTGAAAACCTTACAACACATTTGGTTGCGAACTTAGTGAAGTGTCTTTTTTCTCATTTTCTTAACGTGACTTCGACAATCTTACAAGACGTTTGGTTGCGAGGTACTTGCAAAATACTTATTATTTATTTATATCTTTTTTAAAATGACAACCCACACACGTATATAATTTTCTCTTAATTCTACACCATAACTAATTCGCATCAAATCGTCATAGGACAGGGCCTGAACTCTTACCCTCAATGGAGGTTTCATTAATCTAATTTCAAATAACTTTACAATTAGATCCATGCCCCCACCCACATTTATTAATTCATATAATTAACATTAGAGTAAACTTCACTTTTACTCCCTGTAGTTTGGTCCAAATAACGGTTTTCATCCAAACATTTCAACATTACAATTTGACTCCCTGTACTTTAAAAATTGTCCCCATTAGCTAGCTATGCCCGTCTAACACCATCCATTTCATCCGTTACCCAGGAATCACGCGTCACTCACGTAAGGGGCATTTTTGTCTTTTGTCTTTAACCCTTCACTAATCCAAATACCCATTTATCTTTCAAAAACTACACATATTCAATTGTTCTTAACCCCAAAACCCTCCGACTTCCTCCCAACAAAATCAAAGTGCGATCATCAAAGAAATCAAAGCGATCTTTCAAAATTCTCACGTTGGAAGTTGTCATGGTAGGCAGGTTATGGTACATTCGTTCTATTGGAGAGCAGTTAGACGTGAACGAGCTGTATGGTGAGTAATCAGTATAAAGATAACACATTTTGAATTTTTAGGTTTTATCATGGCTTCTAAATATCCTATATTGTGATTCATGTCTGATATCCTATTTTGTGATTCATGTTAGAATTTTTAGGTAATAACACAACATTGTTCTCTCTTAAGGTCCACCATAGTGGAATGTTTACAAAATTCCCAGATAGAACCTACGTGGAGGGTGTGATAAGATATGTTGATCTGATGGATAAAGATGAGTTTCATGGCATGAGGTAATTAAGATAGTGAGAGAGTTAGGTTATTCTGAAAATGAAATCATACTTTGCCACTATAAAATTCCCGGTGAAGATTTAAATTTTAGCTTGAGGGTTCTAGGCAATGATGCTGATGTATCATTGTTCTTGAAATATGTTGATGTACATAAGCTGGTGGAGATATATATTGAACATCATAATACAAGGTTGAAACTTACTATTTTCCTCCTACAAAAAGTAAGGTAATGATTGAAGAATTAGATGATAATGAAATAGGGCCTTCTCAATCGATAAGAAACACACAAGAAATAACAAATGCTTGTGGAAGGAGATTAGCCTTAGAATAGAAAGACTTTAATCAAAGCCAAGTAGATGCAAGTGATGATGGTGTGGTCACCCAAATTGTCACACCCCAACCTTAACGGCGGAAACATTAAGATGTGAGTGTTAAGATTGTTCAAAGTCACACAACGCTACTTCAAAGTGTAAATATTATTAAACATTAAGTTCATATCATAACATGTCATTCATAAGTCTCAAACATACAATCATAACATAACATAAATCAAGACATCCAGATTTAAAGTAAATCCATTATTTTCTCTAGGTCCAACCCTAGATGATTTCATATCTTCACGATCAACAAATAAGCTTGAGCATTTCCTGAAACATGTCAAAAATAAAGTCAACATATATATGTTAGTGACTTCCCATGAGGTAATACATATATACATAAAAGCTTTTAAAGAGGCAATTTAAGTCATAGGTTAAAGAAAAATGCAAATATATGGATAACATAAGGATACATTCAAACCTTGACAAAGGTATGGCCATAACGAATAATATACGATTAGCTAAGTGTACTTGGTTCCCATGATGATCAACAATACGTCATCAGAAGCCGACATTTTATAAAATCAACAAGATTTATAAATTTATGAATGGACTTTGATGGCAAATTATTTTTTTTTCGATTACTTAAAACTCACGATAATACTTAAACTTTACCATAAAATTTATTTATTTAATAACTAATCAAGTTATAAGATTTAGAACTGAGATTATAAATTAAGATTATTAGGACTACACCAAGACGAACCCTTATAGTTGTATTATCAACATAACTAGTACTTACAGAAGATAACGGAAGTAACAATTAGTTAATAAATATACGAGATGTCACACAAATAGATACTCATGTTAATCAATCCCTTACAGATTCTCCTATTAGTGAATCCCATATTAACCCTCCTTTTAGTAAATCACATACTGGCCCTTCTGTAAGTGAATCACATGCTGACCCTCTTATTAGTGAATCACATGTTGACCCTTATGTTAGTAAATCACATATTGACCCTCCTATTAGTGAATCCCTAGTTGATCCTTATATGGGTGGTATGGGTAGTATGTTTGAACAGGGTAGTATGTTTGAAAATGAGGGTAGTATGTTTGAAAAGGAGGGTAATATGTTTGAACAAGAGAGTAGTATGTTTGAAGAATACGGTACTATGTTTGAAGAAGAGGGTAGTGTGGTAGCTGATGAAGCTAGTGTTGATGAGGCAAGGTCTGATGAGGGTACTAATGACCATAGTGAGGACTTTGATTTTTTAGTTGACATTGATAACATGTTTGATGATATTGATGTTGATATGGAGGAGTTTAGAAATAATATGGATATGGAGTTTGATGTACATACTTCAAAATAACATAGTGAAAAAGATGAGGAGGATATTGATGTGGACTTAGAGGATTTTGATAGCTTGACTGATGAGTAAAATGACAGTCCATTAAAGAAAGCTTCGAGAAATGAAAGAAGGAAAAAGAATAAAAACAGGGATCCAGTGGCAGAACCCTTCTATGTGGGTTAATGTTTTTCAAACAACGATGACATAAGAACTCTTGTAAAGACTTTGGTTGTTTATCGTAGAAGATAACTAAAGATTACGAGAAATTCTCCATAGGTTTAGGGCGGTATGTGAAGGTTTAAGTCCAGCACTTGTTGGTGGGTATAGTGAGGGTAGTAATATAGCTTCCCGAGATGCTATTTCTAAAAAAGTAGGTGGGTCCAAGAAGAACACTTTGTTAACCAAACCTAGCAAAAGAAATAGATTTATTAAACCCAATTGCCCTTGGATATTACATATATCAAACTGAATAAAGAGGGTAGTTGGATTGTGAAGATATTTATCAATGAGCATAATTGTATACAAACCAGGGATGTGAAGTTGTGTACATTAAGTTGGTTGGCTAAATAACTTGAAAGCTCAATTATAGTGAACCCTAGTGTTCTACTATCTGCTTTTCAAGATCAAATTCATAGGAAGTTCTAGATTCAAGTTTCAAGGCAAAAGATCTTTAGAGCTAAGGCAGTGGCAACAACAAAAGTTAAAGGGGACTACAAGACTCAGTATGAAGTTCTAGAAATTACAATAAAGAACTGTTAAAGGCAAAACCAATATCCAATATCACATTAGATGTTGAAATTGAACCTAACCCCAATATGAAACAAGAGAGGGTCGAGGGGTTTAAATCTGTTTACAGGCTTTGAAAGAAGGGTTTAAGATGTGTGGTAGACCAATTTTAGGGTTGGATGGCTGCTTTATGAAAGGTCCTTATCCTAGAAAAGTATTGACTGATGTTGGTATAGACTCAAATAATAGTATCTATTCCATAGACTATGCGTTGTTAGAAGCTGAAAGTAGATGTTCTTAGACTTGGTTCTTGGAAAGTCTTGGACATGATCTAGATCTAGATTATAATTCAATTTTCACTTTCATTACTGATAGACAGAAGGTATAAATATCATTACTAATGCATTTAATTGTAAGCCAAAGTTAGGTATTGGCTTGACTTGTTATAATTGCTTTACATATGCTTTAACAGGGCATAATTCCAGCTTTAGGGGAGGTGTTTCTTGCTGCTGAACATAGGTTCTGTTTGAGGCATGTTCATGAGAACATGAAGCCAAGATGAAGGGGTGAACTATACAAGAATTTACTTTGGAAGTATGCCACTGCATCCAATGTTCCATATTTTAAGAAGGCATTGAAAGATGTTGCAGCCATGTAACACCCGTATTTTCTTTTGAAGAAATAAGAGAATAAAAGAGAAAGAAAAAGGAAGAAATAAAAGTCAACCTAAAATTGAGGGGTAAAAAGTGCCAAAAGGACAAAGAAAACAAAAGTTGGTGAATAAAGGGGTATGGCCGCCCATTTTGGCCTGTCAAAACACTCTCATTCGGTTTTTAGAGAGAGAAACAACAGGGACTTCGATTTTTAGAGAGAGAAAGAAGAAGAATTTGAATTCAAGGTAAGAATTAGTGTTTTTAAGTTGTGTTTTGGCTAAGAAACCGAGAATTCATGTTCTTATGTGTGTGTTTTTGTGTTCGGGTGTGTTCATTTGGGTTTTATAGGTGTTGAACTTGTAGCAAACGGGTTTTTGAAGAAGTTATACCCGAGAGACAGCTAAGGTGAGTTCTAGACCCCGGTTTTTACTTGTTTTAAACTCTTTTGGGGCTAAAAATGTATTAAACGATTTTTACCATGTTTATCTATTGATACCCGTATGTGTTTTGGCATGTTTGATGATGTTTATTAGATGTTTATGTGTAGTTCATGCTTAGAAGGACCTTGGTAAGCTTTGAACATTTAGGCCTGATGTTTGGGTTTGGAAATATCATAGCAATAAGCTGGACAGAAGGTTGATGAGCCTACAAAGTAACCTCTTACGCCCAGGATTGCCTTAGAAATGTTCTAAGTAGGGTCATGAGTCCAAATAGTTCTCATATGCCCAAACAGTACCTAATACGCCTAAGGCTCATGAGCCTCAACAGTGCCCATGTGCTTAAAAATGACTTAGAAAAAGTTAAGTGTAAGGTGATATGCGCAAACAGGGCTCTTACGCCTGAAAAATAGGCTTAAAAGCCTAAGTGTAGGGTAATGAGTCTAAACAGTACTCTTGTGCCTAAAATAATGACTTAGAAAACTAAGTATAGGGTAATATGCCTGAATAGTACTCATACGCCTGAGATTTTGACTTAGAAACTAAGTACAGGGTAATGAGCCTAAACAGTGCTCATGCGCCTGAATAGCTCATACGCCTAAAGTGAAAAGTTTCTAAGTGTAGGCTGGTGAGTCTACATAGTGGTGAAAAGCCTGAACAAGGCTCATGCACCCAAACAGGGCTCTTGCGCCCAAACAGGGCTCTTGCGCCCAAACACTTAGAAAATTTTATTGAATTTTCTGGGAGTCTGTGCTTTAGGGTTTGACCGAGGTTGACTAAGGGCTTATTAATGATAATGTTTCATGCATGATATGACTACTATGATTGTTCCATATTATAGTTATTGCTACTATTATTATTACTTATAGTACGTGACTTTACGTGGTATGTTATTATCGTAACGTAAAGTATAATGTAATAATAAAGTAAAAGAGCAACAAAAAGAAGAAGTGGAACATAAATAAAATGTTAATAAGTCTTGCAAGCATATAGGAGGGACACGACCGTGTTGTCGTTAGCTCAACTGTGTTGCGGGTTAGCTACCCTTTTTGCACACAGGGTCAATCAATTGAGATTGGCAGGACCTTTGTAGCGTGCCCTAGGTGATTGGGTCGGCCTTGTACACAGTACACATAGCCCCTTCGAGGGATACAGTTGACCCTTCGGGGAACATAGTTGACCCTTTTGAGGGATACAGTTGACCCTTCAGGGAACATAGTTGACCCTTTCGAGGGATACAGTTGACCCTTTCGAGGGATATAGATGGCCCATCACCCGTTTTCCATCGCGCACATAGTTGGGGCATTGCGCACTGGTCCACATAGACAGTGGAACATAAAGTTAAAAAGTTTACAGACAAGGCATACAGTACAAAGAACGAACAATATTTGTTCATACAGTTAATGCGTGCTCACATACACAGTACAGAGTTGTATTTTACAGAAAAAAGTATTTTTATATACAACATATAGAAAGTATTTTATTACGTATAAAACTAGAACTCACTCAGAAACGCTGACTTTTATACATTTTCAGTTGGCAGGTAAATATTGCTGAGGATGGCATGAGGACGAAGCTACTTGGCAAGACAAGGCTAACATCCATCCGTATTTTGATTCTATTGTTGTTTTGTAATGCAATTGAACACTCTTTTGTAACTCATGAACAACATTGTATTGCTTAACAACAGTAGTTAAAAATAAATGATATGGTTTTATTATATGAAATTCCGCTGTGTATATTATGAAATGAATATTAATAGGTAACTATGATGCAATGAATGACCAACTGTGAGGTGCCCGGGTGTGGGGCCTTACAAGTTGGTATCAGAGCCATAGTTTAAGTGAAATGGGTAAATATTTTCAAAATAAACCTAAACTTAAACTGAAAATGGGACAGAAAGAGGGATGCCAGCCCGAGTAGCTACGTGCCATCAGGTATTTCTTTTCTTAAAGTCAACCAGAATTATATGCGCGTGCTATATGGCTTATGTGTTCTTAGTAGATTTAGATACTGATGTAGTCAGGATAGGAAATGTTTGGGGTGTGAAAAGTAAAGTAAGTGGCTAATCACAACTGGCCACTGTAATTAGGGACTTACTATACTTGACATAAACTGAGCTATTACCTTGAATGACTGTTTTGGTGTTTGAATCTTATAGTGCTTAGGAAATAGCTGGGAAGAAACCTACCAAAGCTTCTAGAGGTAGAGGTAGACCGCGTGTGACTAGGAGCAGTGCTAAAGCTGCTGAGACGAGCCATGAGAACCCTGAGGTTCCTGACCAAACTGAAGGAAATGAGAATGCCAGCCTGAATGCCTCAGCTAGGGAGGCGATTGCTGATGAGGTACACCAGGTCCTGCAAGCAGTTATGCCATCTGTAGTGACCGATGTTATTCGAGCTGTGTTGAACGAGGAGAGAAAGGAGAAGGAGGACAGGAGAGGGTCGACTGGGAAGGAAAGCAAGGGAGGAGAGGAACGACCGGATCCTGAGATAGTAGTATCTGATGAGGAAGAGGATGATGTAGTAGGGGCGACGACCAAGGGATGTAGTTACGGGGCATTCCAGAGGTGCAAGCCCCGGACTTTCGATGGCAATGGCGATGCTGCTGCCGCTCACCGCTGGGTGAGAGAGATGGAGGCAGTGTTGGAAATTAGTGAGTGTCACGAAGATCAAAAGGTGAAGTTCGCAACTCACTCTTTTGCAGACTCGGCATTATGTTGGTGGGACAATATTGTCCAAGCTAAGGGTACTAGAGCCATCGGGAAGATGCGATGGAGGGAGCTGAAACAACTAGTGATGGAGGACTTCTGTCCTCATAGGGAAATGGACAGGATCGAGAGGGAGTTCCTGCAACTCAAGGCGGAAACCATGACCCACCAACAGTACACCACCAAATTTAATGAGATGGCGAGACTGATGCCGGATCAGGTGACACCGGTGTCTCGAAGGATTAACCAGTATATTCAGGGACTGCCAGCTGATATTCGCAGGCACATGATCGTTGCTAGACCGAGCACCTTCAGGTCGGCAGTGGATCTGGCTGGGAGGCTCTACAATGAAAGGGAAGTGACGGTGGTAGAAGTGAAGAAAGCCGATGGTGGTGACTGGAGTTGGAATGGAAAGAGGTTTAGGCGGGGTGGTTTCACCCCGAACAGCAAGAAGATGAGAATGGATGACCGTAGAGTGGGGTCGTCCAGCTCGGGGTTAAAGAAATGTGGCAAATGTGGAAGGGAGCATCCTGGTGAGTGTAGGATAGGACTGAACGTATGCTTCAGGTGTGGCCAGCCTGGCCATATCGCTAGAGACTGTAAGAAGCCGAGGGCGGAGAGCTCTGGAGCGGGGAATAAGAAGCCGGACGAAGGAGGGCCGAGGGCAAGTGCTAAAGCTTACACCATGACCCGGGAAGAAGCCAGAGTGGATCCCGATGTCGTGTCAGATATGTTTCTAGTTAATCAAACTTGTGCCTCTGTATTATTTGATTCTGGTGCTAGTAGGAGTTTTATTTCTACTACCTTTTGTGCTAAGTTGTCTGTTAGCAGTAGGGGTATTAGCGAGCCTTTTGATGTAGAAACTGCTATCGGTAAGTCCACCAGAGTTACTGATGTAATAGAAGATTATGCCATAGAATTAGAAGGTCATAGGTTTGCTGCTAAATTACATGTGATGCCCTTAGGTGGATTTGATGTAGTACTAGGGATGGATTGGTTAGCAACCTATAAAGCGAATATCGTGTGTCGTAAGAAGATGATTAGACTGACGGCGCCTGATGGAAGTCCGGTGACGATATACGGCGATCGGGTTACGACGATTCCGAAAGAAATTTCGATGGCGGTGGCGGGAAAGTGCATGAGACGTGGATGTAGCGCTTATCTAGCCTACGTGAAGGATGTGGACACGCCGACGCCCCAATTGTCCGATGTGCCCGTGGTGTGTGACTTTTCTGATGTGTTTCCAGAAGACTTAACAAGTGTGCCACCAGATCGTGAAATCGAATTTCAAATTGACTTGATACCCGGTGCCCAACCTGTCGCCAAGGCACCGTATCGATTAGCTCCGACTGAGATGAAGGAGTTAATGGAGCAACTACAAGAATTGCTTGATAAGGGTTTCATCAGACCGAGTATCTCTCCTTGGGGTGCTCCGGTCTTATTCGTGAAAAAGAACGACGGTAGCATGAGAATGTGTATCGACTACCGTGAGTTGAATAAGTTGACGATAAAGAACCGGTATCCGTTACCGAGGATTGACGACTTGTTCAACCAGCTCCAGGGTGCTAGTTGGTTCTCGAGGATAGATCTTCGATCTGGCTACCATCAATTGAAAGTAAGGGAGCAGGACATTCCTAAAACAGCTTTTTGTACGCGTTGTGGACACTACAAGTTCCTTGTTATGTCCTTTGGTTTAACCAACGCGCTAGCTGCTTTTATGGATTTGATGAATCGAGTGTGCCGGCCGATGTTGGATAAATCAGTGATTATGTTCATCGATGATATCTTGATTTATTCAAGGAGCGAGGAAGAGCATGCCGGTCACATTCGGGAAGTGTTGGAGACTTTGAGAAAGGAGAAACTGTATGCTAAGTTCTCCAAGTGTTCTTTTTTGCTACGCGAGGTGCAATTTCTGGGTCACGTGGTAAATGCAGAGGGAATCAAGGTGGACCCAGCAAAGGTTGAGGCTGTGATACAATGGAAGTCACCAAAGACGCCATCCGAGATTCGTAGCTTTTTGGGATTGGCGGGCTACTACAGGAGATTTATTCAAGACTTCTCCAAGACAGCCTCACCTTTGACTAAATTGACCCGCAAGGACGTGAAGTTCGTGTGGGGTCTAGAGCAGGAGAGTGCCTTTGAGGATTTGAAGATGAGACTAACACAAGCTCCTGTCTTGACATTACCCAAGGGAAGTGAAGACTTAGTGGTATATTCGGATGCATCTTATTCTGGGCTAGGTTGCGTGTTGATGCAACGTGGAAGGGTAATAGCCTACGCATCCCGGCAACTGAAAACCCACGAAGTCAACTATCCCACACACGATCTAGAATTAGCCGCGGTGGTTTTCGTATTGAAGATTTGGCGGCACTATCTATACGGGACTAAGTGCACCATCTTCACAGACCACAAAAGCTTGAAGTACTTTTTCGAGCAAAAGGACCTGAACATGAGGCAGAGGCGATGGTTGGAACTCATAAAGGATTACGATTGCGAAATCCATTACCATCTGGGCAAGGCCAACGTGGTGGTAGATGCCCTTAGCCGAAAGGAAAGGCCCAAGCCGATCTGGGTAAAGGCTTATCAGCTGATTATGACCTCCGATGTGATGACACAGGTTAAGGAGTTTCAAGACGAGGCTTTGAAAGAAGATCGTCTTAACTCTGAAAGAATGCGAGGTCTAGTTACGGAATTGGGTGAGAACACTCTTGGTGTTAAGACCCGATTCGGGCGAATGTGGATTCCTCGATATGGAGATCTACGTGGAAAGATTATGGACGAAGCCCATAAGACTCGATACTCCATTCATCCCGGTGCTACCAAGATGTACCACGATATGAAGAAAGATTACTGGTGGTCGGGTATGAAACGCGACGTAGTGGAGTACGTGAGTAAGTGCCTTACTTGTCTCCAAGTGAAGGCGGAACATCAGAAACCGTACGGGAAGATCCAACCATTGGACATACCCGAATGGAAGTGGGAACACATCACCATGGACTTCATTACTAAGCTACCTCGTACGTCGAGGGGATACGATACTATTTGGGTGATTGTCGACCGACTAACAAAGAGTGCCCACTTCCTACCGATCCGCGAGACGTATTCATCCGAAAGATTGGCGGATCTGTTCATCAAGGAAATCGTAGCTCGTCATGGCGTGCCGGTGTCTATCGTGTTGGATCGTGACACTCGGTTTACGTCGAAGTTTTGGAGAAGATTCCATGATGCCATGGGAACGAGCTACACATTAGTACAGCCTATCATCCTCAGACGGACGGTCAGTCTGAGAGGACGATACAGACGCTCGAGGATATGTTTCGAGCACGCGTGATCGATTTTCGAGGAAGTTGGGATGATCACTTACCGTTAGCAGAATTCTCGTACAACAACAATTATCATGCCAGTATTGGCATGCCACCCTACGAGATGCTATACGGTAGGAGATGTAGAACGCCCGTATGTTGGGGAGACATTGGACAGAAGGAGTTAGGAGGTGTTGAGGTGATCGAAGCTACGACTGAGAAATTGGAAAAGATCAAAGCCTTCATGAAGGCGGCGAAAGATAGACAAAAGTCGTATGCTGACAAGAGGCGAAGACTAATAGAGTTCAAGGTTGGCGACCGAGTCATGTTGAAGGTCTCACCTTAGAAAGGAATTATTAGATTCAGAAAACGAGGTAAGTTAAGCCCGAGATATATAGGACCTTTCTGAATCGTTGCACGAGTAGGAGAGGTAGCCTATCGACTTGAATTGCCAGATGAGTTAAGTGGAATTCATCCCACATTCCATGAATCTCATCTGAGAAAGTGCTTAACTGACAAAGATATGATTGTTCCACTGGAGGATATTAAAGTAGACGAACGGCTCAATTACGTTGAGCAACCAGTGGCAATCATTGATCGTAAAGAAAAGAAGTTAAGGAATAAAGTGATTCCTCTTGTGCGTGTACAGTGGAAGCACAGAAAGGGATCTGAATCCACATGGGAGACTGAGGAAGAGATGAGGTAGCATTATCCTCATCTGTTTGAGGAATAACAGGTTTCGAGGACGAAACCTATATAAGGGGGGTGGACTTGTAACACCCGTATTTTCTTTTGAAGAAATAAGAGAATAAAAGAGAGAAAAAGGAAGAAATGAAAGTCAACCTAAAATTGAGGGGTAAAAAGTGCCAAAAGAACAAAGAGAACAAAAGTTGGTGAATAAAGGGGTATGGCCGCCCATTTTGGCCTGTCAAAACACTCTCATTTGGTTTTTAGAGAGAGAAACAGCAGGGACTTCGATTTTTAGAGAGAGAAAGAAGAAGAATTCGAATTCAAGGTAAGAATTAGTGTTTTTAAGCTGTGTTTTGGCTAAGAAACCGAGAATGCATGTTCTTATGTATGTGTTTTTGTGTTCGGGTGTGTTCATTTGGGTTTTATAGGTGTTGAACTTGTAGCAAACGGGTTTTTGAAGAAGTCATACCCGAGAGACTACTAAGGTGAGTTCTAGACCCCGGTTTTTACTTGTTATAAACTCTTTTGGGGCTGAAAATGTATTAAACGACTTTTACCATGTTTATCTATTGATACCCGTATGTGTTTCGGCATGTTTGATGATGTTTATTAGATGTTTATGTGTAGTTCATGCTTAGAAGGACCTTGGTAAGCTTAGAACATTTAGGCCTGATGTTTGGGTTTGGAAATATTATAGTAATAAGCTGGACAGAAGGTTGACGAGCCTACACAGTAACCTCTTACACCCAGGATTGCCTTAGAAATGTTCTAAGTAGGGTCATGAGTCCAAATAGTTCTCATATGCCCAAACAATACCTAATACGCCTAAGGCTCATGAGCCTCAACAGTGCTCATATGCTTGAAAATGACTTAGAAAAAGTTAAGTGTAAGGTGATATGCCCAAACAGGGCTCTTACGCCTGAAAAATAGGCTTAAAAGCCTAAGTGTAGGGTAATGAGTCTAAACAGTACTCTTGTGCCTAAAATAATGACTTAGAAAACTAAGTATAGGGTAATATGCCTGAATAGTACTCATACGCCTGAGATTTTGACATAGAAACTAAGTACAGGGTAATGAGCCTAAACAGTGCTCATGCGCCTGAATAGCTCATACGCCTAAAGTGAAAAAGTTTCTAAGTGTAGGCTGGTGAGTCTACATAGTGGTGAAAAGCCTGAACAGGGCTCATGCGCCCAAACAGGGCTCTTGCGCCCAAATACTTAGAAAATTTTACTGAATTTTCTGGGAGTCTGTGCTTTAGGGTTTGACCGAGGTTGACTAAGGGATTATTAATGATAATGTTTCATGCATGATATGACTACTATGATTGTTCCATATTATAGTTATTGCTACTATTATTATTACTTATAGTACGTGACTTTACGTGGTATGTTATTATCGTAACGTAAAGTATAATGTAATAATAAAGTAAAAGAGCAACAAAGAGAAGAAGTGGAACATAAATAAAATGTTAATAAGTCTTGCAAGCACATAGGAGGGACACGACCGTGTTGTCGTTAGCTCAACTGTGTTGCGGGTTAGCTACCCTTTTTGCACACAGGGTCAAGCAATTGAGATTGGCAGGACCTTTGTAGCGTGTCCTAGGTGATTGGGTCGGCCTTGTACACAGTACACATAGCCCTTTCGAGGGATACAGTTGACCTTTTGGGGAACATAGTTGACCCTTTCGAGGGATACAGTTGACCCTTTTGAGGGATACAGTTGACCCTTCGGGGAACATAGTTGACACTTTCGAGGGGTACAGTTGACCCTTTCAAGGGATATAGATGGCCCGTCACCCGTTTTCCATTGCGCACATAGTTGGGGTATTGCGCACTGGTCCACATAGACAGTGGAACATAAAGTTAAAAAGTTTACAGACAAGGCATACAGTACAGAGAACGAACAATATTTGTTCATACAGTTAATGCGTGCTCGCATACACAGTACAGAGTTGTATTTTACAGAAAAAAGTATTTTTATATACAACATATAGAAAGTATTTTATTACGTATAAAACTAGAACTCACTTAGCAACGCTGACTTTTATACATTTTCAGTTGGCATGTAAATATTGCTGAGGATGGCACGAGGACGAAGCTACTTGGTAAGACAAGGCTGACATCCATCCGTATTTTGATTCTATTGTTGTTTTGTAGTGCAATTGAACACCCTTTTGTAACTCATGAACAACATTGTATTGCTTAACAACAGTAGTTAAAAGTAAATGATATGGTTTTATTATATGAAATTCCGCTGTGTATATTATGAAATGAATATTAATAGGTAACTATGATGCAATGAATGACCAACTCTGAGGTACCCGGGTGTGGGGCCTTACAAGCCAAGGATCCAGCTTTACATTAATGGCTGGCAAAGATTCCACCAAAGCATTGGTCGAGATTACATTTTAGTGGTATGTTAATTATACATAGTGCCTATCATTTACTTATTCTAATCATTTAATTTTGCATATTATACCTTATGCAGGGAATGCAAAAAATGGTGTGTTGTTAAACACCTTATACGAGGTCTTTAACAGACAGTTAATAGGTGGAAGGGACAAGCCTATTATCACATGCTTAGAGTTCATCAGAGGTTACTTAATGAAAAGAATTATGGCAGTACGCAAGGAAATTGAAAAATGTTGACTCCAAAAGTAACAAAGATGATTGAGTAGATAAAGATAGAGGCAACTGAGTGCACTATTTGTGGAATAGGCATAACAAATATCAGGTAAGTGGACAATCTCATGAACAATTTGTAGTTAGATTTGATGAAAAAATCATGCACACGTAGGAGGTGGGATTTAACTGGAATCCCATGTAAGCATGCTAAGCATGCTGTGGCAGTGATATGGGATATGGCACAACATGGTATTGATGTTAGTATACCAGAGTCTTATATGTCTGAGGTGTTTTGGCTAGAGACATGGAAAAAAGTGTATGCTAATACAATTAAACCAATCAATAGAAGAGATATGTGACCTATTTCTACTTGCCCAACTAAACTATTACCACCTAAACATCACAAGCAAGTAGGCAGACCAAAAAAGAAAAGGAAGAAGAATGCAGAGTACTTGAGTCAACAAGTATAAAAAAAGGTACGATGGTTAGGGTTGGTGGGTCAGTTACTTGTGCAAAGTATGGGCACAAGGGACATAACAAAATGTCATGCAAAGGTCGAAGAGGAGGGTCATAACATGTTGCTGTTTAGTGGTGGTTTATGATAATTTTGTGTATGTGAAGTTATTAGGATGAAACTGTATGAACAAATAAAACAATGGTTGGTGGTTTTTTGATGAAACAATTGTAATATGTTTAATCTATTAATGGTTTTAATGTTTATATTTTGCCTTTAGTGTTAATCTTTTGGTATGATTATGTTATTCTTGTTACACTACATTAGCATCATTCTTCTTTACTCTGCATTCTAGAAACAAACTGCAAACTTTGGTAATTTGTTTTTCTATGTTACAATCACCATTAACATGAATGAAACTTATAGATGTTGGTTAAAACAAGAACATTCATTTCATTGCCATTAGAGTAATACATCCACTAAAAGAAATGACCTTTACAAAATTTTAAGTCATTTTTAACACAACTCACATGGCAAAGAAGACCCAACTAAACCCTAACTTTAGATCATTTGGAACACAACATACATGATAAAAACGAACTAGCTAAACCCTAACACACATTTCAGTTTCTTGTTTTCTTTGACTTTGTTCATCGTAATTTTCTCATGAGTGTTGCACCTTCTCAGCAATCCAGGTATAACCTCTACTGAATGTGGACATATTTTAGGGTCTGCCAAAGCAACAAATCCACAACTTCCACTCTACAAAATAGATTGGTACATTACATGTTTAGTACCGATAAGAAAGAGGAAGAAGATGATTGTGAATCTAGGGCATAAGTTCATTACCTTTTTAGCACATCAAAATAGAATCTACGTCCCCAATTGTATCATGTCCAAGAGGTTGGAGATCCACAAGCACACATTACCTTGTTTTTCTGATCTGCCATTGTTGAATTGACAAATTCGTGTGGGGAAGAAGACGATTGAGAAGAAGGTTATAAACCCTATATGGCTATGTAAGTGAAGTGTTAAAGAGAAAAGACAAAAATGCACCTCACGTGATGGGCCCGTGATTCCTAGGTAACGATTGAAATGGATGGCGTTAGACGGGCGTAGCTAAGGGGGACAATTTTCAGAGTACAAGGAGTCAAATTGCAATTTTGATACGTTTGGATTAAAACCGTTATTTGGACCAAACCACTAGGAGCAAAAGTGAAGTTTACGCTTAAGATTAACAAATTTACATGTATAGTTATTTTGTATGTGACAAGTACGCATACCCATGTCTTCTCCTTTGGGTATTTAGCATTCAACTATTTGTTAAATTAAAAATAGGGGTGTTTAAATTCCGATGTAGAAGTTTCAGATATCTGAAATTTTTAATAAAGATTCGGATAGTAAAATGGATATATAAAACAAGAGAAAAATAAAAAAACAGATATAGATATAATATTTAGAACAATAAAATAAAATAAATTTTCTTTCAAAATAATAAAACCATATAATATAACATTTTTGAGTTTAGGTTTCAATTTTGTTATATTTAAAGAACAAAACAGTTAAAATATATATAACAAGATTTTGGGATAATTCAAATATCTTAACTTCCTAAAATTACTAATTAAATCAGGATTTGAAAATTTTCAGATATCTAAATCGTCAAAACATAAATCGATCGCAACTGAATCGCAACTTAGAAACATAAATAGATCGGCCATGGAGTTGGTGTTGAATCTGCATAAATCATCCACCATTAAACCCAAACCATGTAATTGTTGGTGCCGATCTTGAAGTTGCAGCTGTTATCCCCACCTTCTCAATTGATGGAGACTAAACGAAGATGAATTTTGAGATAGGAACCCTCACAATGGAATCTGGGAGGAATGAATAAAAGGGAAGAATGGTTTTAATAGTGTATGTTTGGTAAATAATTTTCTTAAACAACTTTTAACTTTTTAACTTTTAAAAAATTAATAAGTCAATAACTACGTTTGGATAAAAAATTAATAAGTTGATTTTAAAGTGTTGAAAAATATATTTTGAAAAGTTAAAAATAATTACTTTTGAAAAGTGCATTCATAATCTATACTTCATCCTCATTTTTATAATTACACTAAAAAAACTCTATTTTTTTCATTTTTTTAGTTAAATAATATTTTTTCATACTTTTATCATTCATATTTGTGGAATCACAGTACAATCTCCATAAAATTTTTAAAATGAAAAACAGAATGCTCTTAACCCAAACACCCCCAAAGGGTAAATGGGTAATATAGTAATTTAACTTTTAAAACTTTCCAATTCCTTTATTTAATTTACAACCAAGCACCATATCATTTTTTAAAACATTCTATTTTAATTTCAATTTCAATTTTATTTTTAACTTTTTATAAAAATATTATACGACCCAAACGACCCTATATTTTCTAATAATTTAGGTTGTAAGTTTATATTATACGAACCAAACGACCCTATATTTTCTAATAATTGAGGTTGTAAGTTTGGATTTGACTTTCAAATACTCTAATTCAAATATTTTGCACACCCTAGTAATATCCCAAAAGAATTTAATCAAACTTGATTCTTGCGGAACAGTGATTATTTTACAAAATTATGGATTTTGCGTATCCTCGTTTCAAATAATATATTAGTATCAGTTTATAATTAAATCAGGTAATTCAAGTGTATACACAGAGTCTATATTAATCAAATTAATGCATGTTAATTTAACTATTTTATATCATAAGATAAATCAATTAATGTGGATGGGTGGGGAGATGCTATATCATAGTACTAACATTTGGTATTATGTAATGTAAACATAAAATAGTCGTGTTTGAGCATTCATAATCTATCATTTATTTTCATCTTTATAACTACATTAAAAATCATTAGTTTATTTTTTTAATTTTTAATTAAATAATATTTTTTTCATACCTTTATCATTACATTTTCTTTTACATGCACTCACAACCACTTCAAAAATATTAAAAATATTATAGGGATTGTATCATGTTTCTCAAAATATAGGAAAACACGGTACAATCCCCATTAATTTTCTACATATTTTACTCACAATCACTTACAACCATCCCTTATAATATAAGACATCTACTCACATATATATAAAGAACATGCTCTTATCATATGTTTTATTTTCTTTTTTATTAAATATATTTATACCAATAATATAATTTCTCTAAATATCGTTTACCCTTAACAAATGGATGCCAGTTAGTCAAACTATTATGAAGAAAGTTACCACAGTACCACTTATGAGAATTAATTATAAACCACTAGCTATAGTAACCCGTGTGTTACACGAGTTGAATGAATAAAAAATTAATATAACAAAATTTATTAATTATAAAATAATATTTTAAGATATAATATCACTGAAATTATGTATTAGAAATGACTGTAATTTATAAAATAGTGATATTAACTTTTTAAAACTTTATTTTTTTAAAAAAAATAAACGTTTTGTTCTAAAACAAACCGTATAAAATTGTCATTTTTAAAAATTTTCTTATTATAACTCCTAAATTTAATTATTTTTAGTTTTAAAAAAATAACTTTTTAAAAATACCAATTTTAAATATTTCGTATTTTTAAAAAAAGTCTTATGCTTTAAATAAATTTATTTTTTTATAAAAAAATTATTTATTTAGAAATAACATTAATAAATAGATCTCTTTATTATTTTATTAAATCAAAAAAGTGTTAAATAGTATTATTAGTAATTAAGGTAATTATTTAATAGGAGAGAGAGACGGAAAAATTTTGCTGAGAGTGATTGTAGTGTTGACACGTGTCACCCCATATACACTTTTATTAGAGTAGGAAGATTATACTCGTTTGTTTGTATAGAATAAATTAATATTAATAGGGAGAGGATATGCTACAAACACTATATTTTCTAAAAAGGGTGAGAAGTAGTTCTGGCCATTTGATCAACTCATTAAAATAGATCAATGGTTTAAAAAAACACGGTGGCAAAAATATAAATAAGTGGAAAACTACTAACAGGCGGATGGGCAAAAAAGTAATTTGACACAATGGTTGTTTGACACAATGGTTGTTTGACACAATGGTTGTTTGACACAATGGTTGTTTGACACAATAGTTATTTGACACAATGGTTGTTTGACACAATAGTTGTTTGACACAATGGTTGTTTGAAACAATGGTAATTTAACACAATCGTAGTTTGACACAATGGTAGTTTGACACAATGATAATTTGAAACAATAGTAATTTGGTATGTTGGCATGTTATTATATTTTGCTATATGTTGGCATGTTAATATTTGTTGCTATATGTTGCTTTACATTACACAATAGTATTTTGGTAACTTGTTTTTATCGTCAAAATCAAACGTAAACAAAACTCTTCAAACATGACACAATGAGTATTATGACACAATGAATATAATGACACAGTGAATATAATGACATAATGAGTATATGACACAATAAATCTTATGACACAATGAATCCTATTCTTGAATAGGCATAGAATCAACTGTTGAGTTATTTGAAACTTGTTTATCCTTAATGCTTTAAAGATATAAACTGCAATTGCGTATAACGTGACCAGGTTGTTTGCAAAACCCACAATTTCTCAACTTTTTTCCTGCTTGTTCGATGGCTAACTCACGAGCTGACTTCATTCTTTTCGGCTTACCTTTTGTCTTTTGCTTAACAGGTACACTGAATTTTGCTTCATTTCGTTCACTCCCTCCAGGTAACTCTGCAAAAACACAACTCGTCTTTGTTCGTAACCAATTGATTAACAATAATTATTTTATTCAGACACAATGACAATACAAAAGACACAATGACGAACAAAAAGACACAATGATGATATCTAAGACACAATGATAATAATCAATAACAAAATTCATATAACAAAGACAACATATAGAAACTCACATGATATTTATAAAATATATTCAACAACATATTGATAATGTCCAGAGTAATCTAACAGTAAAGACACAATAACTGTTTTATTCAGACACAATGACAATACAAAAGACACAATGACGAACAAAAAGACACAATGATGATACCTATGACACAATGATGATACCTATGACACAATGATGATGTCAATCAATAACAAAATTCACAGAAATCAGATAGTATAGACACAATGATGATCCAAACGACAAAATTATTAACATAATATTTCAATTACAGTATATAATCGTCTTCATACGTATCAAACTGATGAAATCAAATAGATCAACATAACTCAACGATCTTCAACAGAAACAACATAAAGCAATCTTCAACAGATGAATTTGATCGTTTGAATCTTCAACGATTGAAATTGATGTAAGATGAAACGTCAACCGTTTGAATCGATAAATTGAGAATTTTATTGAAGACTTGTGTTCAAATAAATTAGATGTAAGCAATCTATAACAGAATTTTGTTGAAGGCTTGGGTTCAATAAATTAGACTTCCTAAAATACCCCTCCTTCTATTTTTAAAAATATGCCACATGTCACTCACCGATTGCTTCTCACACTTTTTACATAATGTTCACTTTATATTTGAACCCAACACATATTAATATATTATATAATTTGTTTACCTGTGTTAAAAATCGAATATATATGCATGCGAATATTTATTTAATATAAAATATACATGTTTTAGTTCCAACTTAATTAAGGCTTTGACATTATCACACGTATTATGATATGTTGACTTTTTATCTTATATCGATAATAATGATATGCATGTGATATTTTTCATATTTTGAATACTTTTGTTTGTTAGAAATATGAATGTCATAAAAGATTTAATTATAATATAACTGTATTCTGAGTTTTTACATGTTTTAATTAAGTATGTTTTCTCGTTGAGTTTAAATACAAAAATCCGAAAATATGAATTTACTTCACCTAAGATCATAAATTAGGATCTGATTCCCTTAGAGAAACCTGCAAAATTGATTGTCATATTTGATGGAAGTGAAACTGGGTTCGGCCAACACAAGCTTACAATTGGGTACGTAAGGACGTGGGTACAAACGTTATTGGCAAGGAACAAAACCTCTTGGCAAGGATAACAAGATAACAAGAAATAAGCAGGTGATAAGAAAATGAGCAGAAAATAAAAGGAAATCAGAAGGGAAAATAACAGAGGAGCAAAAGAATATCAAAATGCCCATATGTTTTCTTACTGTTAAATAGCAAGGTCAACGATTACAGGTAGGGCTTGTTCTCCTGCCAGGTAAAGACAAAATAAGAACCCGGCCAAGACGTTTCATCAAAAAGAAAAGAGAGAGAGAAACCAAGAAAGATGCCTAAAAATGATATTATGAACACCCTATCTTAAGACGAGTCCAGGGAAGATAAATACCCATAGAATCACAAGAGAAAGCAGGTTCCATTCCAACACTATACTCTATCACTTAATACTTGATTCTTTCTCGCCAGTGGTCCTTGCTATCGCATTCTTCGTAACACTCACTTATTCTCACGCCGGTGGCCGATCGCAAGAGATCCTCCCATGACATTCCACCTTTGTAGCGTCAGGACGAGACTAGAAATACCAAAACCTATCGTAATTCCTAGCTAATTTTATGATACGAACACTAAGTTAGACTACGTTTAGCTTGAAACTCATAAAACCTCGGTTTAAATCGAGCTTTTTTACAAAAAGTTGACTTGCAACCTAGGATCATTGCACATATATAGTGATATATAATAATGCGATGCTTTTAATTGTTTACTTATATTTATTTCAAAACAATCGCGTTTCTCGTTAAGATATAATAATGTGATGCTTAATAATTAAAAAAAGCTATATAATTAAATATATTATTTTGGATCTAACAAAAAAGTATTAGAATTTGGTTGATTTAGTAGGAGACAATGTGAGCCTATGACAACTACCTTGTTATCAACTTAATTCCAGTTATGACTATAAATTAATTAGGCAACAAGAGATTTGGTTCGAACATACCACAAAGCCAATAAGCCTGCAAAAACTCACCAAGATAGAGCCTGCAGAATTGAAGCTTTTTGTTGATGTGGTGGTCAGCCAGAAACCATCAAAACATGGAGGAGCCGGAGCAGTGGCCCCCCGAGGTGGAAGAGGTCAAGGAAGAGCGGTTGAATGCTAGTGCCACCATCGTTGCCAATGGACACCGTTTGGACAATTCTGGAGGTAATATAGAAAGAAAGTATAACGTTTTACCACGCGCTATTACCTTACAAGTTAATCTATATAATGTAACATGAAAACTGATGCAGATGTTACGGGTATTTTGGGTTTTGATGACATTGGTGCCAATATTGATGGTACTGCGAATGGACTATCAATATCTGAACCGGGTAACGACTAGAACTGAACCATATACAGAGCTTACATTGTTTATAGTATCGTTGTTCACGTAATCTTTGGTGTTAAAAACGATCATTCAAACTAATTTGCCTATAACTTTACCTTGCAGGAGATTTTGCTGGCTTTTACCATCTTCCTGAGTCACCCGTTGCTATAGAAGAAGATGACACCACGATCGATATGGTGAATGAACCAGGTAACGACTAGAGACCAAACCATATACAGAGATCAAATTGTTGATAAGTATTGTTCTTCACATAACCTTAATTTGGTGTTCATATTACAGAGCCCATAGTTGCACAACTTAGAGCTAGGAAGATTATGCCTTTATTATTTATTATAAACTAACAATCAAACTTGTTAATTTGCTTATATCTTTATTTTGCAGGCGATTTTACCGCTTTTTACCCTTATTCTATTGCAAAAGAAGGTGAGGCAAAAGTTGTGGTTCGTGAAAATGGTAATATTTTTACAAGACATCATTCTAGATTTTGACTACGAAGTTCGTTAGTTGTATTTTGTTCATCTTATTTCGTCAATTCTATCAAAATTCAAACAGAATCATGTTTCAACATGTTTTTTTTAATACATCTTTAAAGACTTTTATCATCTTTTTTTTTTAAATACCCGTATACATCTTTAAAAGTCGTTTACAACTTTTTAAACCTCCATTTGAATTGAATTGTTGACAAGAGAGGATTCCCTTGAGTGAATATAGGTGAGACATGTTAATCACAACTTAATTTAAAAAGAGTATGTTATAATTTTGGTCCCTACTATCTGGTCAGATCATAAATTTAGTCCACGTTGGTTATTTTTTTTATAAAAGTACACAAATGTCTATGTGGATAAACAAAGAAAGTCTTATAAATTCAAGGAAAAAGAGTAAAACAAACATTTCATCTAAGAGCACTCACGGTGGATTCCCAATTTATCCTTATAATTACACTAAAAATCACTATTGTTTCTCTCATTTTCAATTAGATAACGTTGGAGAATTGATCGAAGAGGAAGTAGTCGAGTTAGAGTTTGAAAAAGTGAAGTCAAAGCTCACAACACATTCTATGCATTGTCCCAATTGCATGTGCGAGATCACCAAAGTAATTCTTCGTCGAAAGGTGCTCTCTATTCGACCCGGTTACAAGCAACCCATGCCGGAACCGCAAGATCTTATTGGATGTTTTTCTTGCCTCAGTTTGTTCACTTTTTCAGGTAAAACAATACTGTTACCTTTGGTCTAACACAAGATCTACTATAAACTGTAACTAATATATTCTCTGTAATAATACCTTTGTTATTCTTAAACAGATAATGGATGTTTCAACACATTTGAAGTATTCAGAAGGCGAGAAACAACCACTGATCCTGCAATTCTATCTAGCGAAGAAGGAAAGGCGAAAGTTGTGGTTCGTGAAAAAGGTAATATATTCTTACAAGACATCATATTAGATTTTGACTATGAAATTTGTTCTCTGTATATCGTTGATCTTATTATTTAATTCTAAAGATTCGTATTTTGCCAAATTCAAACAGAATCATGTTTCAGCATGTTTTGGGTACTTTTGTTAAAATATGTAACAAAAAAATTAAACTGATTGGTTAAATACATCCCTTGTTGCTAAATGCATCACCGGTTTGATTTTAAATTTATTTCTCAAAAGGTATGTATGTATTTGAATACCCGTATAGACTTTTAATCTCATGTTTACAACTTCTAAAAACATCTTTAAATATCGTATATAACTTTTTAAACATGCAATCGAACAGTTGGCAAGGGAGAATTACATTAAGTAAAAATATAGATGAGGTAAGTTTAGCATAACCTAAAATTACACAAATGGTCTACAAGAATAGAATAAATTAGAACCCACATATTTTTTAATATCTAGGTGTCGTATTGAACACACCAACATTGCGAATGAGCCAGGTAACGACTAGAAACAGAACCATGTATGGAGCTCAAAATGTTTATAAGTACTATTTTTAACATAATCTTTGGTATTTATAATACAAAACCCGTAGTTGTTACACCATCTAGAGGAAGATCATGACTTGGTTACGGCGGTTTTCTTGCAGAGATCTTGAAGAGTATTGTTTATGGAGGTTTAATGGAGGTGATTGCAAGCTTAAGTGTTGTAGCATCTGCAGCTGCTTCTGATGCAACTACATGTATGTTTTGAGCAGTTTCTTTTTAATGATTCAATATATTTTTTTTTAAAATAACACATTTTGATTGTTTAAAAAACAAAAGAAGTGGGTAGACTAGTGTCGACTTAATCCAAATGATTTTTAAAAAGATTTGGTTTTACCAAGACGCCTCTAATTTCGATAGTATCTTGATGGCCCATTTGGGCCACCTTTGATTCGATATATACTAGCTTGTTTCCTTCAGCTCAAATGCTTCAACATCAATTCCTGACACTTAACACTACAATTTGATATAGTGTTCATCATATCCGTGGCACTCGCAAGTCTTATGGGCGGGATCTTCGTCATCGGACACAATGTGAGTAAAACTCTAATGTTGTATAATAATACATATGTTTAAAAGCAACTCTTTTGATCATAAAAAAACATATCCTCAGCTTTGGGACCTTAGAGATGATTGCTACAAAGATAGTTCCAACAATAAAGCTGTTAATAAGTACAAAGAGCTACTTGGACAAGTAAACCATTTCCCGTTACACGTATTTTTCACCATATTATCCTTCCTCGTGTTCGGTATGATCCCACCGGTTGCATACGCGTACTCATTTCATGAGACAAGTGATAAAGACTTTACAATTGCGGCTGTTGCCACCGCGTCTCTTATATGTGTAGCGTTATTGGCAATATTCAAGGCTTATATCAATAAGTGCACGGTTTTTGACTACTTTAAAACTGTGGTGTACTATGTTACTACAGCAGTATCAGTGTCGGGTGTGTCTTATGTTGCTGGGAATCTGGTTACAAGGTTGATGGAGGAGTATGGGTTGTTTGGCCCAAGTTCAGGCGGCGGGATGTCCTTCTTCCCGGATGCCACTACGTCTCTAGCATCTTTCTGATGATCGAGAGTAAAGAACAATATTATTTGAGTTTGTTTTGTCATTCATGATTTTTGTATACATTTTAATGATTGAATTGATTGTATTTGCAAGACAGAATGCATCATTTATAAAAGTAACGCAAAAACCGAATAATAACTGATGATTAGAGTCTACATATGGTCATTTTCTCTGTCAAATGAGGTTTGTTTGTGTCGTTAAATTGACCTTAATCCTTTACTTATATGGATAGAGCTAAGGGGGTGTTTGTTTGGAAGGAATGAAATAGAAATAAGAAACTAATATAATTTTCAAGTAAAATTGTGCTTGAGTGAACAATTAAAAGTAAACCCAATGAAAAAAATCATATATATATGTATATATATACATAGGGTTAGGATCATTACAGAAGCACTTTTTATTTTCAGAACTACAGAACCATTGATTTACATAAATGTATATTAAGTCTGGTAATACTTGACCTGTTTTACATATGTGTATATCAGACATGAACAATAAACTATAAAAAACAACTAAATATCACCAGGTTTAACTTACATCTATGTAAACCAATGGTTTATAATTTATATTTATGTAAGTCAATGGTTCTTTTGGTTCTGAAAATAAAAAATGGTTCTGTAATGATCCTGATCCTATATACATATATATATATATATGTGTATGTATATATATATATGTATATATATGTATCTATATATATACATATATAGGGGATGGATCAAATGAAAACCAATATTTTAGGAGAAAACCAAGAAAACTAATTACAACCAATCACATAATTTCTAATAATTATTTTAATTTATTCAAAAAAGGGTATTTTAGTAAAATTTCATTCCATTATTTTAGGTAACTATATTTTTCTAATTCTTAATTCCTTATTTGACTTTTTACTAGTATCTCATCAAATCATAATCATCGACATTCATAACAGATTCAAATCATCATCGAATTTTTTTGGCTACGAGGCTCCAGAGATGAAAGCAGATGTATGCGACGACTACGTGTAACCGCTTCAATGGTTCAGAGATTGTCATGATCGGGCCTGATCGATCAACATCTGCAGAAACCTGATAATTACATCTTTTAGTTGATGTTTGTGTGATGCAAATAAAAGGGTAATTTGCTGTAAAGGAAGGAAATAAAGAAAAATAACAACGAGATGATGCAAATGGCAGGTTACGTATACATAACCAAAATTACATATATAATCTACGGGTTACGTATACGTAACTGGTTTCTTTTAGATTTGAATTGGCCCAATATTTATCTAAACAAATTGAAGAGACAATGGTGAATTGAAAGGATTTACATATACGTAAGCATATGAGATACATATATGTAAGCATGTAACAAATGTTTCATACTATGTTTACATTTTGGACAACAAGATGATGCAAACGATGGGTTACGCATATGTAACCATAATTGCATATATACTAGTTACATATACGTAACATATTACGTTTATAAACGAAGTGGCTCAAAATATTTAAGCAAATTGAAAAGATAATGGTGAATTGAAAGGATTTACATATATGTAAGCATGTGAGGTATGTATATGTAAACATATATGAGTTATATAATGTAACAACTGATGGTTTTGTTCTTTTTATACTTAGCTTTTGTTGTTACATGTATGTATCTCAGTAGTTTGATTATCATTTTTCTTATTTAAACCCATGCTTACATATACGTAAGCATGTATGTTCAATGGATGTAAATATTTTGAAATATTTGCAAGCATGTGATCGATCATTAGGTTTGTTTGTTTTTTATTTTTCTTATTTGAACATTTTCATTATGATTTATTGATTCTATAAAGAAAAATGGTGGAAAATCATAAATAAGGATGAGATAGGAGAGAGAATGCATATTTTAGGAGATTGCTAATTATTTAGTATTTTTCAAAGTCAAATAACTTTTGTTTTCCTAATATACCCTTGAGAGCTTTTAATTAAATCTTTTAAATATCATGTAATTACAATCATGCCATTAATTAATCCTAACCATAGATCAAAAAGATCAAGGGTTAAAAAATGGTTTTTTTAGTTTTCATTTAAAATGAGGTTTTCATTAGAACCCTCCCCTATATACACACACACACACACACACACACACACACATATATATATATATATATATATATATATATATATATATATATATATATATATATATATACATATATATATACACATATATATAGATACATATATATACATATATATAGATACATATATATACATATATATAGATACATATATATACATATAGATATATATAGATACATATAGATATATATAGATATATATATATACATATAGATATATATATATACATATATATATATACATGTATATATACATATATATATATAGATATACATATATATAGATATACATATATATAGATATACATATATATATACATATATATACATATACATATATATACATATATATATATAGATATACATATATATATAAATATATATATACATATATATACATATATATACATATATATATACATATATATATACAGTGTATCCCGCTAAAGAGCAGGGTCTGGGAGGGATATGTGGTGGCAAGTGTTTCCTCTATCCTGAGAGATATAGAGACCGCTTCCGAAGAGACCCCCGACTCGTTAAGAAAGGCAGTAACCATAACAATCATAATACATATCATAGAACACATAGGTAAATATCACATTTAGAATTAGATAGTGCGCACATCTTAAAAAACGACATGTAACACCCAAAAAGGGTAGATGACGAAAAACTATACCTGACGCGGGAGGTCCCGCCACATGTAACCGTAACCCGTCCCACCCACAAATCCCACTAAAAGTCCTTAATGTTTATTCTACGCCTCCACTCACTCCTATCCTTGATCATGTGCTCAGAGAGGTGCAAGTCTATCATATCTCGCCTAATAATCTCATCTCAAGTCAACCTAGGTCTACCTCTACTCCTCCTACCCTCTACGCTGATGTTCTCTACTGCTCTAACAGGTGCTGCCATCTTTTTCCTCTTCACGTGCCCAAACCATCTTAGTCTTCCCTCTCGTATTTTATTTGTGATACATGCCACCTCTAGCCTCTGGCGAAAGACGTCGTTTCTGATCCTATCAAATCTTGTGTGCCCACACATCCACCTCAGCATTCGCATTTCTACGACCTATATTTGTCTCTCTTGCGATTTCTTTATGGCCCAACAGTCTGTGCCGTATAGCATAGCTGGACGTACTGCCATTCTGTATAGTTTTCCCTTTAGTTTTGGTGGGAACCTCTTATCACATAGAATCCCTGATGCTGCTCTCCACTTGCACCATCCTGATTGCACACGGTGGGCTACATCGCTGTGTATTTCTCCGTCTTCCTGTACATACGAGCCAAGGTATTTGAACCTACACGTCCGGGGGACCGCCATGCCCTGTATACTGATTTGGGTGTCCTCTTCGGCCTCACCACTAAAGTTACAATGTATGTATTCTATCTTAGAGCGACTTATCCTTAAGGCCCTGCGTTCTAGTGCTTCTCTCCACTTTTCTAATCCCTCGTTAAGCACCGTCTTAGATTCTGATATTAAGACAATATCATCCGCAAATAGCATACACCATGAGACTGGCTCTTGTATAGACTTGGTCATCTCGTCCAACACTACTGTGAAGAGAAATGGGCTCAATGTCGATCCTTGGTGGAGTCCCACTTCCACCGGGAAGAAGTGTGTGTCTCCGACAGGTGCTCGTACACACGTTTTTACTCCGTCATACATATCCTGTATTATTTTGATATACCTCTCTGGTACCCTTCTAAGTCATAGACTTTCCCAGATGAGTTTCCACGGCACACTATCATAGGCTTTTTCTAGGTCAATGAATACCATATGTAGGTCTCTTTTCTTTTCTCTATATTTCTCCTTTATCCTCCTTATGACGTGTATAGCTTCTGTTGTAGAGCGTCCTGGCATAAATCCAAATTGGTTTACTGCTATGTGAGTTTCTCGTCTAATTCTCGTGTCAACAATTCTTTCCCATAGTTTCATCGTGTGACTCAATATCTGGCATCTTTCCTATCTTAAGATAGTGTTGAATAAGTCAGTTAGACATTGTAGGCCCTCATCTCCAAGGCACTTCCACACTTCAATCGGAATGTTGTCTGGCCCCACCGCCTTAGCCCTTCCCATTTTCTTCAAAGCTCTCGTAACTTTATCGACTGTAATGCTTCTATAATAACACTTGTTTTGTTGCGTCGTTTGAGTTGTTTCATCGATCTCCGTTTGTTGATTACGATTCGTTATGTTGAAAAGGTTATCCAAGTAAGTTTTCCATCTCCCCTTGATATCTTTCTCCCTCACCAAGACCTTTCCATCCGCGGCCTTTATAAACTTCACCATTCTCAAGTCCTGTCTTCTACGTTCCCTTACCTTGGTAATCTTAAACATGTCATGTTCACCCTCTTTCGTCTCTAATCGCTTATACATCCTCTCGTATGCTGTGTTCTTTGCCTCTGACATGGACTTTTTCGCCTCTCGTTTAGCCTCTTTGTATTTATCTTTTAGCTCTGCTCGTTCTTCCTTATTATTACAGCATAAAAGCTCTCTAAAACTTTGTTGTTTAATTCTTATCTTCTCCTGTACATTTTCATTCCACCACCAGGATTCCTTATGAGCGACTGTCCTATTTGTTGTAGTCCCAAGCGTTTCTTTAGCTGCTTGAATGACTCTAGTTGCCATAGCCTCCCACTTTTGGTTGGCGTCTTCTTGTGGCCCACTCAGGTTCATTGGTATGATTTTATCTCTAAAGATGGTAATCTTTTCATCTTTGAGTTGTCCCCATCTGATCGTAGGTCTACTTCTGTTAGTTGGTTAGACAATTGCTCTCTTCAGTCGTAGATCTGCCACCAACATATGATGTTGAGTGAGTACTGTATGTCCCGGTATTGTCTTGCAGTCCTTCCACGAGCTACGATCTTCTCTCCTCATCAACAAATAATCTATCTGTGTGTGTCTCCCACCGCTGCTAAACGTAACTAGATGCGAGTCTCTTTTCTTGAAAAACGAATTTATGATGCTTAGTTCATGCGCTAATGCAAAGTCAAGAAGCTCCCTACCGACGTCATTCCTCAGACCATACCCATAGCCTCCATGCACCAACGGGAAATGATCGTTGTCCTTACCGATATGCCCATTAAAATCTCCTCCTATGCATATTTTTTTTATCGCGGTATGTCTCCCATAACGTGATCTAAACTCTCCCAGAACTTCTTTCTTTCCGTTTCCCCTAATCCAACTTGTGGTGCATACGCACTAACTACAGCCACTACTTTGTCCCCTATTATTATCCTTAACAACATAAGTCTATCGTCGTATCTTCTAACCTCCGCTATATTTTCCTGAAGTTCTTTGGGGACTAGAAAACCTACTCCATTTTTTGTTCCATCTGACCCTGAATACCATAGTTTATACCCATTACACTCCTTTGCCCTCCCACCCCGCCATCTAGTCTCCTGGAGGCACGCTATCTGAACCCTACGTCTCCTTAACATATCTATTAACTCTAATAACTTACCAGTAAGGGTTCCTACATTCCACGATGCCAGTCGTAATCTATAACCCTTTTTCCCTGTAGTTGCATCTCTTATCACCGAACATGATCTAGGGGCAGCATAATGTCTCCTGTTACCTATTATACCTCACTCACTCAGCATGACAAGAAACACCTTAAAAAGATGTTGCCACACTAATAAAGCATAAACAAAAGCAGTCACTCACACAAGATCAACAAAACACAGGTAACACACAATCAAAACCAGCAGCAGAAATATATCAAGTCACAAGACACTGTAACAGGCATAAGAATAGGGGTTGCCTCTCCCTATTTAAACCAGAATACTGGTACTCCTAACCCAGCCAAACAATCTAAATGAAAGAAATATATATATATATATATATATATATATATATATATATATATATATATATATATATATATTAGAGCAGACTACAAAATTATTTTAAAACTAAACAGGAAATATAAAAGGGTAGAAAGATCTCACAGTGGGGGGTTCCCAAGTTAGGGTTCGCCGAGCGAGTGAAGTCCGTAACCTTCAAGGGTTACAAGACTCACAGAAAACCAAGAGGAACAACTCGTAACCTTCTAGGGTTACAAAGTTATTTTAGGATCAACAACAAGATACAACCCGTAACCTTCTAGGGTTACCAAGTTGAATCCACCTTCACGCACGCGGGTCAGATCAAGAATCCTTTAATTTTAGGGTTTCTCGTAAAACCCTAGACAGATCCGAGAGTCGCCACGCGGCTGGGGAGGCGGTGAGGTGGCTGCGATGATGGTGGTGGTGCTGGTGGCTAGCGGTGAGATAGAGAGCAGGGGGTAGCACGGGCGGTGGTGGCTAGCGGTGAAGGCGACAGTGGTGAGGGCGGAGGTGGAGGTGGGGTGCGTGACTGGGGTGAAGGCGGAGGCGGGTGATGGGTAGGCGGTGGCGGTAGGATGTGGTGCTGGTTGACTGGGGTGAAGGTGGAGGTGGGTGACGGGTAGGCGGTGGCGGTAGGCTGTGGTGGTGGTTGACTGGGGTGAAGGTTGTGGCGGTGACGGTAAGCTATGGTGGTGGTTGACTGGGGTGAAGGTTGACTGGGTGGCTGTGGTGGTGGGGTGAAGGCAGAGGAAGGTTACGGGTAGGAGGTGGCGGTGATGAACTTACCTGAGGTGAAGCTGGCCGGCGGTGGCGGTGGTGTTGACCGGTGACCGGTGGTAGAGCAGCGAGAGAGAGAGAGAGCCGTTGAGAGAGAGAGACTAAGACTAAAAGTGAGACTATATATATATATACATATATATACACACACACATATATATATATATATACAATTTGCCATTTCTTTTCATTGTTTAGATTATATTAATTAACATATATGTTAATAAAGGAACGAAATGAACAGTAATGTATAAGTAGGTGTTGCATCGGATACAACTGTGTATTGCACTGACATACACCATCATTTTCTTTCCTTTCTTTGATTGCAGTGCATGTATCTTCACCGCCAGTTCTTTCAGAGAGAGCCAGGGTGAAGTGGATTTTGAAAGCGGTGATTGTTACCGTCGTGTCATGGTCGGCATCACCATTGGGTTCCTGGGAAAACCTAGGTGCCGATGGTCTGGTGGTGGCGACGATGGTTTTGGTTGTTTCGTTTACATTGAGAGGGAGTAACAATCGTTCTGGAAGCGGCCGTCGGCATCACCGTTGGGTTCCTGGGCAACCCTAGGTGGCGATGGTCTGGTGGTGGGGATCGTTGATAGGGATTTTGGAGGCAACGACCTATACTACAGTTTCACGATCAGCATCGCTGCCGGGTTTCTAGGGAACCCTAGGTGGCCATTGGTGGTGACGGTAATGTTTTTGACTGTCTTATTTAGCAGAGAAAGAGTGAAAATGGTTTTGAAGGCTTGCATATCTTATGTATTTACTTTGCTCTCTATGACTCCGGTTCATCTTCATCGCTTTGTTTTAGCTTTTGGTGGTACTAAATCTTCCTTTATATTTTTGTTCATGGTCGATGCCCTTACTTTACGCCAATTCTGGGGCTTGATTAGAAGGTATTGTTTCTTCATAATTGGATTTTATTTTGGGGTTTTTCGTGTTAATTTTGTGTTTATGTGGATAACATTGGAGTGTATTGATTTGGGATTGTGGTCTGATACCACATGCTTCCTCTGTTTTCTATTGGGATTTGATGACATTTAATAACCCTCTGTGTTGGGTTCACATATGAACAAATTGTGATTAGTTTTGTAAGAGATGATTGTTTGAGTATGGAAAGCTTTCTCTTTCCCATGAATCTGAGCCATGGTTTGGCAGAGGGAACATTTTTTTCGGCCCAATCAGTTTTATAGAGTTTTATTTGTTTACATTTTTGTTAAAGTTATTGGTTTTTTGTTTGGTTATTGGTTTTCCGGTGACGGGGATGAAGATGAGACGAGAAAGAGATGAGAAAGAGAGGGATCAGGAATATAGAGAGATTGGTTGGCTCCGGTAACAACATTGAAGATTCTCTCAAAGACGGTGAAGAGGTGATCGGAGGAGCCACCGATTACCCAAAGTCAACATCCCATGAAGTCCGATGACAACCATTAAAGTCACTCAAGTTTGTGAAGTTTTATGCTTTCCGCATTACAAATTATTTTAATAAATTTTTCTTGCATTTATATTTTTGTTTCGTGCCTGTGTAATTTCGAGTCAGTATATGTTTGAACGCAATTTGAAATTTGAAACGACTCGGGTAGTCGGTCTAAGGCGTAATTTGAAATGATTCGGATATTGAAGTAAATTTGGTTTGGAAATAATATGTACTATATCACGTCGCGTACGATTGCGGCGGGGTAAATAAAACTAGTTTAGTTCGAAACAATCACGTTTCTCGTTGAAATATAATAATGTGATGCTCAATTAAATAAAGTTATATATATTATCTTGGATCTAACAAATAAGTTGTGCAGACAAATAATTGAATAGGGTTGATTTAGTAGGAGACAGTGTGAACCTATGACAGTTACCTTGTTATCAACTTAATATATTCCAGTTACGATCATAAATTAGTCCACAAGATATTTGATTCAAACATACCAGAAAGCCAATATATAAGCCTACAAAAAGTCGACAACGTAGACCTTGCAGAAGCTTATTTGATATATACTATTAATAATAATAATATTAATAGGGTCAAATTTCATATATACCTTTACAAAGTTTTGAAATATCATATATATACTTATAAAATTAATATATCATATTTACCCTTATAAATTGTAAATATCATATATGCCCAATTCATTAAAGTTTTATTAAGAAATGACTATTTTATCCCTATTTTTTATAAATCTCTATTTTTCATATATGTCCATATATAAAATAAACTTTCTTTTTTAGCCCATTTGTTATAATACTTTCTTTTTTAACCCACTACTCACTAAACTTTTTTTAACCATTTCTAACCAAAACTTTGTTTAACGATAAAAACTCAAGACATTTCTTGTTATTATAGAACAAAAAATGCAAAACATCACATTTAATAGTAGCAAAAAAACCATTATAAATGAGACATAAAAAATCATTTTAAAAAGTAGCCAAAAACCATTACAAATGAAATCATCAATCTTCATGACCTTTTACTCTCTTTACACGTCCCTTTTTATCGATTGATGTTTGATCGTCATTAGGAGCTTGAGATGCGGAATTCTTGCATGTCTTTGCATCATGTCCATACTCATCACAACGCGAACATTTATGTCTTTTTTTGGACTTATCATGTCATTTTATCCTATTCTTTCTTGGTCTCCCGGATGGATGTTTGATAGTAGGTGGGTATATCTTCTCATCTGTGTTGATGCGAACCCACTCATCCTTTGCCGGTGTTGGAGCAATTTCCAAAACGTAAGTTAATTTATATTTTTTAATAGTAAAATACGGATCAACATACCGATCCCAGTTATCCCTTGTGAAAGCAATAAAAGCAGCAGCATGGTAACATGGAAGACTTTTAACTTGCCAAACCCGACAAGTGCATTGTTGTTCATCAAGCAATACTTCCCAACGTCTTCCCTTGTATTTCACTTCAGCTCGATATTCTCCAGTTCTTGAAATCTCATATTCACCCAAGTTCTACATATAACATGGCACCAGATCAAAGATTATCTTTAACAAAACAATAAACGTACATGTATTAAACTATAAAGAATAAACATTTACCTTAGAGATTTTGTTAAGATAACGCTTGGCATTAGGTACTATTGTTCCTTTCCACATTTTTAGAATCGTTCATTTTTATCAAACCGTGCCATTATCTTTTCTCTAATAGAATCAAGAAGATCAAGTACAGGTTGATAACGTAATTCATCTATCCAAGAGTTAAGTGCTTCTGAGATTTTTTAGTAATGTAGTCACATTTTGATGTTGTTCCAAACCTGCTACGACTCCATATCCTTGTATGATTTTCATTAATATATGTCGATGCATGTTCACGTACATTAGCAATCTCATCAAATAATCTCTCATACGTAGTTACACAGCAGGCTCTAGCAGCTTGCCATACGTAATCACAGATAACGATTCTTAACCTCTTCAATTAAATCTTCAATCATGTATGTGGACGTGTCGATGTAAATACATTTTTGATATCCAAAACAGTAGCGCTTTCTAGATGAGTTCTTAACTTTCCTAAAGTAACATCCATGTTTCAGTTCCAACTTATACTTAGATGATGCACTTTCTATAATATCCATATTGTATAATCTGCAATTAATCAAGAAGTATGAGAAGCAAATAATAAACTGTAGTCAATTAGTAGGCAAATAATTCTTAAGAAGTGCATATAAACAACAATTTATAAGAATAAAATATATCAATCAATATAAAAATAAGAAGTGCATATAAACACAATTTATATTCCATTCTCACTCTGCTTGTAGAGTAAGAAGTTGGCGAGTTCATGTACAACTGTTTACATCTCAGAATCTTCATTGTAATGGTAGTTTTCTAGCAAAACAGAGTGTTGTATTGGTTAATCATGTTACGAATGACTTCATTAGATCAAACAACTAACGCAATTTATATTCCATTCCCACTTTAAGCTGCTATGGCATAACATGTAATCATAATAATAAACTCTTAGATTTGTTAGTATTCCACCTACTTGTACTTAACAACAGTTGAATAAAACACGAGAGCCCATGGACGTCCACCGGAGTAAAACCTCCTACATATCCGACAACGCATGGACGCCCCGCCCAACCAAAAAATTACAACAGTTGAATAAAACCTGCTGCCCTGATCGATATCCGACAGCCCTGATCAATATCCGTCCAAACAAAAAATTACATACCTGATCAAGAGAACTTGTGGATTGATGATCGAAGTCGATGAGTGAGCACCGGATTCACCGACCGTGGATTTATTGCACGTTGAAGAGTCGGCTGTGGATTCACCCGTCGATGGAGAAGTCGTCGACGTTTCAGGCGCCGTGGATCGATTTGCAGCTTGAATCACCCGCCGTTGGAGAAGTCGTCGACGTGCAGTTGTCGTTTCAGTTCCACAAGTTTCACAAAATTATTCAGGGTATTATATTTTATAAGGGTAGGAAGGTAATTTGACTCAATTTGCACCTCCAGTTCCTTCCGATATGTATGACAATAGTTTTTAACTTGTTTAACATGATAAGAATTTCTCTCTATCTCATGTCGTTTGGGTAGAAATGGGACATCAACCTTTTATCTCCTGTTCTTATCTTTTCTATTTTTTTTTGTAGTGCAAAGATGATGTTAAACATTGATTTCAGCTTCAAAGTATACAGTTGTTGGGGTAATAAAATTTGATTTGAAACTTTGAATCTTCGTTACATAGTCAGCAATAAAGTGATTTTTTTTCTCGAAACTAGGGCTCAAGAAGTGATTTTAGCTCCAAATTAAAGTGCAAAGTAGTTTAAACCAATGACTTCAGTTTCTAAGGCAAGTATACAAACATTTAGTAAAACCAAAGACTTGTATCAGCCTACAATGAAAGCAACTCAAAAGTGATTTAAATCCGTAGCTTTTGCTTCATTTAATTTTTGCACTACTTCAATTCCTTTATAATTTTTTTGTTGCTAAAATGTATTTAAAATTTAAATTCCTTTGATAAATTCCAATTCTTTTAGAAAAAATTAAATTTTAGATTCAATTTCTTCTAAGTCTAATTCAAATTCCAATTTTATAATAACATATTTTACGAACAAAACACCCTCTTAGGATAGACCCATATGATACTGTTCTGCATTTTCATGAAAACTTTGTGGAGAAATGTTTATGGGATGAACAGAATCAAAGTATGTGCTACTTTTAGTAATTATTTGATGCATTAATAAATATTAATCAGATTTCTTATGAGTTTTATGTAGATGATAAAGCAAAGTGCTATAAATCTATAAAACTCTAATAAACCAAAATGTCTTAAGCCACATGTCCATTTTTTAGAGTATCAATTTGCCACATGGCAGTCTCTTATTTTATTTTGCTAATTTATTCCCGCCCAAAGAGAGAAGTCACGCGGATCTAAAAAAACCGTGGACTATACCCGGTTCCTTCTGCATTCTTCCACACAAACCCTAAACCACAATTTGTGTTCATCTACCTCTTCTCTTCCAAGCATATTTTACAGATCTAAGGAGATTCAGAGAGTTTATGCGCAATCTTTTTTCCGAAATTGATATACAAAGGTTAGATTCCTCATAAAACATTTCAAAATCTTCATTGAACCATTGAATCTTCATAAAACTTTTTTTGAATCTTTGTTCTCGTGAATCTTCACAAAATCTTTCAAAATCTTCTCAACACCCGTTTGATGCTTCACTGATTATTTGTCGGACATTGATTTTTGAAACATAATTTTGCATCTCATTTGTCTAGATCTAGATCTGAGTGATAATTTTGAATCTCATTTGAAACTGATGAATATGTTGCTCCGGCGTACCCTAGCTTCTCCGTCGACGGTGTTGCCACCAAAGATATACATCGATCTGTTAACATCTTTATCTTTTCAGATCTTTCTTCCTGATACCGTACTTGCTGGATATATGGTTTTGATGCGATCGTTGTGGCGGTGGGGTACGGCCTTGCGCCGGAGAGTAAGTTTCCGGCGGCGTTTGAGGACGGTGTGGAGGCGTTGAATTGGTTAGCGAAGCAGGCGAATTTGGCGGAGTGTAGGGTTTCAGGTAGAGTTGACTCGAGTACTCAGATTGTTGATAGTTTTGGTTCTTCTATGATTGAGCCATGGATCGCATCTCCTGCTGATCTTTCAAGGTATCAAATTGAGTTCTTAATTTTGTTATTTGATATATCTTAAGATCAAGATGAAGGATCAAACTGATGATCTTAGTATTGAATGATTGTGATGTCTTGAAACCCATCGACTGAGAAACAACTCGCCATTGCTAGAAATTTTGGTTGGAAAACTTTCTATTGTTGAGAGTATTGTTTTAATTAAGGGGCATAAAGAGGGGGTGCCTGTAGAAAACCCTTTCTAGCAGCTTGATGTGGAAGGCAGTTGCCACCACCTGTTGATCTATGATGATGGAGATGATCTAACTAAGATCATTAGCATAGATACAATTTCCCAAGGAAATTCTTATTGTTTTAATTATACAAGCTTACAAATTATTTTATTAAAATATCAGCATAGATACAATTGCAGGATAATATGACAAGGTGTCTATCAGAGTATACACATTGAACTACTGTTAACATGTAAACATAAAAATGGGACATCATTTGCTGTATCACTAATGGCAGTCAGCCCTGTGACACCTGTCATGGCTCCAATGGGTGCAGTACAATGTGCAGCAAAGGAACTTCTTCATTTTATTCTAGATACAATTGTTCGAATATTTGGTTCGGATAAGTAACCTTGATGGTCTTTGTTCTGTGTGTATGTCTGTGCACCACTCACTATATTTTTCATTTGACATTTTTTTCTACTTGAATCAAAATCTTCTCAACAAGGACACACGAGTACATCAAAGTCTATGGCAGGTTTGATGTCTTGGAACCCTGATTCTGAAGCATCTCATGCCACAGGTGGCTAGACAATTGGCTTTTCCATGACGGTTTTTACAGGTAGTTGATTTTACAGCTTTACCATGTTGTGTTTTAGTTTATGGTAAAATTAAATGTATTTGAATCAATATTACCAATTTTGAATTTTAATTCAACAAACCACAAAATATAACATTATTATAAATGTAATAAAATTGTAATTTTAATACATACTTTTTAATATATTTAAAACAATTATATTGTATTATAGTTTATGGTAAGAATTAAATGTATTTGAATCAATATTACCAATTTTGAATTCTAATTCAACAAACCACAAAATAATTAGTAAGAAATAAAGCTTCTTATATTATAATAATTACCAAATTACTTTAAATATTAGTCAACGTAAATTTTATTTAAATTATAATAATTAATGTAATAAATACTTACCATTTTGTTAAATATTTAAAAACATTCTTTTATTTTTTAAACTCATTAATATTTTACCGGTTAATTATTTATCTACTTGGTTTTCAATATGATAAGTATATTGACTTTTAAATATTTTCCATATTAAACGTTGTTTTATAATTTATAAATTTAATATTCATTAGTTTTGGTAAGTTTGTAAACTGTGCTTGATTTTTTCAATTGTTATATTATATTTTAGAATTAGAATACAATGTTTGTACAGCTTTTTATAAGATGAGATGCACATAACATAAATTTATATTTTTAAAATAATATAAATCTATACACACTTCTGTACATCATTTGAATTTTTGTAGATTTGTAAACTGTCCTTAATTTGATAAATTGTTATCTAATATTTTTTTATAATGACTGTACAATTTCCTATAATACAAGATGCACATACCATAAATATGTATTTCACAACTAATATAAATAAATACACACTTCTGTACATCATTTGAATTTTTGTAAATTTGTAAACTGTCCTTAATTTGGTAAATTATTATATAATATTTTTTATAATGACTGTACAATTTCCTATAATACGAGATGCACATACCATAAATATGTATTTCACAACTAAAATAAATTAATACAGACTTCACAGCATCATTTGAATTCGACTTACTTTTTGATCTACCACATAAGGTATGAACTTTTTACAATTCTATTGAATACAAAACGTATGCTCTTTTCATAATTTTTAATGGTATAATTGCGTATCTTTTTTGTAATAATGCAGTACAATGGCAACCGGGAGAATCACTTTGTTCAATGACCTAAATGTCTGTCAGGAAGAGTATACCTAAATGTCTGGCAGCAAATAATTCTAAAAATAAAGTGTTCAATACACCGCATAAAATTTCTTTCAATGAAAAAACTGTTGTTATGAAATGTCCTGATGTTGTGGGTTCAGAGTACGGTTTTAATTTCACACCTTTTGCCAATCTTATTCCTAAAAAACGCCTGAGAATACAACAGTTGGTTAGTTTTTTTTACATCATACTAACTTTATATATGCTGATTATATTATTTATAATCATAATTTACTTATATCAATTAATTTTCTAAACATTTCTCTATTTCCTTAGATATAATTGGTGCAGTTGTGAAGTTTTCCCCAATTGAAATAAAAGAAAAGGCTGATGGGAAAACCATAAAAAGCCCCAGTCTTGACTTAAAAGATCTACAGTATCCTCATTCTTCCCTTAATATTTTTTTATTATGTGACTATATTTGATTAAATGTTGATTTAACCTATTCTATGTCAACAGGAATAAGGATATGAACGTGACTCTTTGGGATCAGTACGCTGATCAATTTGAAACTTTCCTATCAGAGAATGAAAGTGATAGAAATCTGGTAGTTATAGTACAGTTTGGTAAATTTCAAACATTTAGAGGTATGTAAAATGGGTTTACATTTATCAACAGTCTATACCAATATTAATATTATTCTATCAAAACTAAAGTGTTACTATATTGATAAAATAATCTGAAATCTTTTATTTTTTCAGGAATTAATCAAGTTTCAAATGCTTATAATGTAACAAAGTTTTTCATTAATTGCCAAATTCATGAGATAATTGACTTCAAAGAAAGGTTTGTGAACAACTATATATACTTCATTCATTTATGATTTACCAATTTTATAACATATTATATTAACAATTTTACATAATAATGTAAATATTTGTATTATTGGCTTTGATTGTATAGGTTCATCTCACACTCAATGTCACAATCTTCAACAACTCATTCAGGATTCTCTTCGTCCTTAATGATGTCTTTCAAGGAGGAATTTCTCTCTATCACTGACTTTTGCAACATTTGTGAGATTCATGATATCAAGACGTGTTGGTACACATGTCCCTGGTGATGAGATAGAGTATCTTAGTTCAGATAGCATATGTCAAACGGAACATTTTAATATTCCGTTACAGGAAAATTTGTACTCCCCTGATTTTCTAAATGGTCTCAAAATATTCGGACTGCCAAATCACAGGTTAGTATTAAAAGTTGGTGTTCCAGTGATGCTTCTACGTAATATTGACCAACAAAATGGTCTTTGCAATGGTACTCGCCTGCAAATAGTATCTCTTGGAAAAAGGGTTATTGAAGCTGAGATAATATCTGGAAGTAATATTGGATGCCGAACATTTATTCCAAGAATTAATCTTGTGCCATCTGATAAAAAAATCCCTATTAAGTTTCAAAGAAGACAGTTTTCGCTAAGTGTTTCTTTTGCAATGACGATTAACAAGAGTCAGGGACAATCATTGTCAAGAGTTGGTTTGTATTTAAAAGAGCCAGTTTTTACTCATGGGCAGTTATATGTTGATTTGTCAAGGGTGAAGACTACAAACGGGGTAAAATTACTCATTTTAGATCAAAATGGTAACATTACCAATGTGACTCAAAACGTTGTATACAAAGAGGTGTTTACACATCTACAAGAAACTTTTTAGAGTATGAATTTTATTTATTTCTATTTTCAAACTTTGATATTTATTGTTTTGTATTTTTTATTATGGTTATTATGTAATCAGTATTTGATGGAAATCATATTGATTAAATCATCCGTGTATCACACGGGTTCTAACCTAGTGTATATATATGATGTCTTGGGATATGTAGCTTACAATCTTACATGGAAGATAAGGTTATATTTTGAGATCCAAATGAGTTTTCCTTTATTAAAAATTGAATTACTTCTTTATGATTATAACTAGCTTTAGTAAAACCCGTGTATTACACGGGATGTATAAATAAAATATTAAATAGAATAAAATTTATTAATTATAAAACGATAGACTAAGACATAATATGATTGAAATTATGTATGATTAATAACTAAAAGTAGCAAAACAATAATATGAAATTTTTATTTTTTTTTATTTCTTAAAGATAAATTAAACATTTTGTTTTAAAATAACTTTTTAAAAATTTTTATTTTTAAAAATTTTCTTACTATAACTCCTTATTTTAATTATTTTTGTTTTATAAAAAATTATTTTAAAAATATCATTTATAAAATATTACATAAAAATAGTTTTATTTTTTAGAAAAAAATCTTTTTATAAAAAACTATCTCTTTAGAAATAACATTAAACATTAATAAAAAATTCTCGTTCTTAATCTATTAAAAAACTAATTATAATGTAAAAATAAATAGATAATATTATTAGTAATTAATGTGGTTATTTAATAGGAGAGAGAAGCGAGAAAAGTTTGATGATAATGAATGTAGTGATGACACGTGGCACACTCATTTATCCTTTTATTAGAGTAGAAAGATTATAATATAATTTGTTGCTAAATTTTTTTCACACCTGAGTACAGTGATGAATCCAGGAATTTATTCCTACAGAGTCATTTTTTAGTGCACCAATAGAAGTGGACAAAAATTTTCCAAGTCGATTCGGGTCAAGTTGGTAATATATTAAAAGTACGATTTAATAATAATAAAAAAACATCATCAGCAGATTATAAAAAAATAGATAATATTTCTTTGAGAACTTGAGTTGAAAAAATCTTTAATGCTATCCTACTGTCTCTTTTATTCAAATATCCAACCACGAATCGTCTTTGCTTTTGATTCTAAGTCCAAGACTCCAAACTATTAGGTACAAGAGTATTTAGGTTTTTTCATTATTAGGTATTTTATGGGTATTAAGAGTGAGCTTATTTAATTTAATTAAATCCTGGGTTTTACAGGCATTGGGTATTTAGTAGGAGTGCACTTATTAGTTATTTACTTAATTAACTAATGGATTTTCTCAAAGTTCGAGATTAAGTTTTATAACTAATGGAGTCACCATCTAAGAAGACATTGTTGTCACTCAAAAAACTTGTACAACTATTTCCATATGTGCGAGAAAATTCACTGTATTTTCGTAACTCCAATGAATACATACTAGGTCCACTCTCGCCTGAGTTTATACTGAGGTCACTCTTACTCAGAAGAAGTGAGTATTCACATTTCATTTGAATTCTAGCTTCTTTTATGCCAGGAAATTGTGATAATGTTAAGGGGTTTCCTTTATCAGCTCCAAAATCAAGTTTCAATGTTTGCGAATTTGATAGGTGACAATCTTATTTGGGTATGCAATCTATTTTAAGTAACCTGCAGTCAACCATTCGAACAATCTATGTAGGTTGAGAGGCTTTGTACTTGTTAAATGTAAAGGGTTTCTATAAGACTTTTAATTCTCTTGTCTCTTATAGTTGACTATTGCTATTAATGTAACACCCCAACCCTAAGAGGCTTACAGATATCAAATCAAAAACCAAAGGCATTATATAAAAGAGACGGTCTGAATTCAGCAATTCAAAAAACCGAATACTTCAAGGGAATCTAATTAAATATTCATTACATCAATTAAATCAAAAGCAAAGTCTTGATCTTCAATTCATTTTTCACTGATTTCCCTGATTTCCCTGATTACCTACAAATAAATAAGAGAACACCACAAAAAAATACGACAGAGCCAAAAGTTGTTTAGTGACGGAAAGAACAATAGTTGTAAGGCCCCGTTCCCGGGCATCTCACAGTTGATCATTCATCACACATAAAACATACATTTATTTAAAACATCGCAACGGAAATTAATTAAACCATTTTGTATATGTATATGACAACTTTTATAAAGTAATACAATACAGTTAAACGTTACAAAAGATCATAATTGCATTACATCACAAAAAAGTCATTTTTATACTAATGGATGCCGTCCCAAAAATACCAAATAGTTGCCCCGTGCCATCTTCAGCAACTCTTACCTGCCAACTGGAAAATATATAAAAGTCAGCGTTATTGAGTGAGTTCTAGTTTTGTAAATAAAATACTTTACTTTCTATATAACCTTTCTTTACTTTCATACGCGATCATGCATCATACGTACAGATAGAGAATATTACTTTTAACTTTCATTATCATCATTTTTCCATCACCATCATATTCATAGCATTCTTTCATTTCATGTCTTTCATTAACATTCTCTTACTTTCGTTCTTATTCTTTCGTAATGTACTTTACATCATTCTTTTACTTTCTTACTTTCTTTCTTTGTACGTTACGTCATTCTTTTACTTTCATATGGATCGATGAACAATACCCTGAACATTGTGCATGAAGCTGATGCTGGACCTGTGGTAATTAAACCATGAATATTATGCTCGAAGCTGATCCAATCACCTAGGGCAAGTCATCTCTCCCATTCATTCAAACTAATTGGTATACCCCGAACATTATGCACGAAGCTGATGCTTGACCTGTGGTAATTAAACCACGAACATTATGCTCGAAGTTGATCCAGTCACCTAGGGCATACCAAAAGGCCTTGTCAATCTCAATGATTGACCCTGTGTGCATCCTTTGGGGTAGCTAACGCGCATAACAGTTGAGCTAACGACAACATGATCGTGCACCTCCTTTCATTTGCTGGCAAGCCATTCTTTCGTTCATTACGTTTTACGTTTCATCTTTGTATCTTTCACTTTGTTACGTTATTCTTTATTCTTTCATTCATTTATCATACTACGTAAAGTAATAACATAATATTTAACGTATTTTATAACATAAAATATAAATACGTTTGATTACCATTAAAAGATAACACATAAATACCATACATCAATCATTCATACCATAACCCTAAACCATCCCATAATTATGCTTAAAATAGGTAATCATAGCCCATAAGTCAAATCAGGTCAAACCCTACAAATTCTGTTTTTCCTAAAATTTCAGAAATAAATCTAAGTGTTTGGGCGCATGAGCACTATTTGGGCGTTTCTGCCCTGTTCAGACGCTTTGCTACTATGCAGGCGTCTGGTCTTACACTTAGTCATCAACACTTAGACGCATGGGCCTTTTGGGCGCATGGTCACTATTCAAGCGTATGGGCCTGACACTTGGCCATTATGGGCAAACTCCAGGCGTTTGGTTACTATTCAGGCCCATGGGATTTAGGCGGTTGCGCACACTTAGACGGTTTTTGACCGTTGGGCGCATGGGCCACTGTTTAGGCGCATGGGCAACTAACTTGCACTAAATCAACATAAATAAGTCCCCAAGCATCATATATCATAATCTAAGCTTAAAGCTAACATTCTAAATATTATAACATGAACATACCCGTAATCAATCCCAAACTTACCCTCAAAACATACACGTTCATACACACACATACGGGTGGAAACCCATTTCTATAAAAACATGCACATATGTATTTCCAGCCCCAAAATTAGTGAAAACATGTAAAAAGGGGGTTCTAGAAACTCATCTTATGCAGCTTTGTGTATGGCTTCCCAAACCCGAATGCAATGAGCTCAAACGCCTAAAAACCCACCAAAAACACATACAAACATACATACACATACATAAGCATAAACTCGAACTAGAATCAGTCAAGAACACCTAAAAACCATCAAATTCTTACCTTAATTCAACTTTTTCTTATTCTTCCTTCAAAAATCCGAGCTCTGCTCTTTCTCTCTCTAGAATCCGATTGCAAAAGGTGATGTGCAGCCAACATGAGCGGTCATACCACCTTTTATACCCACTTTTTATTCTTTTGGTACTTTTGACACTTTTAACCCCTCAACTTTGGGTTAAGCTATATTTCCTTCTTTTATTCATGTTTATTCTTTATTTCTCGTCTATAAAAATATCCGGGTGTTAAAATAGTAGTGACGATATAACGATAAAACATATTATCAAACATTAATACAAGTAACTGGTACGGAACTGATCAAATATTACTGAAAACTGAAATCTGATTATACGTATATGATACTGATAACTGATATTGAATTGAACATGTAATACTGAAACTAAACTGATCTACTTGACGAGTATACACAAATAAAATAAGTCATGTAAAATAAGAAGTATCCAGAGCCAAAACTGAACTGATAAGTACATAGCTAGATAGACTATGTACCAATGAGATGGTGTGTGGGGCGTATACACATGATTCCATCACCCGGAACTGGACTAGTATCGATCCATCCACCTCCCATATAAATATGGCCAAAGTACTATTTGAGTACTAACGTGTTAAAGGAGGCGTCGTGAGCTTTTTATAAACACCGTCATAAAGAGTATCATGTCATTGATGCTACAATGACATGTCGGACATGCTCGGATAACAAAGTACTAGAACAAATGGTAGTATAGCTATCTAACATGTAACGTATCAAAAAACTTCAACTTATTATTTACTGGAACATGCAATAATGAGCACAAATTTATAAAATATCTATTGCATGCTACAAGTCTCACTAATTAATACTAATAAGTGAAACGAGTCAGAGCAGAACTAAATAAATAATACTAGACGACTAGTAAATGTCCGAAGGTGACACGAGTCATATTAACGTAATTAAGGTATCAAAATCCATACTACAAAGTAAGAGAAAGTATGGTTAATACTAAAATCTAAAGATCCAGGAATTCGTACGCTATCCAACATGTACAAACGATAAACGCTGATGTCGTCCTCAAGTTATAATAGAGCCTACACCTGAATTATTATGGTTCAAATTAGTTTATGAAAACAAGTAACTTGCCCTGACTCACTAATTGTTCGGTCTGCCGGCGACGGATCATTATGAATTAGATAACTGTTAACCTTCATTCATCATACGATAGTTTTATGAATCTTAAAGCAACTTAAATGATGGGTTTGTATTTAATTATTTATTCATTGCTATTCTTATTATCGTTTTTACTTGGACAAAACAGTAACAATTAATATTAAACTAAGAAAAATATAAATTCCATTATGTGGCTATTAATACAAATGCAATTTTGAATGTTAACCAATTATATTATCAAATTACAATCAGGTGTTAATATTCCAGACAATTGGGTTAGATGATAAGAAACTAATAACTCAAATCATAATTGCGTAAGGGGTAAGGCTATAATTGAAAATCCTTTGACAAATCTGCAATAATAACTTGCAAGACCAAGAAAAGTTTGAACTTATGTGGCCAAAGTAGGTCTAGGCCATTTTGTAATAGCCTTTACCTTAGTTAGGTCCATCATAATATCATCCACAGAAACCACATGACCCAGAAAAGCTACTTGATTCAGATAGAATTCGCACTTTGAAAATTTAGTATAAAGCTTCTTTTCACGTAATGTTTAAAGTATGATACGAAGATGATTCTCATACTCCTCCTAACTTTTAGAATAAATTAAAATGTCATCAATAAAGATAATGAAAAACTTATCAAGGAAAATGCGGAATACTCGGTTCATTAGGTCCATGGAAATGGTTGGGGCATTGGTTAACCCAAACGGCATAACCAAGAATTCATAGTGACCATACGAGTACGGAAAGCAGATTTAGGGCCGTCAGAATCCTTGATCTTTAGCTAATTATAAATGGACGTCAAATCGATTTTTGAGAAACACTTCGCGCCCTAGAGCTTATAAAATAAATCATCAATATGAGGCACAGGGTAACAGTTTGGGATAGTGATTTTGTTGAGTTCCCTGTAGTCAATACAGAGTCTCATAGATACATCTTTCTTCTGCACAAATAAGAACGGTGCGCCCCAAGGCGAGATGCTTGGCCTAATAATTCCCAAATCTAGTAAATCCTGTAATTTCTCCTTTAACTCCTTAAGCTCCATAGGTACCATACGATACGGTGCCTTAGAAATTGGCTTGGCACTAGGATTAAGATCAATAATGAACCCTACCTTGTGATCTGGTGGAAGTCTTGGTAGCTCCTTAGGAAACACATCCGGAAAGTCACATACAATCAGATAATTAGATATGTTTGGCTCATCAGAAGATGTAGCTTTCACTGAATCTAGGAATCCCACCCAACTGTGTGATAAGAACTTCTGAGCCTTAAGTGCAGAGATGATTTTCAATGATTTTCGAGGCTGAGTCCCTTGATAAACGAGTTAAGGGCATTGGGGATTTCCAAATAGAACATGATGAGTATGGCATTCAATAGTAACTTGATGTCGAGATAACCAGTCCATACCAAGAACGATATCAAAGTCACTAATTTGCATGGGAAATAAATCATCTTCACGAATAATAGGCTCGATTCTGATCGGACAATCTCTATAAACATTAGAGATGATAGTCGAATCTCCTAAGGGAGTAGTAATAGCTAAAGTGTGCTCTAAAGCGGTCAGTGGAGTCATCAAGTATTAGCAAACTAAAGACATACGACTGAATGTGTACACCCATATCAAATAAGACATAAATATCCTAGTTTCCTATACAAAGGGTACAGGAGACTATACCTGGGGCGTTAACTATCAGTATCAGATAAGATATATATATATATATATATATATATATATATATATATATATATATATATATAATACTTCCCTAATTAAAGGGGGTTAGAATTATACCCGATGCATTAGCTGCTTCATTTTCTATGAGTGTAAAAACTCATCCCATAACTGCAGGTTTAGCATGATTCCTTTTAGCATTAGTACGAGGGTCATGCTGAGGGCAGTCCCTAATCATGTGTCATTCACACCCATATCTGATACATAATCTTCTAGCCAAACTACCAGCTCCCTTATGAAGTTTTCAGTAGGTGTTACATTGAGGGGTAGCATTTCGATTCTGATTAGGGTGTTGCTGATTCGGTAGTTGAGCATGAGTAGGGGCCTGTTGAGTCTGATTACAAGCTGATTTTATGGTTCTAGTTTCAATTCTTCCATGGTCAGGAGTTGTTATTGTTGTTGCAATCAAAACAGTTTTAACGGTCTCGTGGTGGTGAAGATTGATTCTTATTCATATGTGAGGAAGACCGGTCCTGGTCATTCTCTCTAGGCCACTTACGGTTACCATCATACGACTTATTTTCATTCTTTTTATCATTATATAAGTTTTTAAAAGCATCAACCACTTCATTAATATCTCTAAACTGATGATTCAGTAAAAACTTTTGATCTCTTTCACATATGGCCACTGAAATTTTTCTGTCTGCTCATGCGGTGGACCTGCAAATGCACCAAGAAAACTCACTAACCACATAAATCGTGTCTTGAAGTTTGTTATATGCTCATCATCACTCTATCTAATATTTGCATATTATCTACGATACTCAATGTGGTCGGCAACAGTGAAGTACTCCTCATAAAATAATCCTCAGAATTCATCCTAAGGAAGTGTAGTTGTATATGCATTTCTTCCTCTAGCTTTTTTCACAGTCATCCACCATCTATGAGCATCATCCTCTAACTTGTATGTCACCAGCCTTACTTTGGATACGTCTTCAAGACCAAGTACCTCAAACAATTTCTCAATATGACTGATCCAATTTTGCACCTCGATCGGATCACTAGAAGTACCGAAGGATTTAGACCTTTGCTTCCGTTCCAATAGAACATGAATACCATCAGGGATGGTGGTGTATTATCACCAGGAAGTGCTCCTATATTATTTCCATAAGGTGAAGCCCCTATGGCACTACCACCAAATGATGCCCATATGGCGTTTTCGCTAGGAGGGGTCCCTTTGGGGTTTCCACCAAGTGGTATGGCAGTGATGCTCCCAACAAGTGGTGCACCAGTGGCATTACCGGGAGGTGGTGCACCAGTGGTTTTCCTGGCAGGTGGCGTTCTAGTGACATTTCTAGCGGGTGTTGTTCCAAAAGCATTACCAGTAGGTGGTGCTCCTTGGTTTACATCCATATTAGCCTGCTGCATTTGCTAGAAAACAGTTTGAGCAGTCTGAGCCATCATGTTAGGAAGCATCCCAGAAATAGCAGTTTTGACAGCATTAGCAACTAATGCTTCCAAGTTTGCATCAGATGAGGAGCCATTCGATTTATTACCGTTGTTCACACATCTCTTAGGAGCCATTTGAAATGAAGATATACGTGTGAGCACTGGAATCTAGATTGTCAAAAGATTAGATCCTAACCCAACGTCTACCCATTATCTCACAAGTTTAATTATTAAAGTTTAAGTTTTCTATAGGAAAGAGCCTTTGCTCTGATACTATAATTATAACACCCCAATCTTGAGAGGCTGACGTGTCACTATTACAGATATCAAATCAAAAACCAAATCCATTATATAAGATAGAAGGTCTAAAATCAGCAATCTAACTAACCAAATACTTCAAGGGAATCTTATTAAATATTCATTGCATCAATTAAATAAAAAAGAAAGTCTTGATCTTCAATTCACTTTTTATTGATTTCCCATATTACCCTGATTACCTACAAATAAATAAGAGAACACCATAAAAGAAAATACGGCTAAGCCAAAATTTGCTCAGTGAAGGAAAGAACAATAGTAGTGACGATATAACGATAAAACATATTATCAAACTTTAATACAAGTAACTAATACGGAACTGATCAAATAATACCCAAAATAGAATTCTGATTCTACGCATATGGTACTGATATCTGATACTGAATTGAACATGTAATACTAAATCTGAATTGATCTACGATGAGTATGCACAAATCAAATAAGTCGTGTAAAATAAAAAGTACCCAGAGCCAAAATTGAAATGATAAGTACATAGCTAGCTAGACTATGTATCAATGAGATAGTGTGTGGGGCGTAAACACATGATTCCATCTCATGGAACTGAACTGATCTGAACTGAACTAGGATCGATCCATTCGCCTATCATATAAATATGGCCAAAGTACTATTTGAGTACTAGACGCCGTGAACTTTTTATAAACACGGTCACGAAGAGTGTTATGTCATTGACGCCACAATGTCAGGTCGGACATGATCGGGTAACAGAGTACTAGATCAAAGGGTAGTATAACTACCTAACATTTAACGTATCAATAAACTTCAACTTATTATTAACTGGAACATGCAATAATGAGCATAAACTTATAAAATATATATTGCATGCTACAAGTCTCACTAATTAATACTAATAAGTGAAACAAGTTAGATAGAGTAGAACTAAATAAATAATACTAGACCACTAGTAAATGCCAGAAGGTGAAACGAGTCATATTAACATAATTAAGGTATCAAAATCGGTACTACAAAGTAACAGAAAGTATGGTTAATACTAAAATCTAAAGAACTAGGAATCCGTATCTTATCCAACATGCACAAACGATAAATGTTGATGTCGTCCTCAAGCTATAATAGAGCCTACACCTTAATTATTAAGGTTCAAATTAGTTTATGAAAACAAGTAACTTGGCCCGACTCACTAGCTGTTCGGTCTGCCGGAGACAGATCGTTATGAATTAGATAATTGTTAACCTTTATTTACAGTTTTATGAATCTTAAGCCAACTAAATGATGGTTTTGTATTTAATTATTTATTCATTGTTATTCTTATTATCATTTTGTTACTTGGACAAAATAGTAACATTTAATATTAAACTAAGAAAAATATAAATTTCATTACGTGGATATTAATACAAATGCAAGTTTGAGTGTTAACCAATTGTATTATCCAATTTCAGTTGGGTGTTAGACACGGTAGATTATGTCAAAATTGCAAGTCAAAATTGATATTGGGTTGTGGGTCGGCACAAAAAAGTCGACTAGACACATGAATTAATTCATCTAATTTATTTTCACCTTATATGAATTTCTTTCCTTAAGTGGTGTTTTTTAAACTTTCTTCAAAACTATTATTGTTATTTTATTTAATTAATTAATTATTTTTATAAGTATTATAATTGATTTAGACTTCTTTCTAGTGGTATCATTATCCTCTTAAGATCTTCAATTTTTTATCATTTTTCCTTTTATGGTCTAAACATATTCTCTTCTTATTCAATAAATGGTTTCCTTTTATTGCTAAGCTTCTCTGGTTGCCTTCACTTGTTAATTCCTCATTCAAGTTTGTAAGTGTTGGAGGTCAGGGTATGTTTACGTAACATCCTGTTTCTAAATCCGGACATGTAATTATATTATAGTTTATGTTTAATTAATTAAGTTGAATTTGTTTATTAAGATTGGTGTTCAGTCGCATGACTTGCATGCAAATGAACTTCAGTCGCACCCCTTACGTGCGAATGAGACTCAATCGCACGAATGGTAGGCGTATGGGCTTCAGTCGCACGATTCAGTCGTGCGAATGGGGTTCAGTCGTGCGACTGGGGGTGAGGCAGTTAAGATGTATGTGTGGATAAGTAAGGCGGTGCAGAGGGTTCAAAAGTAGATTCCTATCTGCATCATCTTCATTATCTTGTTCCCTTTACACCCAAACACCCCTGTTCTCACTAAATTGACTAAGGCAACTCCATTTCGGTAAGTTTTGGATGTCACGAATCAATATTGATATGTTATAAGCTGTGTATATGATTGAATTTGATCCAATAACACGTTAAAATCAGTGAATTGGTCTTGTTCTTTTCTAAGTTAAAATCCGGGAATTCGGATCTGAGTTTTTATGAAGTTTTGATGAAATAATGATCCGAAACCATTGTAAACGATGTGTACATGATCTGTGTTGAATATGACATGATTTGGATAGTTAAAACTCAAATTTTGAGTAAGTTTGGATCAGAAACATCAAGAACACAGATGTTGATCCGTTTCAGACGAATGGGCTCAGTCGCATGCCTCAGTCGTGCGAATGAGAGTCTAGTCGTGCGACTGAGTGCGAATAAAGGTTCAGTCGTGCGACTGAGAACCCAGTTGCCTGGTTAGAAGACCGAATGAAGACGAGTGATCACTATGCACAAATGAGGACTCAGTCGTGCGAATGAATGGTCAGTCGTACGACTGAAGGTTCAGTTGCATGAGGTCCATTCGCACGACTGGATGTTCATCCGCATAGGTCCAGTCGCATGAGTGCTCATTCGCATAAGTGTTCATTCGTATAGGAGTCTTGTTTGAGAATAGTTTATTGAATCAAGGTTTATTGCTTTAGATATACCTTGATTAGAAGAAGGATTAGTTATCTCGTGTACGTGGACTGTGTAGATTGTCATGAGGGAGTTAATAAGGTGAGTTCTAAGCCCTTTTTAAATGTGTGGTTTTAACATGTGGGCTAGCATACATACAATGATGAATAATTTGAATGTTTTTAGCACCAAAATTGTGATAATGATGTTTATACATTACTAGCAGCTCGTGGGGCTGTTAGGGTAAGGTGGGGACAATGAATGGTCATCTGAACATTGTCAATCATTACGTGATGGTAATGATTCCAATGGGTCAGATGGGGTTTAATGATAAATGAAAATGTATTGAAACTGGTGCTAAAAGAAGGAATGTGTAGTGTGTGAAAATTAATGTGATAATATTGGCAATGAGTAAAGGAATTGTTTTGATGAAATGTAAATCTCAACAGGCAAGTTAGGGTAAGATGCCTGTGTGTAGACTGTACAGTGAGAAGGAGTGATGACGATCACTCAGCTTTGTGAACATCTTGTGGTGATGACCATAGATGATTAAATTGGCATCTACTGGATGAGAGATAATAGTTACAGTTTCTGGTGGGAAACTGACGTCCGGTGGGACGAGTCCGGTGGGACAAAGTAAAGTTAATAATTGATTTTTATTGTATTGCCAATATAAACAGATTTTATATATAACATGATGTTGTTAATGTTTTAAATAAAAGTTGGAACTCACCAGTTTATCTGATGTTTTGAGTGTGTTGTATGTGTGCTAGGTAAGGAAGGATCCTCTAACAATAGAGGGAAAACAAGCATGAGCTAAATAAGGATGATATCCCGGAGTAACTGCTGGCATAGGGTGTAGAACCTGTTAATAATGTAAATAGGGAAAATGTATAATCAAATACTATTATATGTAAAATGTTTGTATAAAGTTAGGTTGACATGTATTTACGTTTAGTCTTCCGCTGTATGATAAACGCTCTGATTTGTGTTTAAGATGTTAATACAACTACGTGGCGCGCCCCCGGTGCCCTGCCGGGTTTAGGACATCACAGTTTAGCCGCGGCATGGAGGTGTTTCCCCATGCCAGCTGTGGCTTTGGTGATGGTGGCTTCTTGTAACGATATGACAAATGTTTTTTGTTACCTTTATACCTATACACTATTGGTTAGAATGTCCCTTAGTTGATGTCGAGCTCTTTTGAGTCGCGTCCTGGTGTGATTCGAGTCATGGCCTATCAACATACTATGTCATTTGGGATGGTACCCATCATGTCCCCCAGTCCAATGTTAACTCATGGTATTGGATTATTAAATATTTTTATTGGTTTTCTCTTTGTATCATAGGACCTGTTAATCTGATTAGCTACCAACAATGAGTCCACGTGGGTATGAAGATTCCGAATGCCTATTTGCTTTGCTAATCTTAGACCCGCTATCAATGCTTCGTATTCCACCTCGTTATTAGAGCTTTTGAAATTTAACCTTAGAGCATAAGTTAATTCTTCTTGGTCGGGACCTGTTAGAATCAATCCAGCTCCTAAACCTTCATCATTTAACGTGCCATATGTGTGTAAACACCACTTTTCATCCCCCAGGGTAGCGGTTCTTGTTGTATTGGTGCTCTTATTTTCGTCTTGCGGTATTTCTACCAAGAAGTTAGCTACGATCTGCCCTCTCACTGTGATCATTGGTTTGTACTCAATCTCGAAATCCCCAAGCTTGATTGCCTACTTTGCCAATCGTCCAGAGATCTTCGGTCTTCTTAATATTTGCTGTATTGGATGCCCTGTTCTAACTTCTACTGCATGAGCTTGAAAATACCTCTGGACTCTTCTGGAGGCGTGCACTAGGGAAAGAGTGAGTTTTTCCATGGGTGAGTACCTGGTCTCTAGATCTTTCAGGACCTGTTTATCAAATATATTAGCGGGTTTGTTCTCTATTTCAATCTGTCATCAATATATCGGACTCGCCGCTCCGTTACCTACATACATATACATTATGAGTTTTTCGTTTGGAAAAGGTGCTACAAGGTTTGGGAGGTTGGCAAAGTATGTCTTCATCTGCTTGGAAAGCCTCTTCTGCTTCTTTGGTCCATGTGAAATCCTTCTTACTTAGACAGTTTCTTAATGTTGACATAAAAGGTAGAGCTCGTTCCGCATGTTTTGATAGGAACCTGTTAAGTGCCACCAGGCGACCGTTGAGTGTCTGCACATCTTTGATGGACTTCGGTGATGGCATTCTGAGCACAACTACAACCTTTTCTGGGTTGGCCTCAAGACCTTCCTTTGTTACAATAACCTCAAGAACTTTCCTTCTTCTACTCCGAATGAACATTTCTTCGGGTTTAATTTCATGTCTATCTTTCATAACATGTTAATCATTTCTACAATGTCTTAGAGTAGGACTTCTTCTTTGTAACTCTTGATGACCACATTGTCTATGTAAACTTTGATGTTCCTCCCAATTGGCAATACGGAAGCTTTATCCATGAGACGCTGGTAGGTTGTTCCCGCATTCTTTAACCCAAATGGCATTTTCGTGAAACAGAATGTTCCAACATTAGTATAGAAAGTTGTCTTATCCTCGTCTTCGGGTGACATTTATAACTGGTGATATCCCGTTTAAGTGTCTAGAAAACATTTCAGAGGAAACCTTGCTAAGGAGTCTACCTTTAGGTTGATTTTCAGTAAGGGATATCAATCCTTTGGACAAGTGTTATTAAGGTCTTTAAAATCAATGCAAATTTGCTAGGTACTATCTCTATTTTTTATCATTACCGGGTTTGAGACCCAAGTCTGGTACCAGACTTCCCGAATTATACCTGTGCGTAGCAATTTCATTACTTCTTCTATTACAGCCTCACTTCTTTCCTGCCCCACATGATGACATTTTTGAGTGACTGGTTCCTTTGACCCGTATGTCTTCAGCTTATGCTCTTCAACGTCTCGAGGAACTCCTTCCATGTCTAAGGGTTGTCATTCGAAAACATCTAAGTTACTATTCAATAGACACTTGATCGATCTTTCATCGCATCTCCCGGTTGTCCCCCTACCGAGATCTTCTACTCGGGGAACAAGGGGTTTATTACCCATTTCTCCTGCGTAGGACACATGGATCTTTTGCTAGAGGTTGGTGTTCCAGGTGTTACCGCCTTTACGTCTTTGCATTCTCTACTGGAGTACATTGTTACTACTCCGTCTGGGGTAGGAAATTTTATAGTGGCATGAACTATAGATATTACTACTCTGAGGGCTCATAAACTTGGTCTTCCTAAAATAACATTGTGTGATGACTCCGAGCGTACGACAATGAACGTCATTATCACCTCACGCCAGGATGTATCATTCCTAATTACCACTGGGAGTTGTATTTGACCTAGCAGTTGCACCATTTTGCCTGTGAATCCTACTAGTTGATGGGTCTTTCAGTCAAGGCTTTTTCTTACTTCATCATCAAGCTGCAAAAAACAATGTTCGTACATAATTTCTGAGCTATTGCCACTATTTCCATACACATGATGTTCTTGGTGACCTGCAATGATAGCCGAAACCGTAATGGGTCCACTAGCAAAACTTCCTCCATGAATTGGTAGGAATTAGATTTCTTGGGCCATCCATGGCTCCATGTGATCAGACTAAATTCGATAGGTGAATCATAAATATCTCTTTTCTTTTTTCCCCCGATTGTGGTGTTTTCTTTAGTTCTCATAGGAGATGTGTTAGCTTCCCAGTCTTGATAGCTAATTTGATCTGTTGCTTTAAAGAGAAACAGTCATCTGTCGCATGTCCATTCTCCTTGTTGAACTCATAATATTTGCTTGTATCTCGCTTCACCCCTAGTTTTAGCAAAGCCGGTTTGGTGAAATGGACATTTTCTATGGCCAAAATCTCACTTGGAGTTTTGGTTAGTGGGGGTAGATCAACATTGGTATACGTGGTGGCCTTGTTGGTTGCGTAAACCGATGTTGGAAACGAGTGGTCTTTGGAGAGAAACGTGGTTGAAAATGTGGTTTTTCCCAAGGCCTTGGCCCAACTGTTCTCTTTTGCTAATCCCATGTTGCGGGTAGGATCTTCTTCTGCCTTTTTTCTCTCAGCCGATCACTCGCCTTCTTCCCCCTAACGAACACTTTGGCCCTCTCCAACATTTCTTTGACAGACTTGGGGAGGTTCTCATGGAACCTTTCTACCAACTGGTTGTTTCTCACTCAATTGATAAAATCGAGATCCGGATTGTCTCACCCGCTCCTCATATCTGCATACTCTCCTTAGAATATCTTGAGATGAAGTTTTCAACTGACTCATTATCTCCTCTCTTGATATTATGTAGCTCAGTTGGATCTCTTGTTGACCATCATTGTTGGATAAAATTTTTCAAGAAACTACCTTCCAATTCTTTGAAGCTGCAAATTTCGCTTATTAGGAGGCTATCAAACCATACTATGGCCGGTTAGAGTCTCGAGGAACATGTGACACCAAATGGGAATTGACCTTTGCTCAACTTCAGTTGCCATAATAAAAATCAAGAGGTGGTCGTCTGGATCTCCCAACTCGTCATACTTTCCGACATTGGTCAACATTCTTAGCTTGGGAGGGAAAACGAACTCCGTAATTTTGGAAATAAATTTGGATCTTTCTTGTGCTGTCAAAGATCCATATGGCTTGCTGAAATCGTCTTTGAAGTTCAACTTTCTGCTGGTAGTGGTCTGTTCTTGTCTTGCCTCCCCGGTTTTCTTATCAGTTCTTGGTGAGTTCACCTCTTTCTCTTGACGAGTCTTCTGTCTTTCAAAACTCTCTTCTGGTGGCATTTCCTCATACTTAAGGCATGCTCAAACATTCTTCGAACATTCTCATGTTCTTCCAGTTTTAGTAGGGAGAGGATCATTTGTCTATTTTGATTGATGAAATCCAGAGTGATTACATCATTGTAGATGTTTTAACTCCTAAGGTTATGGTGGTTCCCCCTGGGATGAGAGTGAAGACATGCTCACTCTCAATGTGGATAGAATTAGGGTTTTCATAGATAGAAGTTTTTTGACCCCGAGTCCATAGCGATTGATGAAAGCGTGGTCCCATGGATGGAGCCAAATGTTGTTACACAAATCCAGACCAAGGAATTAGGATCGCTAAGCAGTGTAAATTTGTGATTATGAGTTAGGTTAAGGGTGTAATTAGGTTATGGGCTCGAGTCAAGGCTTTGTCTGGGAATTGAGAGTGTATGCAAAAACAAGGTGATACTAGAGAGATTGAATAAGGAGATGAATGTTGTATTTTTCAGCCTGCCTTTATTTGATGTTTGAAGTCTGTATTTATAGTGTTTCTAGCAGCAAGTTTTTGAGTATCCAATCTATTTTAAGTAACCTGCAGTCAATCATCCGGGCAATCTATGTAGGTTGAGAGGTTTTATACTTGTTACATGTAAAGGGTTTCTTGAAGGCTTTTAATTCTCTTGTCTTTTATAGTTGATTATTAACTCTTGATCTAACTGACTTCTTTCTAGTGGTGTCATTATCCTCTAAACATCATTAACTTTTTATCTTTTGTCTTTTTATGGTTTGAACATATTCTCTTCTTATCCAAGGTTTCCCTTTATTGCTAAGCTTCTCAGGTTGCCTTTATTTGTTAATGTCTCATTCAAGTTTCTAAGTGTTGGAGGCCGGGTCTGTTTAGCCGCGGCATGGAGGTGTTTCCCCATGCCAGCCGCGACTTGGGTGCTGGTGGCTTGGGTGATGGTGGCTTCTTATCACGATATGGCAAAGGTCTTTTGTTACATTTCTACCTTTACGTCGTTGGTTAGACGGTCCGTTAGCTGAGGTCGAGCTCTCTTAAGCCACAACCTTGTGTGATTCGAGTCGTGGCCTATCAACGTACTATGTCGTTTGGGATGTTACCCCATGAAAGATCATTAGAGATTGTTAGTGGAGAATTAGGGTTTACCTTACCGTAAGTGAAGCAACGAACAGGGATGATCATCTTAGGTTACCCTTGGTTGTCTTTCTTTGTGAACTGTTACCATGTTACGACTTGTATACCTTGGCTTTGGATGAACATGTTTAAAATGATTTCTCATATCCTATCTCATTTGATCTCGGTTGCTTTGTTTCCAAGTTTATAAAACGAAATAAAAGAAAAGAATTGAAATTTAGGTGGTGTTTGGTCTAGCTCTTATTTTTTTGCTTATGCTTATATTTTAAATTAGTCTATAGCTTATTTTCTATTATTTGATACATATAAGTTTTGTTTTGCTTCATATGGTTTGACCAATTTAACAGTTTTGCCCCAATAGTTTAAAAATAGTCAAAACCCTCCCTAAAATCACTACTTTATCTCCAAATTGCTCCCCGCCCCTAACTCCGTTTAGTTCTCTCGTTAAAAGCGACCCACGTGCCCCTCACATGAGGGGCAATTATATCTTTTACTTCAAATCTTCTCCTTTAAAACGACATTCACAACTACAAAAACCTTTAATTTCGAAATTGTTCATTCACCACATCATCCCAAATCAATTCAAAATTCTAAAATGGTAAAGCCGATTGTGATGTGTTCTTGTGGATCTCCAACCATGTATCATACTTCTTAGACACGAGCAAATCCAAGATGAAGGTTTTACTATTATGGTAAGCAGGTTATCTTCTTTCCCTTTTCGAATTTCACAGAGATTTTAAACTTTTTCCTTCTTTTAGATGACTGGTCTAATTTGGTTGAAGCCTGCGAGTTGCGAATTTGTTAAATGGTTTGACTCCCCAATGTATGAAAGAGCTTAAGAGATCATACCTGAATTGTTAAAGAGGTGCAACATGAACGAAGCTATTGCTAGGGATGTTGTAAATCAAAATAGAAAACTGAAGTGTCTTTTAGTGTTGGTTATAATCATCTTCTTTATTAGCAAAACTAGCTTGAAATGTTGTGAAGGTTGATGGTTAGGATTTTGTGACCAAGAATTGGTATGAAGGCCATTTTGTTAATGTAAAATGTAACATGTATTATGTATCTTAAGTTTTTAACGTAATGAAATTATCAGTGTTTCCCAGAAAGTATTCTCCAATATTTTGTGACCAATTTAATTACAAAGCAAATTGTTTGTCAATTATCAAATGGTTCCATCAGAACTTAACTCGTCGCAAAAATATACAATAAATGGGACCTAGCAAGTGGTTCACTAAAATGGGACCTAGCAAATGGTTCACCAATTTTTAGTGCCTTGTCAATTACCAATGGAACTAAATTGACTTTTTGTACCTTGTTAATTACCAATGAACCAAATTTTGTTTTTAATAGTTTGTCATTTACCAATGCAAATGGTTCCATTAGTTACCCAATTTTTATGCCTTGTTAATTACCAATGGAACCAAATCAAGGTTTAATAGAAAACAAATATCTATATACATGACTTTTAATGTCAAACTACAGCCACTCCATTCATTATGCAGAAGCAATAAATTACTACAAATATATGCAATGTCAAAATAGTTACTACAAACAGGATGTTTAAAACATTAGCATCAAAAGGCCATACATGTAATTGTTCCAAGACCATACATAACACTATAGACATACTATTACCTAAATATTACCATTGTTTTTTAGTAAATTAAATCAAACAAACATCACAGATTGTTACACCTTAAGCATTCAAAGTAGAGTGGTTGACCTGTGACACTCCTTCCTAACCATTGCCTTTGCATCACCTCCGGTTATGACCCTTCCCACTCTTCTTTCTCTTTTTACTTAGTCTTTCAATCTGTTTATGGTGTTTGGTGGTAGCAGAGTTGTTGGACAAGTAGATGGTACCCATACTATCCTGCCATTGATTGGGTCAACTGTATGAGCATAAACCTGCTTCTAAGTGTCTAGCTGGTAGACTTTAGATACCCATGTCTCTGGTAAGCCAACTTCTATCCCATTTGAGGCCATGCCCCACAACACAGCCATAGCATGCTGACATGGCATTGCAATTAATTCCCATCTTCTACAAGTGAAAGTTTTTCTCCCATGTCAAAAATAAAGTCCAAAGTCGGGGGACCAAACTTGCCAAAACGCGAGAAAGTTTGGAAGAGAAGGAGAATAAGAGGGGAGAGCAGCCCACACCCTCCCCACATGTCCACAATTCAGCCCAAAAGAAAGAAAGAAGAGAGAAAAGGGAGAAGAGAAGAAGAAAGCTTGGTTCGAGTGTGCAATATCGTCGTGTAGCGGGTCTTGACGAAGTTCTTCTTCTTCTTGTAGTTTGTGTGAGTTCTAGGACCCCTATTTTACTTGTTTTCAACTGATTTGGGGCTGGAACACATAGTAAACCCGTTTTTGTATATGTGTGTGTTTGACCCATTTGGGTGTGTTTACGTGTGATGCGTTTGGAGTATGTTTTCGAGCTTGTGTGTGCTTGAATGATGTTGTAGTATGCATTCCTAAGGTTTAGGATGGTTGATATGGGCTTAGAATGGGTTTGGATGAGCTTGGAGGTCAAAAATGGCAGATTGGGTTCGGGATGAACTGCATTCTACATCAGCTAGGGCTAGGCGACTGACTGGAGGCCATTCGGCCAATTGAGGTGCGATTGGAGTTCATTCGCATGACTTGGGTTCAGTCGCACGACTAGGGGTCCAGTCGCATGGGGGATCATGCGACTGAGAGCCCAGTCGCATAGGTACTCATCCGCATTGAGTCCATCCGCATGCGGTCCATTCGTATAAGGTCTATTCACATAGTGTTCAACCGCATGAGGTCCATTCGCATGATTGGGTGTTCATCTGCATTGGTGTTCATCCGCATAGGTCCAATCGCATGATGTTCAGTCACATGAAGGCCATGCGACTGAAGGGTGTCCATACGCCTAAAAAGGGCTGTTGTACTTGAGGAGGAACATAGTTAAAGCACTGACTTTCGGGAGAAAGTACAGATGTAAGTTTTGATGTGGTAGTTCCCATAAATACATGTAAGATGACCGTTGGGATCTAGAGGGTATGTTGGACATGATGATCTTGCATGTTTTTGCACGATGTATGTTATATATGTATGATGATGCCCTGTATAGTGATGCTATAGTATATGTTGATGTTCCTTATTATAGTGTATGTTTATCTTTCCCGTGACTTTACGTGTTGTGTTAAAGAATGAAACGAAAGTAATATGTAACGTAAAGTGAAAGATAATGAAAGAGGAACATGATGAATGAATGCATGCATTAATAATGAATGAGAGTAATAAAGGCTTGCAAGCAAATATAGGAGGTGAGCGACCTTGTTGTAGCAACAGACTCGAAATGGAATCCTTGTCTTGCGACCTCAGTAATCGCGGCTGTGTGCCACGAAGAGGGTAAAGCTTAACACTAGGATTGACCATTTGTATGGAACCATTGCTGCATATCCTAGGTACTGTGGCCAGGAGGCGCGGCGTACCGTTATAGAAGGTCTATGATAGACCTAGGTCCAGTACCATAAAACAGAAGGGTATTCGTTACCTTAGGTACTGTGGCCAGGAGTTGCGGCGTACCGTTATAGAAGGTCTATGATAGGCCTAGGTCCAGTACCACGATGCAGAAGGATATTGCATGTGGCAATGGTACACTTAAACTTTATCTTAGGTGCTGTGGCTAAGAGGTGCGATGCACCGTTATAGAAGATCTATGATAGGCTTAGGTCCAGTACCACGAAATAGAAAGGTATTGTATATAGTAATGGTACACATAAACTTTACCTTAGGTGCTGTGGCCAGGAGGTGCGATGCACGGTTATAGAAGGTCTATGATAAACCTAGGCCCAGTACCATGAACAGAAGGGTAAGGTTTGTGGTTTAATGGGAAGAAGTGATGAAAAGATGAATGAATGAAAGTCAAGGAATGAACGAATAAAAGTAATGAACGGAAGAAACATAATGATAAAGTATGAAACGGGATCCTTGTCACTCGACTTCCGTAATCATGGCTGCGTGCCGTGAAGAAGGTAAAGTTTGACAGGGTCTATATAGAAGCAAAAGATAATGAATGATGAAGATAACAATGATATTATCTATGTGTACGTATGATGTGTGATAGCATGAAAGTATAGATACGGTTTTAATGAAAGTAAAGTATTTTATTTATAAAACTAGAACTCACTCAGTAACGCTGACTTTTTATGTGTTTCCAGTTAGTAGGTAAAGTTGCTGAGGATGGCACCGGGCGGCTACTCGGCTTATTTTGGATGGCATTCTTTTGTATAATATTTTTGTACTGTAATACGAACAAACAATGTTTTGTAATGAATGTTGTATTAACTTGAAAAAGCATTTATTGTAAAATGAAAAGTTATTTCACTGATTCCGCTGCAATGTTTATTAAAGTTAATGAAATTATATGTTTTAAGAGCGATGAAGGGCCAGCTGTAAGCGTCCTGGGATCGGGGCCTTACAAGTTGGTATCAGAGCCAAAGTTTAAGAGAAATGGGTAAAATTTTAAAATAAACCTTAACTTAAACTGAAAATGGGACGGAAAGGGAAGGGATGCCAGTCTGAATAGCTGCATGCCATTAGGTATTTTCTTAATATTAACCGGTATTATATGCGCATGTTATGTGGTTTATGTGTTGCTGGTAGATTTAGATACTGATGTAGTCAGGACAGGCAATGCTCGGGGTACGAAGAGTAAAGTAAGTGGCTAATCACAACTGGCCACTGTAATTATGGACTTACTATACTTGACATAAACAGAGTTATTCCCTTGAATGACCGTGTTGGTGTTTGAATCTTTCAGTGTGTGATAGAGGATGGCCAGTGGTAGATCATCCAAAGCCTCACGTGGTGGACTTGGTGCTGTATCGCGGCCCAAAAGAGGCAGACCTAGAGTTGAGAAGGTGGTTCCTAAAGGACCCGAGACCCCCCATCCGGAGGGGGTGATGAGACTGCGAATTTGAGGGCCTCAGTGAAAGAGGTGGTGGTTGAAGAAGTGCATCAGGTCATGCAGACAATCTTATGGTCTGTGATGACCGAAGTGATTAAGGCTGTGAGAGATGGAGAAAGGAAAGAGAGGAATAGGTCCTTGGGAAGACAGGAGCAACTGGAGCCTGAAACGGTTATTTCTAATGATGAAGAAGAGGAAGAAAAGGAGCCTACGCCGGAGGTGGCACGAGGTTGTAACTATGGGCGTTTCAACGATGCAAGCCCCCTACTTTTGATGGTAACGGTACTGCTGCTACTCACCGATGGGTGAGAGAAATGGAAGCTGTTTTGAACATTAGCGAGTGACGGGAGGATCAGAAAGTAAAGTTTGCTGCCTATTCTTTTGTGGACTCGGCTTTATGCTGGTAGGACAACATAGTCTAAGCCGAGGGTAGCAGGGCCATTGGGAGAATGAGATGGTCTGAACTTAAGAAGTTGGTGATTGAGGAGTTCTGCCCTCATAGAGAAATGGGTAAAGTTGAGAGAGAATTCCTACAGCTGGAGGCGGGAACGATGACACATCAACAGTACACCACGAAGTTCAACGAGATGGCACATCTGGTGCCGGATCAGGTGACGCCTCTGTCACGGAAGATTAAGAGGTACATTCAGGGTTTGCCAGCGGATATTCGCAGGCATATGATCGTTTCCCGACCGAGCACGTTTAGGTCGACGGTGGATTTGGCGGGGAGACCGTACGATGAGAGGGCGGTAGTGGTGGTGGCCGAAGGAAGTAAGAAGGGTGGTGGTGATCGAAACTGGAATGGGAAAAGGTTTGGTCGAGGTAATGCCTCGACGAGTAATAAGAAGGCACGGGTGGATGACCGCCGTGCGGTCACATCAGGTGCGGATATGAAAAAATGCGGTAAGTGTGGGAGAGAGCATAGTGGGGAATGTAGACTGGGGTTGAACGTGTGCTTCAGATGTGGGAAGCCGAGGCATATAGCCAGGGACTGTCGTGCGGTCCGATGCTTTAACTATGGTGTGGAGGGCCACGTAACTAAGGATTATAAGAAGGCTAGAGCTGAGGGTTCCGGGATAAAAAAGACAAGGAGTGAAGGACCGAGGGCGAGCGCCAGGGCATTCACTATGACACAGGAGGAAGCTAGGACGGACACTGATGTTGTGTCCGGTACGTTTCTGGTGAACCAAACTTTAGCTTCTGTGTTATTTGATTCGGGTGCCAGTAAAAGTTTTGTTTCTGCTGCTTTCTGTGCTAAACTGTCTGTTAGTAGTAGACGTGTTGACGCGCTCTTTGATGTAGAGACTGCCATAGGTAAGTCTACCAGGATTTCTGAAATGATAGAGGGTTGTGATATGGAATTAGGGGGTCATAAATTTCCTGTTAAACCGTTTGTGATGATCCTAGGCGGTTTCGATTTAGTTCTAGGGATGGATTGGTTGGCGGACTTCGAGGCGAATATAGTGTGTCGAAAGAAGATGATTCGTTTGATTGCGCCTGACGGGAGTTCGGTAACTGTTTATAGGGATCGAGTCATGACGATCCCGAAAGTAATCTCAATGGCGGTGGTGGGAAAGTGTATGAAGCGTGGATGTAGCGCCTACTTGTGTTATGTAAAGGATGTTGAAATGTCAACACCACAACTAACCGATGTTCCGGTTGTGTGTGACTTTCCAGACGTGTTCCTAGAAGGCTTATCAGGAGTGCCACCTGACCGAGAGATTGAGTTTCAGATAGACCTGATACCAGGTGCCCAACCTGTTGCCAAGGCACCGTATCGGTTGGCTCCGACAGAGATGAAGGAGTTGATGGAGCAGTTGCAAGAGCTGATTGATAAAGGGTTCATTAGACCGAGTATCTCTCCTTGGGGTGCTCCGGTCTTATTTGTAAAGAAGAAAGACGGTAATATGAGGATGTGTATAGACTACCGTGAGCTGAACAGGTTGTTGAACATATGGGAATGCTCCAGGTTGTTGAACATGTGGGAATCCCCCATATTGTTGAAGATATGGGAATCCCCCGGGTTGTGGGAGTTGGGAGAACCCAGGGTGTTGATATTGGGAGAACCCGGGTTGCTGCTGTGGGTATTCTTCATTGGTTTCATCGTTTAACATTTGTGTGAAAGAGAATGGAGCTCTTGGATCCATTGAGAATTAAATTTTGAATTGTGTTTAGAAGAGAGTTATAATGTTTGAAAGATGATGAAGTGTGATTTGAGAAAAACTCTCAACTGAATGATACATATTTATAATAGGAAAACTAGCCGTTATGAATAAAACAAAAAACTAGCCGTTATGAATAAAACAAAAAAAACTAGCCGTTATGAATAAAATAAAAAAAACTAGCCGTTATGAAAAAAAACAAAAAATAGCCGTTATGAAAAAACGAAAAAATAGCTGTTATGAAAAAAACCAAAAAAATAGCCGTTATGAAAAAAACAAAAAAAAAAGTAGTCGTTATGAATGTAAAAAAAATTAAAATATTTTAATACTATAAATGTAAAAAAAATTTAAAATATTATACTTAAATTATTATTTAATTAACTCATTTTAAATTATTATTTAATTAACTCTAACTAATTACTTTAATGCTAGAAATGTAAAAACATTTAAAATATTTTTATTTAATTAACTCATTTTAATTAGAACTTTATACTTATATTTTTATTTTAATTAAAATAAAAATATTTTAAAATATTTTAATTAAAAATATTTTAATTAAAAATTATTATTTTTGGTGGTGGGGCCCACCAGCCCCTTCTTTTCCCCTGCCCTTCCGGACGGGCAAGCACCTCACGGGCCTCAGTACTCATTGCCGCCCTTCCGACGGGCGCGGCCATGTCGGCAACGGCCCGGCCAACGGGCGCCGCGATGGGGAGAGTCTTATAAAGTAAAGTCGGTGGCATAATACAATACCTATGATTAGCGTCATGCTTCGTGGACCGTGTTACTCGAGTTTGATTTGTTTTCCACTGATATAATTATTTGAGGACTGACACTATTAGCATCGATATCTTTCGGTATAAATTTTACTGTAAACATATTTGTATTTCAAATAAGGTATATTTTTTACCATTGTAAGTTTTTTCAAATAAGGTATTCTTTGACTATCGTAGGTTGTATTGATTGAAGATATCATGTTGTTAGCGTGAAAATGAAACCAATACCGACCGAAAAACATCGGTACCTCTTTATCATAACCGATTTGGGAAAAAACGTGTAGAGCAAAAACGAATATAAATGACCAGCCCAATATGAAAATGGACAATACTTGAAATGGACACGGTTTGAACTAGTGGTGCACACCGAACCCGGTTCCCCGACCCGATCCGAAGACCCGACCCGGACCCGACCCGGTTTGAACCCGGAATTACCCCAAACCGGTTCCAACCCGAAAAAACCCATCGGTTCGGGACCGGTTTTGATTTTTTTCACCCAAACCGGTTTGGAACCGGTTTTGATCCAACCCGGTTTGGAAACCGGTTCAAAAAACCCGGTTCCGACCCGGTTCGAACCGTTTTTTTTTTACCGTTTAAAAGCGGCTATATAGCCGTTGGGGGCTATTTTTTGACCGTTTTTTCCACATTTTTTGAACCATTTTGCCCTTATATGATAGTATAAATAGGTAGTGGGTGTAATGGTTTAGTCACAACACTCAAAACTTCAAAAACGCTCAAAAACGTGCTTAAAAACGCAAAAACGCTCCTCACTCTCAACTTTCTATTCTCTAAATCTCTTGAATTATGGCTTCTGAATCTTCGGTTCCAACCGGTGGATCCTCAAGTGCCGCTACCGTTGTTAGAATTCTTTCAACAACGAGAAACCAAGAGATTTGGTGTAATTTCGACTTATGCGAAATGTCGAATGGTCAACATAAAGCTCGATGCAAGGCTTGTGGTTCGTTTTTCAAGTCGGATTCAAACTCGACTTTGAGAAGTCATATGACCAAATGGTGCAAGTCTTTGAAAAGTACACCGAGTCAAGGGCAAACATCAATCGGAAATGATGGTGGTTTATGGAACTTCAACGTAGATATGGTTTGAGATAGAATGGCAAAGTTTGTAATTCAAGAAGGATTACCGTTCGATCACTTCGACAACCCTCGGTTAACAAAATTGATTCAAGAAACTCTTCAACCACGCTACACTCACGTAAGTCGCACCACTCTTAGACGTGATTGTTTAAATCTTTGGAAACAAGCAAAAAATGATTTAAAGGTTTTATTTGAAAATTTACAAACCGGTGTGAACTTAACTACCGACGTTTGGTCCGCCCCACACGGTTTACCGGAATCGTACCTTTGCGTCACGGCCCATTGGATAGATCCAAGTTCGTGGCAAATGATGAAACGTACGATTGCGTTTGAATTATTTGGATATCCGCATACCGGTGATAACCTATTTCAAATTTTAGACTATGTAATCAAAACATATAAATTAGAAAACAAAATTTTTTCAATGTCATTTGATAACGCCTCGAACAACACATCCGCCGTTGAAAAATTAAAAATAAAATATAAACCGGTTTGTGACGGCATATTTTTTCATTCAAGATGTGTTGCACATATTATTAATTTAGTTGTGCAAGATGGTCTTGGCGTTCCTAAAGTTGAAGATTTTAAAACGTCTTTCAAAAATATGTTACGTGACGTTTTTAAAACTAGTAGAAAAAGATATGTTAATTATAGAAAAATGTGTCACGATACGAATTCATTTGTTTAGGACCAAATTGGGATGTCCCGACTAGATGGAATTCTACTTGTAAAATGTTTAATAGTGCTTTACGTCAAAAAGAAACGCTTCATGTTTTCCACGATGGTCTCGCGATGCGGGGTCGGGTTGTTCCGTTTCCGTTAGAGGGTTGGGAATATATTCAAGAAATAACTCAATTTTTAGAGCTTTTTAAAAACGCAACTACAAAATTGTCGGGGGTTTATTATCCGACAAGTTGTCTAACACTTCATCAAATTTATTTAATGACCCATAAATTAAGTGAATATGAAGAAAGAAACGAAATGTTTTCAGCAATGGTAGCGCCGATGAAAGAAAAATTTAAAAAATATTTCATTGAACTACCCCCGGTTTTTACGTGTTCCGCCGCACTAGACCCGTGTTTAAATGTTTCGGGGGTAGAAACTTTAATAGATGAGATAACTTATGATTTAGATTTACATGATTTTGATCCATTTTTTAATGTTAATACAAAACAAACATTTAATGAAATTTTTAAAAAATTGTTTAATGTTTATGTTGAAAAATATGGTGCAACATCAAACATCCACCGACCTTCGAATGTGGAATCGAGTTCGTCGAGCTCAAGTAGAGACCCGATGATTAGTTTATATAATACTTTTAGAAATGAAAACAGTAAACGTCAGAGGGGTAACACCCCAAGTAGCGAACTCGGGAGGTATATGGGAACCGATTTTTTAGCCACTATGTCTCCCGATGAATTCTTGAAATTTGATATTCTGACATGGCGGAAAGGAAAGGAATCACAATTTCCGGTCTAGCCGCCATGGCACGTGATTTACTAACCGTCCAAGCATCCACGGTAGCTTCGGAGTCTTCATTTTCTGTTAGTGGTAGGGTTTTATCGATTAGAAGAACAAGGTTAACTCCAACATCGCTAGAGATGTGTATTTGTTTAAAAGACCACTTAGATGCGGCCGAACGAATACAACACATATCAAACCTTGAAGAAGAAACACCGATTGAAGAAGAAATACACGAGCACGAGGTACAAACCGGACGATCCTCACCGCTATCCGACGAAGAACTCGCATATGATTTGTCTCAACGCATTGGCACACAAATCGACGAAGACGATTAAATTAGAAAAACTTGTATTCGTAATATGGATATTTTGTTTTCTTTGGTTTAATTTTAATGTAATTTTTATTGTTTATTTTTCGTAATGAATTAATTGTTTACTTTTATAAATTAATGTAATTTTTATTGTTTTCTTTAGAAAAACTCGCTTATGATTTTTATTCGTATTAATTGTTTACTTATTAAAATGAAAATAAAAACGCGTACAATCGTATTAATGGAAATCTTAAAAATAAAGTACATACTATTGTGTTTAATTAATCTACTCTAATATTTTTTAATTAATCAAAATTTGTAACTAATTTGTATATAATTTAAATAGTAGGTAAAAAAAACCGGGTTTTCTAAACCGGTTCTTAGACCCGACCCGGTTCGGTTCCAACCCGAACCGGTTCCAACCGGGTTGGGTTTGCCGGGCTTGAAAACCGGTTCCGACCCGAACCGGTTCTTGGTCAAAACCCGGTCTTGAAAAAGTTGACCGAACCCGAACCGGGTCCAACCCGACCCGGGTTCAAAAAAAAACCGGTTTGTGCACCTCTAGTTTGAACCATTTCATTGTAAATGACCAGCCCAATATGTAAATGGATCCGACCCGGATACACTTTTTCCCCTTTAAATATCAAAGTTCGCGAGGCTTCTAGCAAAATTAGGGTTTTAGAAGGCTGAAATCGTTTAATCGAACAAGTATCAATTTCCATCGTTAGAGGCGACAATGATCTACGACGTCAATTCTCCGTTGTTCCGCTCCTTCCTCAGCCAGAAGGGTGGCCCATCTGATAAAAGGTATGATTTGATTCATTGAATTTGATCCTAGGGTTTGTATTTTGCAGTTTTTGTGTTGAAACTAATGTTTAGCATTCGATTTGAGTGTTTGTTGGTTGGTTTAATATCGATTTGATGCATATCGAATGGTGTTAGATGATTTCATCGGGTTGTTTCTTGCAGGGAGTATTGCTGTATTTGTTTCTATCTTGTTTGATATTCGTTGCGTTTTGTGTATGTTAGAATCTTGAATTACTTTGAAACATATATTTTGAATTAGGATAGTTAGATGTCAGTTTGGTCAATCGCGAGCACTGTGTCGTAGTGTCGTGATGGTACATTTTTATTAGATGTAGAACCATCAATCTGTGCCTCAATTGCCTTTTTGATTCACATGAAAAAAGAGAAGAATCAGTGAAACAAAAACTCAGGAAAGTGAATATTTTTTTCAGATTGATGATGCCAATGTTATGCGATAATGAACTATTGATGGTTTATCAGTTGGTTTCTATATTTTAGTTATGTTTGTGAACGTATTATACGGTTTGAGACTTGAGTGCTCGTTAATTGGTTTATTTGCTGTTTGATTGGTGGTAAATGATTTCTTAAAATTGTTTTTAGCAGAAATTTTTGTTTCATTGATTTTGGTTTCATTTGATCTTGAATGAGTTGTCTGAATTAAGACGGTTGGGTGTTTGGTTTATCAGTGAGTATATGCTTGGTAAAACATATGCTTGTGATTGTTTATTGTTGGGCTAGTTTGATTAGATATAGAAACATCACGCTGTGCCTGTGCCACAGTTTCCTGTTTGATTCGCATCAATGTAGAGAAAAGAATCAGGGAAACAGAAAGTCAAATAAGTACATGTTTTTGAAGATTTATGAAGCCAATGCTATGCTATAATGATCTAAAGATTGTTTTGTCTGTTGATTTCTATGTTTTCTAGTTCTCTTTGAACTTACTATATTTGCATTTATGAATTTGCATATGCCAAAAGTTCCCTCTTTTCTCTATATAAACAGTGGCACGTCATCTTCTTTGATTGGAACTTTAAACAATTGTATGAGATTCAAATGTACCTGATAGGGTTATTATGACTTATGATTGAGTAAGGTGCATTCAGGAATTAATGGCGGTTTGCTACTGGGTTCTTAGTCTTTTTATTATTGGGGTTCGTTTGGTTTTGGTGTGTTCAAAATTTTCTTTCTTTTCCTGTGTTTAGTTTGCTTGTTTGCTTCTACTTGCAGGAAAATGGAAGAGCAAAGGCCTAAGGAGCAGAAGCCAAAAGCTAATGAAAACAAGCCTGTTATGAACGAATAATGATCTTTTCAACTAGGCGTGTGTAAGGTGTATGTTGTTTTCTTGTATTTCATTTGCGGAGTATGATTACGCTCATGCAGCTGTTATAAAGTCATCATCATATCTTGACTCTTGTTTCCATTGATAATGTAACGTTGGTGAACTTTTTCTGAAACTATCTTTTCCCCCTTTGAAAGTTCTGTAAGCGGGTAAGGTTTTTGGTTCGTATGTGCTCTTGGAGATTAAGAATCTGAATGATAATTGGCCTGCAAGCTTAGTTTAGAGTTCGCTTATTGATCGAGTCTGCATGTTAAACTTAAACTAGGATCGAGGTTTTTTAGGCTTGAGTTGAGTGCATGTTGCTCGCAAGTAAGTTGGCTAGCTTACGGAGATTAAGAATCTGAATGATAATTGGCCTGCAAGCTTAGTTTAGAGTTCGCTTATTGATCGAGTCTGCATGTTAAACTTAAACTAGGATCGAGGTTTTTTAGGCTTGAGTTGAGTGCATGTTGCTCGCAAGTAAGTTGGCTAGCTTACTTTCTGAGGTGTGGAGCCTGCTTTGTCTTTATGTTTACAAATGCAAACCATTGCATTAATAAAAATTCGGTTTCTGATGAAGAGTGCATTCGTATGGTTTTTTAGTATATAAATCAAAGTGACTGTTGATATTACCCGAACCCTACTAATACTTGCAGCAAAAGGTTTAAATAAAAGCTTGTTAGCTCTTAAATTGGTTTTAGGATTTTAAGATATAAAAACTGGAGTAATTTTTGTTTTTCGTCCATGTAGTTTGGATACTTTAACCTATTCAGTATAAAAAAGAAAATTTTGTCATATCAAATTATATGGTTTTATTTTTATAACGGTTGTGGTCCGTTTCACTAACTCTCCCGGTTTTCCTCCCTGAGATTTGACCACAATAACTATTTTTCTTCGAAATATTAGAAACATCAATTTACTTTTCAAAGTTTCATGACTTGTTTCAATTTCAGTTTTCAAAAGTTTTATTATTTGTTTTAATTTAAATCCAAAATAATGAAGCTTTTATATTAAAATTGAAATAAGTTATGAAATTTTTGGAGTTAAATTGATGTTTCTTATCTTTTTTTAAGAAAAATAGTTACTTTTATCAAGGCTTGGGAGTAAAATTGAAATTAACTTTAAATAATTTAAAATAATATAAATATAAATTCTAAAAGCAAACAAAATAAAATCTAGAACCCTAAATTCCCATTCCACAGCGATTAGTCACTACTATCGGACCATCTACACAATTATCGGACCATCTGAACAATCGCCGGACCATCTGCACCATCGCCAGATAACCGCCATTGCTAGACAACCACCCTCTCCACCGTCTTCTTCCTTATTAACTCTTTCCCTCTTGATTCACATCCTTTATCTCAATTCACGACAATGCTCCAGTCGTTAGCGGTGGATAAGAAAGCCAAAGTACTGTGGTTTCACATGTTGCATTCGTATTATCCTCTCGGATCGTTGCAATCGATTGTGAAACTTGTGCAACCAACCCTAGCTACCGAAGATTATGGTGCCGGAAGCTTCACGTTGAACATTTCTTGGAGTATCATGTCGGTTACGATTAACATCGGCATTGAAGCTTCTGTGACACAACTGTGTTTGATCGAAATCCGATGGCTGATTTTGGGGTTTCTAGGGTTTAGTTACTAAAGGAGATTTCTAGGAAGGTTGTGATTCTGCAAAAGTCGCCTCCTACTCATGTGGTTTTGTCACCGGTTTCATTGTCGTCTCCAGTGAGTTTTCTGCCGGAGTTGCATGTTCTTGCAATACAAATGCGACACCCAATAAAGGTTGTGAATTGAGCGGGAAAAAGATAGATAAGGAAGAAGACGGTGGACAAGGTGGTTGTGCGGCGATGGTGTAGGTGGGAATTTAGGGTTTCTAGATTTTATGTTCTGTTTTTTGAATTTATATTTATAGTTTTCTAATTATTTTATATATTGAAAAACAACTCCTAAAGTTATCTTAAAAATTTACAATAATTATGTAGAATGACTATAATACCACTGGAGTTGACAACAAAAACTAACAGAGTTGGTGACAGTTACCAAAACCATTATAAAAATAAAACCACTGTGTATGATATGACAAAAATTTCTTTTTGAAATGAATATGTTAAAGTTATCTTTAAGTGCCGCTTTATAAATTGCGATCATTTTAAGACTTAAAAATTATTATTACATTACATTTACATTGTATACTATTAATTTAGCAATTGATGAGCAGTTGGTTTTTGTGGGTTTTCAGACCTGCCACACAACTTTCACAGTTTTCCCTTTTTAACCCCTCACTACCATCTTTGTATATATCGAGGGTTGGTCTTCCTTTTCCGCCTCCATCATCCACCTGCACCCCATCGTCTTCTGCTATAGCGCCGGCGCCCACCTCCGGCCGCGCCGCCTTCCGCCTTGACCGCCGCTGCCTTCCACCTCCGCCGCCTGCGCCCATCGCTACATTTCGTGTTTGTGGAGAGAGAGATTGTGGTGGGGTTGCCGTGCGTTTTAGTTCTGACCCGGCTGTTTGTGGCCGTCGGACGGCGGTGGCTCAACCCGGTAGGCCTACGGTCGTGTTTGCCATGGCGGTGTCCCCGATGTGGTCGCCCGCACGGGTGCCGCCCTTTTTATGTGTTGCGGTCGCTCCTTCATTGGGTCTCTAGGGCCCCGATGTGGTCGCCTGCACGGCTGCCGCCCTTTTTATGTGTTGCGGTCGCTGCTTGATTGGGTCTCTAGGGTACGAGAGTTTCCCGGTCGGCGGCCTTCCGCTTCCGGTTGTACCTATCTATTTCGTCTTTCACGCCGCCGACCGAGCTGGGAGCTGTTGTAGTTCAAACCGAAGGCTTCAGCTCTCTTGGGGACAGCCTCCGCTCGGCCTCCCGTCTGCGGTTGAGGTAGAGCAGGCGGCCGTTCTCATGTCGGTAAGTGTTCTGATGTCCTCTTATTTGGCCGGATGAAGCATTACACTTCTCAGATCCATCCTCTTCTAGGTTTATGTCGATGATGATGATGGATATTGCTCATCTGAGACTTTTACATTTTTGATGATTTGGGTTTTTGCTCATCTGAGACTTTTACATTTTTGATGATTTGGGTTTTGCATGTTGTTGGGAAGGATGTTATTGATGATGACCTTGGCTCATCGACACTTATTCGAACTCAGGGCTGTGATAATAACTGATGATATCGGTTGTTTTGACATGGCTACCCTTTAGGGTCAGCAACCACAACTGAGTTTTTTTCTGAGCCTGATTCATCACACGCGCAACGTGCATGGATGAATACACACTAGTTGTATACTATTAATTTAGCAATTGATGAGCAGTTGGTTTTTGTGGGTTTTCAGATCTGCCACACAACTTTCACAGTTTTCCCTTTTTAACCCCTCACTACCATCTTTGTATATATCAAGGGTTGGTCTTCCTTTTCCGCCGCCATCATCCACCTGGACCCCATCGTCTTCTGCTATAGCGTCGGCGCCCACCTCCGGCCGCGCCGCCTTCCGCCTTGACCGCCGCTGCCTTCCACCTCCGCCGCCTGCGCCCATCGCTACATTTCGTGTTTGTGGAGAGAGAGATTGTGGTGGGGTTGCCGTGCGTTTTAGTTCTGACCCGGCTGTTTGTGGGCGTCGGACGGCGGTGGCTCAACCCGATAGGCCTACGGTCGTGTTTGCTATGGCGGTGTCCCCGATGTGGTCGCCTGCACGGCTGCCGCCCTTTTTATATGTTGCGGTCGCTCCTTGATTGGGTCTCTAGGGCCCCGATGTGGTCGCCTGCACGGCTGCCGCCCTTTTTATGTGTTGCGGTCGCTGCTTGATTGGGTCTCTAGGGTACAAGAGTTTCCCGGTCGGCGGCCTTCCGCTTCCGGTTGTACCTATCTATTTCGTCTTTCACGTCGCCGACCGAGCTGGGGGCTGTTGTAGTTCAAACCGAAGGCTTCAGCTCTCTTGGGGACAGCCTTCGCTCGGCCTCCCGTCTGCGGTTGAGGTAGAGCAGGCGGCCGTTCTCATGTCGGTAAGTGTTCTGATGTCCTCTTATTTGGCCGGATGAAGCATTACACTTCTCAGATCCATCCTCGACTTTTACATTTTTGATGATTTGGGTTTTTGCTCATCTGAGACTTTTACATTTTTGATGATTTGGGTTTTGCATGTTGTTGGGAAGGATGTTATTGATGATGACCTTGGCTCATCGACACTTATTCGAACTCAGGGCTGTGATGATAACTGATGACGGTTGTTTTGGCATGGCTACCCTTTAGGGTCAGCAACCACAACTGAGTTTTTTTCTGAGCCTGATTCATCACACGCGCAACGCGCGTGGATGAATACACACTAGTTATTACTAAAATTTGTAAAGTTTTATTGGGGTGAGGACGTACAGATATCTATGATTAACTTTCCATCACCTAGATATACTATGACCAGAAAAATAACCAAAAAATTTTAAAATCTTGATCGGAAAATAGTAAAACAACATATATTTATTAAAAAGAAAAAGAAAAAAGAAAAAGAAAAAAGAAAAAGAAAAAAGAAAAAGAAGAAAGAAACACAACATGTTTATGTGCAATTTGTTGTTTATCGAAGTTTGTTGAATTGTTGTTGCCTAGTAATATAATATTAATTAAGTAATGGAAATGAATAGGGAATTTTAAAGATATTTGATTTTGGTCACAATACTTTTTAAAATTGTTGTTTACTATTCTATGATTAAGTAGGCATAGCATCATTCATTGTTTTAGAGAGAGTAGTGTTTTTGTTTTTGGTGACGATGGTGATGGAGGTCATGGTGGTGGCATTTGTTTCCTTGATTGTGGTTCTAGCATGGTTCGTGACGATGGAGATTATGTGACGTCGCTCTGCCTCCCGTTTAGGTTGAGGTGGAGCCGACAATGGCGATGATGGTGGTACGACCATCTTTTTTGTCTCTCTCCGTCACAACTTATTCACTACCTTTTTAGGAATTTCAGACACCTCATTTTTCTAAGCCTTCTAATCCATATTTATACAATTGTGCACTGTCGTGATTGTATTACACCCCCCGTGAAGCGGGTAGATTACTAACTAGTTATTCTTTAAAAAGATATTACATATATGTGAGGATTAATCATATATATATATATTACTAATTATCAATTTGTTTGTGTATTATGAGTTGTATCTTGTGTTGTTTTCTTTTTGTTTTCTTTTCTTACTTTTAACTTCTAATACCAATGTTTTTACATCTTATATAACTTGACCCCTATATTTTTTCACTTTCAACTTTGGTTCTATACTTTTTATTTTTTTATAACTTTTTGGTTTTACATTTCATTTTATATTTAACTAGTTAATACACAGCAACATGCGTATGTGATTCAACGTTTTTACGTTTATTTTTTTCTCGTTTAACGCCTCCCTCTCAACGCGCGAGTCTTAAATCGACTTAGTTATTGTTTTTTAATATTTTACGTTTCACGTGCGCGGTTTAACTTTTTACATCTATTTTTCGTTCGGTTTTATTTTCCCCGTTTTTTTAATACGAGTTTTTCGGTTGTTGATGGGCGCTGATGGTGATGTGAAATTGGTGTTACTTAATACGGTTTTACGCCCTCCGTTGCAACGCGGGGGACTTAATACTAGTTTAATATATAAAAACCAAGTTTACTGATTTAGAGTGTATATATATTTTTTTCAATAGTACTTTAAAATGAAGCTAATTTTTTCCTAAAAAAATTATATTGTTTTCTTCTTTACACATAAATCTATAAGACTATGAGTAGTGATTGTTTAGTTATAAATTTATGGTTGTTCGAATCGCTCACTACTCGACGCTTGCTCGATTGTCGTTTGGAATTTGCTTGCAAAATGTTCGTTCTAACTTTTGCTTGGTTGTAAACAACTTGATCTGCTCGGATCGGTTTGTAAACGAGCCAAGCACGAGACAATGTCTGCTCGGCTCGATTCGACTAGAATATTTTTTATATATATAGTTTATATGTAGTATTCTAGTAGATTTGACCTAGTATATACAAATATACAATTCTATTTATACATATTAGATCAATCAACATAATAAAAAAATTAAAAGTTTAAAACTAAGCATTGAAGTGAAATCCTAAGTCGCTATAAGAAAGTTTTGACTTTGTTTTTACTCTTAGTCAATGATCTCTAGCTATCAGGTATCGTTCTCTGTAATATGTTCACTACCTTATCGGCTACAACATTAGCCTCATCGCCAACCACAACGTATTGTTATTTATGAAAATGTTATGCTATGAAGTATGACTGCTTTTTAGTCTATAAAATCTAAGATCCAATATTGTCACCGTTTCTTATTGCAACATAAATCGGATGACACACTAGATACTTGAGTTCTACAAATTGTGTCCGGCTCGTTTGCGCTCGCTCAACGCTGGATCAAAAAATTAACACTCAAAAAATGCTCGTTTGATTTTCTGCTAGGTTGTAAATGAGTTGATCGGCTCGGTTCAATTTGAAAACCATTTCATTGAAGCCTCTCTCAAATCAACTGTAGTGGATTAACTAGTGTTCGAAGCTCCTTTTGATGTTATAGTATAGGAAAAGTTATGTTTGACGTCCATTAAGGGCTTGGAGCCCTAAGAGTTTGGTGTCCCTTTTAATTATCTTCTAATAATGTTTGAAGTCCCACGTGTGTCCATGTCATCACGTTTGAAACCCTTAAAATGTCCACTACGTATGGTATAATAATATTAGTTAAAACCAGAGCTAGGGTCGTCTTGCCTCATTTCAAATATAGAGTTTGCGTTTCAATACAAACTGGGTTATTCGCTTGACAATGCAGGCAGACGTGTAGTATTGAGGTATACAAACAAACAATTGATATAAACCTAATATAGCTAGGGAAAGCAATGTTTTGAAAACCGGACCGGACCGGGCGGTCCGACCGGTTCGACCGGGAACCGGACTCCAATCCGGTCCGGTTCGGTGCTTAAAACCGGTTTAACAGTGAACCGGCGGTCGGACAGGTTGAACCGGTCGAACCGGCGATCGGACCGGTAACCGAACCGGTTGAACCGGTCGAACCGGCGGTCGGACCGGTGGTTGAACCGGTTTTTTTATAAAATTTTTTATTTTTTTGTAATTTTTACATAAATACGGTCCGGTTCTTATATACGGTCCGACCGGTTGAACCGGTCCGACCAGTGAACCGGTAAGGCGTCCGGTTCACTGTCCGGTCCGGTTTTAAAACATTGAGGGAAAGATGGATGGACAAACAAAAAAACACGTTAAGAAAATCTAGAAAAAAGACCATCCCTCAAACTTGAACCTGGGTGAGTTCACATTATAAAAACCCAAGCAAGCTTTAAAGAGAGGGCGTAAACCATTGTACCAAGTGCCAACTATTGGTGTGTGCGAACCGATCCAATTTCAAATAGAACTTTTAATTATTCAAAATTTTGAATATTGAAAAATTCTAGATTCAAATTCGAATGCTGTTTTTAAAAAATTTCAGATATCTGACTTGTCTGAAATATTTTTCTTAAAACTATTAAATAATAAATATTAATTACAATATTTTTTTGTGTTTTCTAGGATATTTTGGATATCTTTTAGAAAAGTTCGCATATATGAAAGAATTTTTATTAAAAATTATTAATACATTATAAAGTGTAGAGTTAAATCAATTTTGTTCCTTAATGTTTGACTAAATTAATCATTTTTATTCAAAAGATTAAAAACATTAATTTATCTTAAAAAGTTTCATTTGTGTTTCAATTTCACTCCAAAAGTTTATTATTTTGGATAAATTTAAAACAACCAATGGAACTTTTAAACTAAAATTAAAACAACTTATAAAACTTTTAGAGGTAAATTGATATTTTTAATCTTTTAAAATAAAATGGTTACTTTTAATAAATCTCAAGTAATAAAATCGAACTTAACTCTATCAAACTTAATTCCGGGTATTCTAATATTGTATTTTTAAAATTTTAGATTCGGATTCAGATTCAGATATTGAAAATCACTATCTGTATTTTTTTTGGATATTTATATTTGAAAATTCGGGTATTCGAATTTGAGCACACATAGCCAAGCAACTTCTTTTTATTTAATCTTTATAAACAATTCTTTTATCATAACCCTAAAATCCAGAAATTAAAATAAAAACAAAACAGAATAAAACATGTAACAACCCACCCAGAACTTGGATTATCATGCACAATTGATACAACTTATAGCGGAAGTAAATTGATTTTACATTTAAAGCTTACAACATTCCAAGTACAATACATCATTTATTTACAATATCAAACAACTAGGAACTTCCATGACTTCGGGATCCATTGTCTCCATATTATTCCTAAGTTGTATCACTGATTACCTATGATATGTATACTTAAAATGACATCAGGCATATGCTGGTAAACTCATGTTATACAATTTATAAAATCAACAAAACACAATTGACATACATGCAAACATGAGCTATGATATTTTGGCCAGTGACAAACATGCCAAACATGACATTTTCACAATCGCCAGAAGTGAGCTTGTCAAACCCCCACGTCATCTCATAGGTATTATAATAGTGTCAGGATGAATACGAGAAAACCTATCCTCTTTTTAGTCATTTCTACACATCCCATTAAGTATATAAGGATCCAAATATACTCCTACTGATAATTACACATTAACATCTTATTCTTTATTATCAGTTAGACAAAACGGGTATACAATCATAATTTTATATGAACATTATAACTCACCTATTTATCAGTTGATAACAATTCTTGGTGCGATTTGATGATATCTTAAGGTCCTTATATAATTCAAGTAATCATGGGTTAGTTAATTATATAACTAACTAGTTATTGTCATGGTTGGATATAAGATAACGTTGTCTTGTTTAAGCAAAGGTGATAAGTACATGCCTAACTAAGGCTAGACTATCAAAACTTAACCATAAAATAACCATAACGCATAATAATAATAATAATAATAATAATAATAATAATAATAATAATAATAATAATAATAATAATAATAATAATAATAATAGTAATAATAATAATAATAATAATAATAATAATAATAATACACTAATATTTCTTATAATAATAATAATATTAAAATAATAATAATTAACTTGCATAACTTAAATGAAAACATACCTTAAAATTATCAATGACATGTTGATATAGAGTCTCCCTATTAGCATCTGCTAGGAGCTTTCAAAAATGACTATTAACAACACATAGTGAAGTATTGAGTAATCGAAATTCTTTTAATAGTAAAGGATTTTCAAGAAAACTTGGATTCTTAAATAAATATATAAGTTTTTATTTATAGCAAGCAGGCAGACTATTAAACTAATTGTTTCAGTTTATGTGATGGGATGAAATTGAACAGTCTAGTTACCTGCATACGTATTGACTAGTCTGCTTGCTTATTTATAATTAATTCGATAATTTCATTCTTTTTTCTCTCATAACTTTCAAAATATATAGTTTTACAAAATTTCGAATACATCATTGGGACAAACTTATTTTTTTCTATGAGTCGTCATAAGTTTTGTTTAAAATGAAGTAATGTCAAACAAAATATACTTTATTATTGTTAGATGATCTCTTAAAACAATAAACGCTCGGTGTCATAACTCATCCTTTAAATAGTTATCTTGCTCGGTACTTACTCGTTCGACAATATATAAAAAAAGAAATTTCATATTTCACATATGTGTAACTATTACATTAATATTTGGGGTATTATAAAACAAAAAAAACGATACAAAAGTAGAGTGGTCCAATAACGTGGCGTAACATGGCATCGTGACAAGTGGCGGAGCTTGAACAAAAGTCTACGGGGGGCGGAAGTCACAACCACGGGACCAAAAGTTTTTTTTTGTATCAATATGTTCGAGGTTATATGATTTGTTAATCAGGTCTGCGATTCGGTTTGGGCCAGGTCAAACAATACAAACCTATACATATCTAATTTATATTTTTCATTCAAAGAACGAGTCTTATACATAATGACAAAAAATAAAAAAAGCTATTTAATAATGATGCGGGAGAAAGGTGGGTACTTGAAAGAAGAATTACAACTCATCCCGACTAGGCGACTAACTTTAAGATCTTTAAAATCATCTAGTATGAGTTCGGAATCAAAACTTTCTGCTATTTTCTTTTCTATGTAAATCACTAAGTTATTGGCGGGATACTAATCTGACATTTTATTACGAAGGAGATTCTTGAATATTTTAATTATTGAATCCCCTTTCTGTTGTTGTAGTAGAAACCAGAAGTGTCAAGACTAGCCGAACCACTCTGTCAACCAAATAATATGTCTCACGTTTTTCAGTTTTCACAAGACTTTTGCATAGATCTGAAATACTCGATACACCTTTTAGTTTGGTATTCTCTATCTTTTCAATATTAAAAATCTTCAATTGATATCTTAATTAAATCCTCTCCTGGTCTGTAAAATTTTCAGGTTAATTCTTCTCAACAAGAAGAAAAATATGATCAACATCAATCTCTTTTGATACTAAAGTTAAAGAAAGAGACAACAACTCCATTGCACGCTCATTGAATCTACAATTTAACTCATATAACTATTTATCCAATGTGGATGTAAACAGATTTACTCCGGTAATAATGTTCAAATATAACATCAAGATCTTTTTTACGAGGTTGATACTGAGTAGAAAGCGTTCATATCCGGCATTTCAATTTGATGGTTTTCACAGAAAAAATTAACTTGACCAAGGAAATAATCTCATTCATTGTTTTTCAAATCATCTAAATTATTCTCTGTTGATGAAACTAACTCCATGGCATTAAGAATATAGTGGGATTTCTTTTGTAAAGATTGAGAAAGCGTGTTAGTCCTTCCCATTATTTCCTTTATTAAGCGAAGAATAAACACAAATTCAAATGATTGCATGTGACTGTAAGTTGCATCGGCATCTCCACATTGAGGAAAAGTGATTTGAGATAAGTCTTCAATTGTTCCTTGAAGAACAACACGCGTGACGTAAAACATCTTAAGTAAACTGCAAACAGAGTTATAAAAAGAACCCCAACATGTATCACCGGGTCTTCTTAAATTCCCAAATTGATTTAATCCTCTTCCCGAGTTGATTTCACTCAATTTATTGCCTTTACCTTTTGTAACTCATCATAACGCTTACTAGAAGCACAAACCATATTAATAATAGAAACTAAGTTTGTAAAAAAAACTAATGCATTGGAATAACTTCCCTTGTAGCACAAACCAATGCAAGTTGTAATTAACCTATGAGTAAAGCAGTGAACATAATATGCATAAGGACAATCCTTTAGAACAAGTGGTTGTAATCCATTCCACTCATCTCTCATATTGCTAGTACTATCATAATCTTGATCATATTTTTTACTAACATCAAACTAATATTTCAAAAGTTGTCTTCACATACTTGTTTTCAAGATTGATGATAAAGTATCCGTAACATAAACCATGTCTAAGAACCTTTCTCCTATGGTTCTTTTTTCGACTAATCTCATGACTCATCAACCATGACACAAAAGTATGAATCCTCCACTTCATTATGAATATGCTTTTGCACTTCATTGCGAATATGCTTTCTTGTCAAATCCTTTAACTGTAAATGCATCATAACCATTGCATACATTTGGTTTATCATTAAACAAATAACAAAGAAGGAAATATGAAGCATTTGTTGTTAGAGAATACTCTAACCAACTAGGGATAATCTTGAACCAAGAATATTAGAATCTATGATTCTTTTGATCTTTGAGATACTCTTTAAGATGAACTTGAAAAGATCCAAAATTCAAAGATCCAAATAATCCCACATATGTCTTTATTTAGCTGGATATCTTTCTAGATTCTTAAGATCCACTTCATTAGCATTTGATAAAAGAATCTCAGAAGCATGATGCTCTTGTTGATTTTCATGTTTTTCCGACTCACTAGTTAAGTTTTTTTGACGTTTCTCATGACGATTTCTTCACTAAAAAACTTTAATCCTTCAAAAACCATAAAAACTATAACAATAAAGAAACCCTAGATCCCAAAATCCCAATTACATTTAATCAATTATAATTTCTAACAAAACTTGAACAATTAAAACTTGAATAATAAATAAATCGACATTAGGGCTGTAGGCGTATGTGGGTAGTGGGTTATCGCGCAACAGTAGCACTGCAGACCAAAAATGGCGGACCAAGAAGACCTGAAGATCGAAGGGGCAGGGACACATGTTACGCAGCGTAAGGGCATCAGGGTCATAGCTTGCAGTCGGGCACGCAGCGCAGCAGGGTTCGAAGGGTCGGTTGGTGGTTGTGGTCTTGTGGAGGTCGTCGGGTCGCCTAGTGGCCCTGGTCTCTTAAGTCTCAATTCATAAACAAAGGTAATGGGTTGGGCTATTGCAGGCCATTAAAATGGTATATTTTTTTAATAATAATAATTAGGCCTGTTCAAAAAGCTCGACGCTCGAAACTCGCTCGAACTCGTTCGAAAAATGCTCGGAATTTTGCTCGTTCGATTTACCGCTCGGTTGTAAACGAACCGAGCGGCTCGGTTCGGTTTGAAAACGAACCGAGCACGAGCAAAGGTACGCTCGCTCGTCGCTCGCTCGGTTTCGCTCGAATTATTTTTTAGTTTAGTTTTTATATATTTTATATATGTTAATTTAGTTTTTATATATTTTATATATTTAACTAAATTTACGAAACTACCCTTCTTCTAATAACCTAAAATAAAACCCTAACCCTTCTTTTTTCCCCATCCCCATTCCCTTTTCTTCCTCAGAACTGCTGCCCGCCTCCCCCACCCCTCGGCCCTCGCGAGTTTCGACTGCCGGAGTGCCGGACGCCACCTGCCGGAGTGCCGCGCTGGTTCTGGCTGCTGCTGCTTGAAGCCTCGGGCTCGCTGCTGCTTGAAGCCTCGGGCTCGCTGATCTCTCTTTCGACTGCCGGAGTGCCGGATGCCATTGGTGCTTGTTGATTTCAATGTATGAAACTATGGAGGTGTTTTAGAGGAAGATGAAAACCCTTGATTCTGTATAGGAATCCTTTATTTTCTATGTTTTTCTTTGCTAAAACCAATCAAGACCCAATTGTAAGAGAAAACACATACTTAAAAGAGACTTACAGCTTGGACATGTTCTAAAGACCAGCAGGTTTTTCAGACAGGTATACAAAATTTAGTATCCTATTTTCACAAGATCCTAAAGTCATCATAATTTCACAATCATGGGTACAATACCTTTAGAACAGCACTCCTTATATATCAATAGTCAAAAACCAAATCTTTATATAACAGTGACTCCTTAGTCCCCAACTAAATGTACCTAACTTGAGCTTTAGTTGGGTTTGAAGCGAGCGCTCGGTTTAAAACCGAACCGAGTTCGAGCATGAAGTTTGCGCTCGAATTTGTAAATCCGAATCGAACCGAGCCGTTCGGTTTGAAACCGAACCGAGTTCGAGCGAAACTGCGTTCGGTTCGGTTCGGTTCGTGAACAGCCCTAATAATAATAAAACTAGATAGACTAAATTTTAGAAACCCCTAAGAGCATTAAAACAAATCCCATAAATTTTTCATAATCTCTCTCTTGCATCATTATTTTTTCCTTTCTCATATAATCTAATTAATACAACACTAATTTCATCTTTTATTAGTATAATTTCAAAAATATCAAAGGAGGACGAATACTAATAAAATCACCCACTAACAAACACATGGAACTGATCAACTGGATACATATATGTAAGCATTGACAAAATAATTGTGTATGTAGCAAATATATAATATAATAAGAAACAATCATATTACTAGTATTTAATTTTTAAGGATACATATATGTAGCACCTACACAAAATCTACGTTACACAAAATCTACGTTAACAAAATCTTTGAAACTATACAGTTACATGCTAGTCACATTCAACTTACATGCTATTTTCATCTTTTTTTAATGTTTATAACTTGTTTTTACGATATTATTTTTTAAAAATGTTTAACCATTAATTTCAGTATTTTTTTATTTTTCCAACGCGTACAATATTGATATACTTTTTAGAACCACCTGTAATTTACACATATGTAAATTAGTCATTCAAATGTGTAAATCATGTTTGATACATGTGTAATTCTAGGTATTACTTATGTGTAAAATGACGTTCATAAAAAATGAGTTTTTTTAATTTTTATAATTTTTTTTATTTTTTTATGAAAGAGGGAAAAAAGGGAAACATTTTACTTTTTTCTTTTTATGTTATTTTCTGTTTCATAATTATTTTATTATGCTATTATTATTTACCATTTTGTCCTTGAAAATATGTGACTCACATTGGTTTCTATAGTTCTCACAAAATAAGTGAGTTCTCATTTAATCCCTCCCCTATATATAAGGTAGGGTTATCTTAAGAATCACTATTTTTTATGAGAACTCTAGTAAACAATATTAGCCAAACATTCAACATCACATTCAACTCACATACCATTTTCACAACTTTTTTCACAATATTATTTTTTTTAATTAAATTTCACCATTAATTTTAGTATTTTTATATCTTTCCAACGCCTACCATATTGATATATTTTTTTTAGAAAAATCATCTACCCGTTATTTACATATGTGTAAATCTAGTTATACACATTTGTAATACCGGATTTATATATGTGTAAAAAGAAGTTTGTAAAAAAACGAGAATGTAGTTTTTATTTTTTACAATTTTTTTTATTTTTTTATAAAAGAGGGAAACGAGAGAAAATTTTGTATGTTTTTATTTTTTTTAGTTTTATGTTATTTTTCATTTTATAAATTTTTTATTGTGTTTTTGTTAATCAAAATTTTGCCGTTGAGTCCTAGTGGCTCACATTGGTTTCTAGAATTCTAAAAAAAAAAGAATTTCTTATTTGATCCCTCCCAGATACACACACATGGTAACCAAAAAATTGAAAAAACCCAAATGAACTATTTCTGGCCACATATTTTTATTTTTATTTTTTAAAAGTGAACCAACTTTCTGTAAAAAAACAAAAAAACATTTCTAGCCACATATTTTTATTTTTTTATTTTATTAAAGTATATGAAATTATGAGGGGTATTTTGGTATTTTACCCTACACCTACATATGTTGACCTCGATTATTTAAGATAATAAAATAAGATATTTTTCATATTATTTGATGCTACTTTAGATATTTCTATTAGATTCTATTTTTTAATAAAAATAATATTGATAATTTTATATTTTATTATCTGAATATGTTTGGCACACACGAAGTTCTAAAACATATATCATGAATAACATATCCATCATCGTTGTTACAAACGAATTTATTCAAACCGACATCGATGTTACAAACGGACTTATTAAATAAAAGGAGCAACTGACGCATTTTTGTATGATCGTATCGCCCTAATTCATGTAAATAAGACTCAAAAGATTTTATCATAAAATGAGAAAAATTTAGACGTTAATATTAGTAAATGAACACATACTCGCCTACCTCTTCCAATCTTGATTTCATCGCCACCCACTTTCGATTTTGTTTCCACCTTGACACCTTGTACCGAAGAAAGACACTAGAAAGTCATAATTTGGTGAAAACAACCTCAATTAACTAAACAACAAAGGTATGTAAATCTTATCATTTAGTTATCGATTGTGATCATAAGAACTATCATTAATCATTGTTATTGTTCTGGAGTTTTGTTATAAATCGATTAGTTTCCTCAAAGTCTATTTGTTTATGATATCTCTTTGCCTATAAAATTACCAATTATTTTAAATTAAAATCCTTATACATCATTTAGGTTTTGATTTATATTATGAAGTTGTCCATTTATGTTTTTTGCTTCCCTATAAGGTTGTTTTATATTTGAAAAGTACACTTCAAAGCTAGTTTTGTATTGAATTATATACATAGATGCACATACACATGTATGCATAGATGAACATATGCATATATGTATTTTTTTCACTTACGAACACACACATGATAGTGAATTTTTAAAAAAATTATTTTCTGTGGATTTTCACGTAAAAAAGTAACTATATTAACATAACAAAACTACCATAATATCCTTACAAATAAAAAAATTGAAACTAAAAAGGAAAAATTAGTGGCTAAAAATGGTTCTTTCGGTACATACATATATATACATATATACACATATATACATATATATACATATATATATATATATATGTATATATGTGTGTGTGTATGTGTGTGTGCATATACATATATATATATATATATATGTATATATATGTAGGAGGAGGATCAGATACAAATACATTATAGCCTAAAAACTGTAGGAACCAACATAATTGTGTTACGTGTCATAAGTATTAATTACTCATTAGGGACATTATTGTCATATACAAATCAGGTTATTTTTGGAATTTTCTAAAATCATGTAACCATATATTATTTTAGTTTTTAAACATTGATTAGTAAAAGTATATACTTATTTATAATATACTAAAGTGGAAAAATAAATACGTTTAATACATATTTATATAAAATATAATAACAAATATACTAGTCCAAAATATAACATGATTTATTTACGTATCTTCACATAATAACATATTACATTGAGCCAAAATAGCATCATATATATTTAAAGTAGCACAATATATGTAGAAAATAGCACACCGTAAGAGTAATTTTTATTAATTGTTTTTTGTCATTATAAAGTGATGTTTTGACGTTTATAATGTGATATTTTTATTAACTACTATTTTTGGGATTTAATAAGTATTATATTTATTTTTAATGAGTGTTGTTTTGGTGTTATGAAGTATTATTTTTTCATTTATGAAGTACTATTTTCCTATCTTAATAGTTTTAATAAACATGATAACAACACTCGACATAATGTATAATAGCACCATTATATCGTAATTATCACACTTTTTTCTTACACTTAGCACTTTTGTAGGTCAACATTTTTTGGTATTACTTTTATTGTATGATTGTCCGATAAGAAAAAGTAAAAAAAGTCGTTTGTAATTTTTGTAATGACACTTTTGTATTTGATCAATGCTAGTTTTGTATGTTTTTTAAAGTTGCTATTATTGAAATTTTTTTGTAATAACACTATGTAATTTTTATAATAGTACTATGAAAATTTTAGTATGTAAAACTACAGAATAATAGCACAATGTTAATAGTACAATTATACAACATATTTTATGAACATCTTTAAAAAACATCATTTAACAAAATAAAATATAGCAACAGTATACAAATATTAAAATTAATAAATGATTAATTTTGTAACATATTTTCTTTAAATAAAAAAATATACAAAATTAATTTTAATTTTAAAAGTATGATGGATTTAGTATTAATTGAAAACGTCAAAATTTAGATCATTTCCTTTCTTAAGGAACTTGAAGTTATATCGTAATTAATAATAAGAATATTTTATTAAAGTGCCCTTAGTTTTATAACATATTAGTCAAATTAAATATTGATGACTTGTAATCAATCAAGCCCTTAATCTATTTAATCAACGTACTAGATCTGTTCTTACATTTTTAGATAGCAGAAGATTTGTATCAAAAGCATCCTCTATACATGTATATATATGTGTATATATATGTATATATATAATTAGTTTAAAAAATACAATTGCTATTTAAATAATTTTTTAAACAAACATTATGCATTATTTGATAAAGACAAAATTATAACTTTCGTCCTTTAGATATATAACAAATTTTAGTTTTCTATCTTAAACTAAAAAAATTATAGTAAACGTCTTCTATGATCATACTAGTTTTAACAAACTCATGTAATACACGAGTTGAAAATATAAAAACAGCACAATTCATAAATGTATAAACATTTTGTATGATGAAGTTACGTATTACTATAATAATAAAAAATAAAAAAAGTTACATTTATAAATTATAAATATTCAAATACTTTTTTTAATAATATAATATACAATTGACTCATGTAAAATTAAAACCAGTTGTTTTAAAATCACACTAATCTAAAATAAATAAATATATCAATTAATACTTTTTTCTTTTTAGTTTTTCTTAAATTGAATCTTATTAAGCTATAAAAATATGTATAGTTCAAAACAATATGATTACACAATTAAGTTACTAATATTAAATTAAAATTTAAAACAAAATGAATTATTACTATTAATTGAGTTTCTTAAAATAAAAAACTTGATTAAAATAATATATTAGTTTAGACGTGAATTTTTTTTGAGAATTAGCATGAGAGTGCCATGTGACATCTTAGTTACTATTTTATTATATAGTATAGACTAGGTTAGAACCCGTACATTACATTGGTGGAATAAATAAAACATATCAAAATCATTACTTTTATGAATATTTCATTTTCTAGATGTTATTATCCGTTGGTGAAATTAAAATATAATAAATATTTAAAAGTTATAACATATAATGTTTTAAAAATTGTGACTCTATATTTAAAGATAAAATATGTTTGAAATCATATAGTTTTCTATGTATTAATAATTTCTTAAAATTAGAACATTTATATTTTATATTTACAATAATTATCATTTAATATAAGAAATACAAGAAACACAAATATAGATATATTTATTTTAACATATTTTAGTTAAAAAGGAAAGTCAAAATTGTTTGTTTTTATAATTTTTGTATTTATTATAAGATAGAGATGGGAAAATGATTTTTTAATAAGCTATAATGATGACACGTATATTTTATTATGTTAAAATGATGACACGTGTTTTAAAAAATAGGGCCTACTAAAGAGACGTCCTCTTGGATATATGGACGCCCTGCTTACGGGCCGTAAGCCCCTTCACGGGCCGTATTGACTGTCGGGTAGTCAAATCAGTCATTCAAAAACTTAACGACCCGTGAAGGTGTTCACGGTCAAGTTTTTTAACGGCTCGTTAAGGTTTTCACGGCCCGTTTGGCATTCCACTTACGGGCCATGAACTTCTTTACGGGTCCTACTTTCACCTTTAATAATTTGACGAGATATATTATTCCTCGTTTTTCGTGTAATTTTGTATTTATTACGTTATTTGATATGACGTAATATTCCTCGATAGTCGTGTAAATTTGTATTTATTACATTATTCGATATGACGTAATATTCCTCGATATTCGTGTTAATTATGTGACAAGATGCAATATTCCATTTCAACTAATATATAAACGTTAGTTTATAAATTCATTTCATAATTCAAATTTCTACGATATAAATTCATTTCATTTCAACTACTACATAAACGCAATATTCCATTTCAACTACTATATAAACGTTAATATTTAACGTTACGATATCTTTCTGGGATAGCAACTATTTATTCGGTTCGGAATCTAACTATTACCCTCAGGAGGGTTACGGTTATTACGATGAGGCTGCTTCAAACTATTTGGGACAGTTCGCGTCCAATTACGGCGGGAATGACGACGGCGATGACGGGGGTGATAACGGTGGCGATAGCAGCGAGGATAATGACGGTTCTGGTTCTGGTAAAAGAGGTTTATACGACACGAATCAGGTTATAAGATATATCATATTTAATTTTACTTTCAAATTACTTTCATTTAGTAATAACTAACTAAAAATATTAAATTGATTAGGTTTTCTCATCTCGTGAAGAATTAGTTGATTGGGCAACTAACGTGGGGCGAGAAAATGGGTTTGTTATTGTCACCAAACGTTCAAAAAGAAATTCGAATGGTTTGGTGGTTAATTCCAAAATTCTCCCGATATCTTTCTTGAGTTCTTGTCATAATATCAGTATCATTCCATAACGTATTTCGATTGTTGTAAACATCTTTGTAGAGCTGGTGAAATGTCGTGACCTTCCTTCTCAAGTCAAACCACTTGTTACTAAGTTCACGAGTGGTTCGATATTCTTCAAGTTCGAGAATTTGATGAAAACGAGTTGAAACCAGGTTCCAAAATATTGAATTTGGAGGGATAGTCCCTGAATTTTCGATACAAGATCTTACTAAAGTCACCTCCTCTTCATCTGTCCACGGATTTTGATCACTTGTAGCACTCATCGTGGTCGTATATATTATCCGGCCTCACGGCCGTGACGATCCTCACGGCCCGTAACATATTTCCAAAACGGCCCGTGACTACCCTCACGGCCCGTGAGACTTAGTAAATTTAAAAATCAACCGTTGAGACTACACGGCCCGTTTGGTGACACTGAAACGGCCCGTAAAGTCCCTCACGGGCCGTATCATAAATTTTTTATGTCTATAAATTCAGTCACTTCACACAATCAATTCACACAATCAATTGACACAAATTTACTCAATACCCAAACGATAAGTGCTACAAGTGATCAAAATCCGTGGACGGATGAAGAGGAGGTGACTTTAGTAAGATCTTGTATCGAAAATTCAGGGCCTATCCCTCCAAATTCAATATTTTGGAACCGGGTTTCAACTCGTTTTCATCAAATTCTCGAACGTGAAGAATATCGCACCACTCGTGAACTTAGCAACAAGTGGTTTGACTTGAGAAGGAAGGTCACGACATTTCACCAGCTCTACAAAGACGTTTATAACAATCGAAATACGTTATGGAATGATACGGATATTATGACAAGAACTCAAGAAAGATATCGGGAGAATTTTGGAATTTCTTTTAACCATTTTGCGGCTTGGATCTTTTATAAAGATCAAGAAGATTAAAAATTATGTGTTTTATTTTTGTGTGATAATAACGGTTTTTTGTTTTTAATAAAGTGTACTAATAAACGTTTACGTTTTAATAAAATATTTAATTACTGTTCTACATTACATGTCTACAATACAGTTCGTCTGCCATAAATCTTCGGAATCTAAAGCAAGCATCCTGTAAGTTAACCTCTTGCCACTCTAAAGATCTATTTTGAACCAACCTACGCAATAACATACAAATTACATCTCCCGAATCTCGACCAATATGACCGGCGTTAGGAGGCCACACGGTTTCACCGGATACAACCCGTTCTTCGATTTCTTCTTGTCCGGAGTGCTGCCAATATTGTATACGTGACAGAAAATGTAAAAAGTACGATTCGAATTGTACGAAAATCATTCGGGCATTACGATGAATGCACCATGAATCATCACACGTATTTGGTCGGCATTCGTATGGAGAATATATACGAACTTGTAGTGAGTCCATAGAAATCTTAAAAAGATACCAATTTTCTTCGTCATCAGTCATTGGTACGTAAACCTACAAAACAATTTAATTCACGGTTATAAATTCATGATTTTTATTGTAAAACATGAAAACAGTATTACCGTATCAACTTCCCATAACACGGGATATAGACAGTCACTCCCGTCGTCATATTCGTTACCATTAACGGACCCCGAGTATATTAAGTTAAACCACTCAAATGGGAGAATTGTCCAACGATCACTACTCGGCAACTCTTCTGTTCTACGTATTTCTTCGTATCTCCATATTGTGAGTCTATTTGTCCACGCCCGAACATGCTATAAAATAACAACTTTTTTAATTGTTAGAATTTTAAAATAAAATAAAATATACAAAAAAAACTTTAAATCATACCTCTGTACCTAAAGACACGTTTCCGAGTAATTCACGCCAAAATTGTAACTGAATATCAGAATGACCCATGTAATACACTCTACATGTTTGGGAATCACCGTTACGTATAAAGTGAATAACATTCTGAGACCAGTTCCTCCCGTTCTGCCAATTATGGTTATCTATTGGATCAGGAATAATTTCCACAATATCTCGTGAGTTTGAAGAGGACTTATTTTGATGTCTTCTATTACCTCCACGAGAAGACATTTTAACTGTTTCGTTTCTCACTAACCCTATATAACAAGTAATATATATAACGGTTTATATAGAATCTTAAATCAAATCAAGGAATAATACGTCGTGTCACATAATTATAAAATTTAAAAGTGCACACAAATCGAGGAAAGTAAATTCTCAGAAGGACTAATACGGCCCGTGAGAAGACTCACGGGCCGTTATGGCACTTGTTCACGGGCCGTGGGCGTGGACATTTACGGGCCGTTTGTTCTTACACGGCCCGTGAGTAAATGTAGTTGTGAAAATTAAATTTCGAAAACCTTACGGCCCGTGAGGCCCTTCACGGGCCGTGAAAAAAGTCAAAGGGCGTCCAGTTATAACCTGACAGAGTGTTCGATTAGCTGGGGCCTTTAAAAAACCTTCTTTTATTATATGTTATAGATTTTATAACCGTTTATGTCATTTCCTCTAACATTAATTTTTTTATGTTAATTCAGGTTACATACATTACATGTGAGGGTAAATTAATATTTTTACCCTTATCTATAAAACACAAAATTTTAATATATATAGAATTATTAAACCGCACTCATTCTCAACTTACTCTCTCTGTCTCCCTCCGCTCTCTCTTTCTAAAACAAACAAACAAACATACCCAGTAAGTCCCACTCAAGAACAGGGTCTAGGAGGGGTAGGTGGCGGCGAGTCTTTTCTCTATCTTGGGAGATAGAGAGACTGCTTCCGAAGAGACCCCCGACTCGGTAACGAAAATCAATAACAGTCGCAATCGCAAACATAAAGAAAGGCAGACAACACACAGGTATAAATCACTTAAATACATAGAAAGCGTGTACATCAAATAAGTAGGTAGAGTCACGTATAAGGGCAGAAATAGGAAGACAGGTGGGCCGCAACAGATCTACGTCTACCCTTCTTACCCAAGATCTACGTATACCCTTCCTACCCATCGGTTCCGGTAGAAGTCCTTAATTTTAATTCCACGTCTCCATTCACTCCTATCCTCGATCATGTGCTCAGAGAGGTGCAAGTCTATTATATCTCGCCTAATTATTTCGTCCCAAGTCAACCTAGGTCGGCCTCTATTCCTCCTACCCTCTACTGCGATGTTCTCTACTGCTCTAACGGGTGCTACCATCGACCTTCGCTTTACGTGCCCAAACCATCTTAATCTTCCCTCTCTTATTTTATCTGTGATACACGCCACCTCCAGCCTCCGTTGAATCGTGTCGTTTCTTATTCGATCCAATCTTGTGTGTCCACACATCCATCTCAGCATACGCATTTCCGCGACCTCTATTTATCTCTAGTGTGATTTCTTTATGGCCCAACAGTCTGTTCCGTATAACATAGCTGGACGTACTGCCACTCTTTAAAGTTTTCCCTTTAATTTTGCTGGGAACCTCTTATCACACAGGATCCCTAATGTTGCTCTCCATTTGCACCATCCTGATTGCACACGGTGAGCTACATCACTGTGTATCTCTCCGTCCTCCTGTACGTACGAGCCCAGGTATTTGAACATAGACGTCTGTGGTACCGTCATACCCTGGATGCTGATTTGTGTGTCCTCTTCAGCCTCACCACTAAAGTTACAATGCATGTATTCAGCCTCACGACTTATCGTTGCCACCAAGGTATTTGAACGTAGACGTCTGTGGTACCGTCATACCCTGAATGCTGATTTGTGTGTCCTTACAATGCATCGCTACTCATAGCCACCCTCTACCATCACTAGCCACCACCACTGCCCACCGCACTTCTCCTCCACCATCTACTCCCTCTCTATAGATCGACCACCAACTCCACCTTCATCACCTCAACAACCATCATCGACCACCACCACTAGCCACCGCCTCCATCTACTCTCTCTGCTCCCTAGATTTACCCAAATCACACAACAAATTTTTTAAAACATATAATTTTTCTCTCTCTAAAATGCATCTTGATGTCTATTGAACAAACCCAAAAATTTTAAAAACACAAACAAACACACACTCTTTTTTCTCTCTAAAACCCATCTTGTTCTTTGATTACCCTTTTCATTATTATCACTTGTGCTTCTTTAAAGACATCTAGAAATGATTCCAAATAAAAGATCAATGAGATCATCCAACCTTCAATGCTTTAAACAAACAAACAAACAAACCCAGTATATCCCACTCAAGAGCAGGGTCTGGGAGGGGTAGGTGGTGGCAAGTCTTTCCTCTATCCAGATAGCTAGAGAGACCGCTTCCAAATAGACCCCTGGCTCGATAGCAAAAACAGTAACGCTAACGAATAAACATATAATCAAACATACGATATGCGATATATGGTATATGGTACAGCACACATCATACAACAAATATTAAAATATCACCAAAAGGAAGTATAAAATGAACAAGCATGCATCAGGGAAGCAGCAAGTTTCCCCTAAAAAGGTCCAAGCGTACTACATACATATCAGGCCCCGTAACAATTAATCCACGTCCTTTCCTAGCTATAGGAACCACTAAAAGTCCTTAATTTTGATTCTACGCCTCCACTCACTCCTATCCTCGATCATGTGCTCAGAGAGGTGCAAGTGTACCATATCCCGCCTAATTCTCTCTTCCCAAGTCAACCTAGGTCTTCCTCTACTCTTCCTACCCTCTATGATGATGTTCTTCACTGCTCTGACCGGTGCTGCCATTGGTCTCCTCTTGACATGTCCATACCATCTTAATCTTCCCTCTCGTATTTTATCTGCAATAGAAGCCACTTCTAACTTCTGTCGAAATACTTCGTTTCTTATCCGATCCAGTCTTGTATGGCCACACATCCACCTTAGCATTCGCATTTCCGCAACCTCTATTTGTTTCTCGTGCGATTTCTTTATGGCCCAGCAGTCTGTTCCATATAGCATAGTTGGGCGTACCGCCACTCTGTATAGTTTTCCCTTGAGTTTTGTTGGAAACCTCTTATCACATAATATCCCTGATGCTGCTCTCCACTTACACCATCCTGCTTGGACACGGTGAGCTACATCGCTGTGTATCTCTCCGTCCTCCTGCAGGTACGAGCCCAGGTATTTGAATCTAGATGTTCGTGGTAACGGCATACCCTGGATACTGATTTGGGTGTCCTCTTCCTCATCGCCACCAAAGTTACAATGCATGTATTCCATCTTAGAGCGGCTTATCGTTAATCCTCTGCTCTCTAGCGCTGCTCTCCACTGCTCTAGTTTGTCGTTAAGCATCATTTTAGATTCTGATATTAAGACAATATTATCCGCGAAGAGCATGCACCACGGGATTGACTGTTGTATATGCTTAGTCATCTCATCCAACACTAGTGTGAAGAGAAATGGGCTCAATGCCGATCCTTGGTGTAGTCCCACTTCCACTGAGAATGAGTCTGTGTCTCCTACCGGTGCTTGCACACATGTTTTTGCCCCGTCATACATATCCTTAATTAATTTGATATACCTCTCTGGTAGCCCTCTGTGCCGTAGGCTTTCCCAAATTAGTTGTCTCGGTATACTGTCATAGGCCTTTTCTAGGTCTATGAATACCATATGGAGGTCCCTTTTCTTTTCTCTATATTTCTCCATTATCCGTCTTATGACGTGTATGGCTTCTGTTGTAGAGCGTCCTGGCATAAATCCAAATTGGTTTATTGCTATCTGGGTTTCCCGTCTAATTCTCGTGTTAATAACTCTTTCCCATAGTTTCATCGTGTGACTCAGTAGCTTTATTCCCCCGTAGTTTTCGCAGCCTTGGATATCTCCTTTTTTCTTATATATGGGGACTATGACACTGGTTCTCCACTGGTCTGGCAACTTCCCTGTCTTAAAGATAGTGTTGAATAGATTTGTTAGCCATTGAGACCCTCATCACCCAGGCATTTCCACACTTCAATCGGTATATTGTCTGGCCCCATCGCTTTAGCCCTTCCCATTTTCTTCATAGCTCTTTTTACTTCGTCTACTGTGATGCTTCTACAATAGCATAGGTTTTGTTGCGTTGTTTGGGTTATTCTATCCATCTCCATTTGTTGATTTGGGTTGCTTTTGTTGAATAAATCATCGAAGTAAGTTTTCCATCTCTCCTTGATATCTTTCTCCTTCACCAAAACCTTTCTATCCGTCGCCTTTATGAACTTAACCATTCTCAGGTCCTGTCTGCTTCTTTCTCTTGCCTTAGCTATCTTAAACATGTCATGCTCTCCTTCTTTCGTCTCTAATCGCTTATACATCTTTTCGTATGCCGCGTTCTTTGCCTCTGACACCGCTTTTTTCGCTTGTCTCTTAACTTCCCTGTACTTTTGTTTTAGCTCTGCGTGTTTTTCCTCACTGCTACATCGTATGAGCTCTCTAAAACTTTGTTGTTTGATACGTATCTTCTCCTGTACATTTTCGTTCCACCACCATGATTTCTTATGACCAACTGTCCTTTTTGTTGTAACTCCAAGCGTTTCTTTAGCTGCTTGGGTGAGCCTAGTTGCCATAACCTCCCACTTTTGGTTTGCGTCTTCCTGTGGCCCATTTTGGTTCATTGGTATGACTTTATCTCTAAAAAGGGTAATCTTTTCGTCTTTGAGCTGACCCCATCTGATCTTGGGTGTAACTCTCCTGTTCCGTTGGGCAATTGGCCTCCTGACTCGTATATCCGCCACCAACATATGGTGCGGCGTCACAACCGTCTCTCCCGGGATTGCTTTACAGTCTTTCCACGAGCTATGATCTTCTCTCCTCATTAATAAATAGTCTATCTGTGTGTGTCTCCCGCCGCTGCTAAATGTAATTAGATGCGAATCTCTTTTCTTAAAAAATGAATTTATGATGCCTAAGTCATGCGCTACTGCAAATTCAAGCAGCTCCCTACCGCCGTCATTCCTAAGACCATACCCGTATCCTCCATGCACCAGTTGGAAATGCTCATTATCCCTTCCGATGTGTCCATTAAAATCTCCTCCTATGTATAACTTTTCTTCTCTAGGTATGTCGGCCATAACGTGATCTAAACTCTCCCAGAACGTTTTTCTTTCCGTTTCCCCTAGTCCAACATGTGGTGCATACGCACTAACTACCGTCACTACCTCATCTCCTATTACTATTCTTAACAACATAATTCTATCATTGTATCTTCTCACCTCCACTACATTATCTTGGAGTTCCTTAGCAACTAGAAAACCTACTCCGTTTTTAGTTCCATCAGACCCTGAATACCATAGTTTATAACTATTGCACTCTTTTGCTCTCCCACCTCGCCATCTAGTCTCCTGCAGGCATGCTATGTGGACCCTACGTTTCTTCAGCACATCAATTAACTCTAGTAACTTACTAGTTAATGTTCCTACATTCCACGATGCCACTCTTAATCTACAGACCTTATTCCCTGTCTTCGCACCTCTCCTCACCGAACATGATCTCGGGGCAGCATAATGGCTCCTACTATCTATTATACCAGACAGAGTATACTAAAACCACAAAAAATAAAAAAAAAATAAAAACACGGGCAACACACTATAAAGAAACCAAGCACAAGTAAAGCACAATCAAAAGGACTTGTCACACGTGGTCAACCATACGCTATGGGACACGCTATGGGCACACGCAGTAATCAAGACCTTACAGTAAGCCAATGAAACCTATCTATAGAACAGATTTAAGATTGACCAGAAATGAAGACAACAAGCCACAAATGATCAACACACAAAGTCAGCCAATAATATACAACTTACTCAGCAATTTTACAACTAATCAATTACACAACTAATCAGCAAGTTATAACAACTAGTCAATTAGGCACAAACCAGCAAGTTATAACAACTAACAGTTAAACAACTAATCAATTAGGCACAAACCACAAAAGACTAAAAGCATATATGAAAACCCAGAGATGGAACGAGCTCACCAAAAGATTTCGTGCCGGCTTCGCGATGGCAATTCGATGGCAGGTGGGCGTAGGCTGCGGTAGGCGGTCGTCGTGGTCGTGGTGTTGGTGGTGTTGGTGCCTGCAACTGCGAGGTGCGATACAGATCCGGTGCCGATGGGTGGCCGATGGGTGAAGTGCCGGTGCCGATGCCGGTGAAGTGCCGGTGCCGATGGGTGAAGGCCGATCCTGCGAGAGAGAGAGAGAGGGCTGTTGCGATACAGATCCGGTGACCGAAAGACAGATCCGGCTAGAAAGAGATAGATCTGGCGAGAAGGAGACAGATCCGGTGAAGTGCCGGTGCCGGTGGTCGGAGAAATCAGGGGGAGAGAGAGCGCTTGTGAAGTCACGGTTTCTAGAGAGAGCGCCGGTGAAGTGAGAGAGCGCCGGTTACAGTCGGTGAAGTTTCTTGAAATGGATCTTAGAGGGAAATTGGTAAACTCCAACCTTCAATGCTTTATGGACTCCAAAACCCTAATCATCACATCACAGTTTCTTTCAAAGGTTTGTTCTCTTAACTTTCAAATGATTCAAGATAAAAGATTAATTGAACCTTTATCACCCCTCCTACCCTAAACATTTAAAAGATTTGTTCTTTATGTGTTGTAAGAAGGAAAATCAAAATGAAACCCAACATCATAGGATTTTGGGGGGGGGGGGGGGCGAACAGAGCATGTTGGAACTAAGATGCCAAGTGAGAGTGTGAAATCAAAATCCGTCAAGAATGTGGGTAGTTTCTCACCGTTAACAGTGGCGGTGTTTGGCGGTGCCAATGGGAACTCTGGCGGAGTTGCAGCGGCAGAAGTGCCGGAGTCGCAGCGGCAGAGGTGCCGGAGTTGCAGCGGCAGAGGTGCAGGAGTTGGGGCGATGGAGAGAGGGATTAAATTCTTATTAATATGTAGAGTTAATTACACAAATAGTCCATGTGGTTTACCGTGGTTCTCAGGTTTGGGTACTAACTTTTTTAATAACAAGTTTGGGTATTGTATTTTCAAATTTGTAACGACTTTAAGTATTATGGTTAACTTCTGTTAATTTTTTCGTTAAATTAAGGGTATTTTAGTCTTTTCATATTAAAGAGAACAATTTTACTATTTCACAAAATAAAGGGACCATTGTGCAACTAGTTTAAAACAAAATATATACCCACCCAACCCACCCAACCCACCATCGGTTCCGGAAAGGAGACCGCCGACCACCACCGCCGGCCACCGCACCGGCCAGCACCAAACCACCACAGTTCCAACAAACAACCGGCGGAGCACCCCCCCTTATAATATTCCGACCATTTCTTAAAAACATTCCTTCACCCCTCCCTTATAATATTCCGACCACCAGTTTCGACGACAACCAGCGGAGCACCGAGCACAACCACATCTTCGCCATTAAAACCACCAACCGAAGGCAGATCTACACCCACTCCGGCGACTAATCACAGTTATACACACTAACAGATGGAGATGGTCTCGCCGGAGCACCACCGGAAGCGTAATAGGTTTCTGCAAACAACAAAAACAAAACTTTCACCTCGTCATCTTCCACCTGTAAGATCTATTCTTTACTGTTTCTTTCTCTTTGTTTCAACTTATCTCCTTTTCCGGCAACACACGACGACGATTGATATGGTGGCGGTGCTAAATGTGATAATGGTTATGCGATTGATATGGTGGCGGTGCTAATGGTGGCGGTGGCGGTAATTGTGGTGGTGGCCGGTGGTGGAGGCAGACGGTGGAGGCCGACGGTGGAGGCCGACGGTGGTCTCCTTTCCGGAACCGATGGTGGGTTGGGTGGGTTTGGGTTTATATATTTTATTTTAAACTAGTTAAACAATGGTCTCTTTATTTTGTTAAATAGTAAAGTCATTCCCTTTACTGTGAAAATACTAAAATACCCTTAATTTAACGAAAAAATTAACATAAGTTAGCCATAATACCTGAAGTCGTTACAAATTTAAAAATACAATACCCAAACTTGTTACTAAAAAAGGTTAGTACCCAAACCTAGGAACCACGATAAACCACAGGGACTATTTGTATAATTAACTCTAATATGTATTTTAATTTAGAACATATTATTAAATTAAAATTTTTTTAAGTTACAATAATAGTCCGCTCATGTACTTTTAATTCTAAAATAGTCATTTTAAGGGTAAAGAAACTAATTTATTTTTTCATGAAGGATATTATCTAATTTGTTATAAACTGATATAATTTAATATAATTTCTAATTTAAAAACAAAACTTGAAATTTGTTATAAACTGATATAATTTACTATTTGATAAATTACTAATTAGTCAAGTGGCATGTAAATGTGAAGAGCTTTTCCTCTAAATAATAAATAATGTTCGCGCATATCACATTCATCTTCAGCCTAAATGTTGATAGATATTATATATTTTGAGTTGATAGATATTATATATTTTGAGATGTTTGGATGAATGACTCTTAAAAATATAACATGACTTTTACTCTTTTAGAACAGCAAATTTTAACTTTTCTCACACCGGTAACCCATAGACGGCTATTTACAATTACAATGTGTCTACAAGCGTATCAATGGCGGATATAGCTATCAAATGACTCACAAGTTATAAGTTCCCAAAGGAACTTTAAAACCTCAGAGAAAGTTCCGACAATAAAAGTTAATATCAAAACTTAATAATCCTAAAAAGTTTACATTCAAGTCTAGCTTGTAATGTTTGTAACAAAAAGATAAACACACAGAAAAAATGACTTAAAGTCAAGTACCTATGATATTTCCATGCAAGATAATATACCATGCAACTAAATAAACCATTATTAATGCTCCTCCGTATGTGGTGATAGCTCATAAAATCAGATCTCCTACCACTCACTAGATTCAGATCACACGAACCAAATCACCAATTAAGAGCAACAACTTTTGACTTGTCATGTTTGATGTTGTAAGTATACGAAATAGTACGATTGGGGTATTATCATGTATGTGGTGTTAAAATATGGTATATTTCTAGCAACTTACTAGTTATGAATAAAAGATTTTTTGTTGGTCGTTCAAAAAAAAAAAAACTTTTTTTAATCTCTTTCACATAGGATCTTATACAAGCGACTATAAAAATTAATCTTTTTAGAATAACTTTTAATATATTTTTTTAACCGATCATAACTACAGTTGGCATTCTGCTCTAATAACATAAGAATAATGATTTGTGTTTGACTTTTTTTAGATTTTAGATTCTAAACCGACTAAAATTTTTTTTCTACAATGATAAGTTCATTATTAATGATGTTTTTGAGTAAACTGGGTCTGGAGTATTAAAATTATTATGAGCGGTTAAAACCAATATGAATAGTTAACATTCCGTTTAAAAAAACTCAATCGAGTTTTGAAATAAACAAACAAACAAACAAACATACCCAGTAAATCTTACTCAAGAGCAGGGTCTAGGAGGGTAGGTGATGGCGAGTCTTTCCTCTATCTTGGGAGATAGAAAGACCGTTTCCAAAGAGACCCCGACTCAATAACGAAATCAATAACAATAGCAATCATAATATACGAAATACAACACACATGTATAAATCACATAAATACTTAGAAAGTGCGTATATCAAATAAGCGGCAAGAATCGCGTATAAGGCCAGATCAAGGAAAACAGGGGTCCCGTAACAAGTCTACGTCTACCATTCCTACCCACAGATCCCGCTAAAAGTCCTTAATTTTAATTTTACACCTCCACGCACTCCTATTCTCGATCATGTGCTCAGAGAGGTACAAGTCTGGCATATCTCGTCTAATTATCTCGTCCCAAATCAATCTAGGTCTAACTAGTTTTGAAATAATTCTGTTTAAAAAATATTTAAGAAAAAGTTAAATTTTCTAAAGATCCATTCCGTTTTCACACTCAGATAGTCAGATGACCGAAATTCCGAAAACACGGATCTAAGAGCATTCACATCCCATTCCTTATCTTTATGTATATAATTACACTAAAAATCACTATTTCTTCTCTCTCCTTTCAATTAAATAATACTTTTTATACCCTTATCATTACTTTTTTCTCTCTCATTCACTCACAACCACTTTAAAAAATATTAAAAAATTTATAAGGATTGTACAGTGATTCTTCAAATATACCAATGCACAATAACATTTTCTCTCTCCTTCACTCACAACCACTCAAAATCATTCCGTATAATATACCAAACACACTCACATGATTATAGGGTCCGGGTTGTGAATGCTCTAAAATCCAAATCGTATGAAACCTAACAGGACCCACCAACACCCCCTTCCCCTTCTTCCATCATCACCATCACCATCACCATCATTACAACCATTCAACAGCCAACATGCTTCTCTACTAACTCCCTCTTCATCTCCCACCCTCTGCAACCACTTAATCCGAACTAGATCCACATCTCGCAACACCACAATGTCCATCTCCGGCAGCTTCACGCGCCCCCGCACTTTACAATCCCACCGGAATAATATTATTTCAGATCCATCATCTCCACCACCAGCAACCACCATCACAACCTTCACATTCAAGCTTTTCGCATCTGCCGTTACAGTCACTCTATTCGTATTGTTAACCGCCCCCTTCATCTTCTCCACATCATCCCCCATCGTTTCATCAGAGCTAGACAATGTATGTATTCTTAATCATCCTTCATTCTGTTATCTAATTGTTTGTTTTGGAATTTGATTAGTTTGATTAACTGTTTGGTGTAATTAGGGTTCTTCTTTTGATTCGAATGGAGTTGGAACGTTTAGGAGGTCTGTATTAGCGTTGAAATCCGATCCGTTGAAACCTAGATTTGATCAGATCAGAAAGCAAGCAGATGATCACAGATCGCTTGCTGTAGCTTACGCTGCATGCGCTCGTAAATTGAAGCTCGAGAAGTCAAAACTCGTTAGGGTTTTCGCTGATCTATCACGGAGTTATACGGATCTGTTGTCGAAATCTGATTACAAAACGTTGTTTGATTCTGATGCCGAATCGATCGATGAACAGACGCTTAGGCGGTTTGAGATGGAGGTGAAGGAGCGGATTAAGGTCACCAGACAAGTGATTGCTGAAGCGAAAGAGTCGTTCGACAATCAGCTTAAGATTCAGAAGCTGAAGGACACGATTTTCTCGGTTAATGAGCAGTTGACAAAGGCGAAAAAGCAAGGGGCGTTTTCTAGTTTGATTGCTGCGAAATCAATACCTAAGAGCTTGCATTGTATTGCAATGAGATTGATGGAGGAAAGGATCGCGCATCCCGAGAAGTATTCGGATGAAGGCAAGCGGCGCCCTGCGGAGTTTGATGATCCTAAGCTTTATCACTACGCGATATTTTCTGATAATGTTGTTGCTGCTTCGGTGGTGGTCAATTCGGCTGTTAAGAACACCAAAGAGCCATGGAAGCATGTTTTTCATGTTGTAACTGATAAGATGAATCTTGGAGCGATGCAGGTTATGTTCAAGATGAAAGAATACAATGGTGCTCATATTGAAATCAAAGCGGTTGAGGATTACGAGTTCTTGAACTCCTCGTACGTTCCAGTGTTGAAACAGCTTGAATCTGCCAATTTGCAGAAGTTCTACTTCGAAAACAAGCTTGAGAACGCGACAAAAGACACAACCAATATGAAATTTAGGAACCCTAAGTATCTTTCCATATTGAATCACCTGAGATTCTATCTACCAGAGATGTACCCGACTTTGCACAGAATCTTGTTCTTGGATGATGATATTATCGTTCAAAAGGATTTGACGGGGCTTTGGAAGATAGATATGGATGGGAAGGTGAATGGAGCTGTTGAGACGTGTTTCGGGTCATTTCATAGGTATTCGCAGTACATGAATTTCTCCCATCCTTTGATCAAGGAGAAATTCAATCCCAATGCGTGTGCTTGGGCGTATGGGATGAACTTCTTTGATTTGGATGCTTGGAGGAGAGAAAAATGCACCGAAGAATACCACCATTGGCAAAATCTGGTAAGATTGATTCGGTTTTTAATAGGTGTCTTTACATTTCTTTCCATGTTTTAGTCTATGTGTTGCATCAGCCAACTGATCAGATTTTGTTTATTGGATCGGGTCACTAAACTTTACCAAGTTCCAATAATAAGCTATAAGAGTTCAGCTATTAGTATATGGCTATTAGAGTAATTTATTCAAGCTTTCAGCTAATCCAGTCTAAGATTAATTAGATGAATAGATGCATTTCAATTAGTATTAACTATTAAGCCATTAATATAATTTATTTAAGTTGGTTTGAGTACCTTTTTCTTGAAGGCATATTGTACTAGGAAAGTCCCAAGTTTTACAAAAAAGCCCAGACCCCGTCTTGTATACAAAAAAAACAAAACAAAAAACTAGAGCGAAAAGAGATTAGAAACAAAAAGAACAAGTAGTGTAGGCTTGAACACACAACTTATTGGTTACATGCATGATGAGTGATTAACAACTACTTCAAGGGTAGTACTTGTGTAATTGTGTTAAATTGTGATGGTCAGCTTTCTAATAGGTTTCATTTTTCTGGTGTCACAAAACTTTTGCACATTGAAAATACATATAGTTCTTTTTTTTTTTAGTTTCTGGTCCTGACCAAGTTGATGATTTATATAAGTATGGATTATGATTTATTTTGCAGAATGAAAATCGAACTTTGTGGAAACTTGGAACGCTGCCTCCAGGTTTGATCACCTTTTACTCCACAACTAAACCGTTAGAGAAATCTTGGCATGTTTTGGGTCTCGGGTATAATCCAAGCATAAGTATGGAAGAGATCCGTAATGCTGCAGTTGTGCATTTTAACGGAAATATGAAACCATGGCTCGACATTGCCATTAACCAATTCCGACCACTTTGGACCAAATATGTGGACTATGATATGGAATTCATGCAGGCCTGTAATTTTGCTCATTAAACCATATTCAGGGTTTATCATCCTGCTAGTCGTGTTTGTGAGATTTGACACGTTAGATGATGCTATAGAATGTTGTCCTCAAGTGTTGATAGTGTTCACAGTTAAAAATATATTAGCTTGTTATTTATTTGGAATAATTATGGGTTAAACAGTTATTTATCTAAAATATTATACATTTCTTTTTTTTTCCCATCACACTAGTATAATTTTTAGTTGTAAACTTGTTTATTTACTGCAAGTGTTGATAGTTGGTTTACTTTTCTGTTTGAACTGCTTTAAACTGTTTGCAATTAAGTTCTTTTTACAGCAATACCTCATTTAAGGGCTCTCTAAACTTTCTAACCAGGTTTGAGCCCGAGTATTTTTATCATTGGACTTTCAACCTGAGTGGCGTTTGCTATTAAATAGCAAGTCATGCATTGTAATTTCAGGTCGAGATACAAATGTTGGGTTGAAACTATTCAAAAGGGGGATAAGTTGTATGAAGCCACACAAGTTTTTTTCAGTTGAAGCCAAACTGAACTGAACTGAACTTAATATGGTAAAATCCAAACCGAAAACCTAATCTGAATTCGGTTTTGTTTAAATTTAAAATAAAAACCCGCTATGAACAAGGAGGATGTTCAGTGGTTTGAGTTTCTTGGGTTGTTTGGTTTGGTTTCCTTGGTTTTGTAATAAGCTAAATATATGAATTCGTTTCCTTGGTAAATCGGATTGAATTTCCTAAAAAGGAAAACTAAATAGCTAATTCAGTTTACTTTTAAAGGGTTTCTGTTATGTTTGGTTTTGGTTTTTTCTGTTTGTAACCAAATACTGAATACACTGATATCTACATTATCTTTGAAACAAGATGTTGAACAGGTGCTTTGTAACTTCAAAGGTCCATAAAGATTTTGACGTTTGTTAAGTGACATCTTTACAAAGTTCGCAGCTCAAATTCGCACAAATTCATTATGTAAGAAGTTGATTGTGTTGGCGTACCAGTTACCTTAATTCATAGAACTCTGTAAATGATAAATTCAAGTTCGAAGCAAAATCTGTTGGAATTTGGAAATATGTGAAGTACACAAGAACAATAATAAGCTCAAGTAATTTTTGATTACTGTGAAAGAGATGCTAAAAGCTGCTTTACAATGGACTTTAAATAGAAAAGAAACCATACAAAAATCTCAACTACCTAACAACTAATGGATGCAACCGAGTAACCTGGTTGACCGATTCAACAAACTAAACACAAATAAGGGAAACATGCATCACGTTGGAATTATTCAAATAGCAGCTTCATGAGTGTAGCAAACATCTTGGTCAAAGATTTTGTAAGAACATCGGCAACTTGATCATGAGTATAGCAAAAATCTAGTACAACCAATTTCCGATCAACCATTTCGCGAATGAAGTGATACCGTAATTAAATATGCTTAGACCTATTGTGATGAGTTGGATTCTTAAATGGGACGGACCCTCCCTGGACCCTGCGAAAACGCGGGAGCTCTTTGCAGCACCAGGTACGCCCTTAGACCTATTGTGATGAGTTGGATTCTTAAATGGGACGGACCCTCCCTGGACCCTGCGAAAACGCGGGAGTTCTTTGCAGCACCAGGTACGCCCTTAGACCTATTGTGATGAGTTGGATTCTTGGACAGGATGATGGCAGACTTGCTATCACAATAGATGATAGTTGATGCTTCTTGTTTAAGTCCCATATCATCCAGAATTCGACTTACACCTGTGGCATATATATATTCTGCCTCAGTGCTCGATAAGGCTACAATAAGCTATTTTTTCGAGCTCCAAGCTACGGAACCACTTCCAACTAAGAACAAATATGCAGAAACACTCTTCTCGTTATCGATACAGCTAGCCCAATCGCTATCATTGTAACCCAAAAGAGAGATTTTGCCACCTATAGCATGCCAGAGCAAGATTAGTAGTTCCAACCACATATTTTAGCATCCTACGAACAGCTCCTATAAACTCACCGAGTAGGCAAGATTAAGCCTTGAGTGAGTGAGATAAATGAGTCCACCGACCATGCTCCTATAAACTTCACCATCAGCCTTTTCAGTTCCATACTGAATGAAAAGTTTCTCATTGACATTCATGGATGTATCCTCCACTTTGCTGGTGTTGCATGAAAAACGTTTGAGGACCGAGTCCACGAGCATAATTTTGTTGATGTAGAAAAATGCCATTATCACACTTATGTTGGGTATAGAGGGAATCAAACACACTTTAGCACAAAGACTTCTTGGTTGAGAATACCAATTTAGAGAGATTTGACAGAAAATATACTTGCATATACTATATACATCATCGTTCAAATGAGGATACAAGAAGGTTATTTATACCCTTGCTTTTGACAGTTATATAACTACTTTTAACTACCCTACTTTGCTAATGACATTTATCATCCTTAAACTTTACAAGATAACACTTTTGACTCTAAACATTAATATTTAGTTTAACTACTAATAACTTATTAACTTCGAGACCCAGGAACACTCGAAGTAGACCCTACTCAGTCATTTCAAATGTTTGTTTCATACGGCCCTTTAATGCCTTCACTAGTTCATCACAAGAAGTACATATTACATTATCAATATACAAACAAACATATATAATGACACCAATCGCCGATCAATTTTCTAGGAGAGCCACAAGCTAGCTCCCATATGTTGTTTCGATGTATAACTTCTAGTTCCAACTTCGATCATTGCTTCATGCCATTTGTTTGAGTGCATATATAGCTTGAGAGTAAGAAAGTGGGTCTGTGACACTCAAGGCAAAATGGCATGTAAGGAGTTCATTATCACTATCAGACAAGCCTTGACCATTGTGGTAGTCTTGGAGCCAAGAAGGAGGTCTGGTTATACGTTTGATAGGTCTGGAAGAGGTCTCGAGTGAGTGAATAAGATCGATCAGGTGGAAATAATTGTGTATGACAAGTGGAAAGTGCATTCTTTCGATGGGTGGGAGAAGGCTGCAAGTGAGTTGGTTGAATAGTGGTGGTTGTACTATTGTCATCTTCATAAAGCTCTACATCATGTTTAGTACAAAATTTCTTTGTATCTGGGCTATACAACCTGACACCACCACTAGTAGTATTAGAATAACCAATGAAAATGGCTTTTTCGGACCTGCTGTTGAGCTTACTTCTTAGCTTTTTCGGTCCTGTTGTTGAGCTTTCCTCATAGATTTTTTGGACCCGTTGTTAAGCTTTCTTCTTAGTAGAGAAGGAATAGTACCATGAGCAATGCAACCGAAGGTTCTCATGTGCTTGACCGATGGTCTTATTCCAGACCGTGCATGGATGGGTGTGGTGTTTGATCTGTAAGGGCTTTAGAAGGCAATCTGTTTATAGTGTACACAGTAATGGCCACCCCTTCAGCCTAAAGAAAAGTTTGGTAACTCTTTGGCTGATCATAACATACTTCTGGAAAAGTTCATGATAGTTTTGCTCTTGCGCTCAACAACCCCTGCCGTTATGTTGAGGCGTCAAAGGAACAATGACTTCATGTTTGATACCAGCAAGATCACAATATTTGTTAAAATTACGAGAACAAAACTCGCATCCTCGATTCGAATGAAGAACCTTGATGGAAGATCCATATTCGTTTTAAACAATGGCCTTGAAGATTTTGAACTTCTTGAATGCTTCACTCTTATGGGTAAGGAAGTAAATCTAACACATACGAGTGTAGTCATCAATGAATAATAGATAGTTAGTATCTGATGTTGCAAGGCCAGAACACTACATAAGTCCACATAGGTTGGTGTAAACGAGTTCAAGTTTGAACTTGGCCGGCACGCCGAGAGATGGACTTAAACGGCTTTCTAGCCTATTTAGCAACAATACATGCGTCACAGGGTATGGGGGACGTTAAACTTTGGCAACACATCAACCATTTTTTTGATTACCACAGGAATTTCCATGATTACCTTATCCGAGACCTTGTTACGAATAATACATTTATCATCCTCGAACAATATAGAGTAACCTTTGATCGTCCAAACACGCATCTCCCCTTTCCTTCGATAGCAAGTTGTTTTTTTATCACCAAGCTTCACCCCCATCTTGGAAGTTTCATCGAGAGTAGTAAAACTAGACTTCAACCCGGTCATGTGGTTTGAGTAGCCATAATCCACGAACCACCTGTATAAATTATCTTTATCGTCACCATCATGAATCATGAATACGTGTTGATTTGTAGGAGCATCATGAAATTAGGCCAATAATAGGTGTTGTGCATCATCTTCAGCATCTTCATTTGGTTTTTCATTTTCAGCCATATTGACCTGTGGCTCGTCATTATACCAGCAATCCTTCTTCAAATGACCATATATACTTGTTATACACATGCATGACATTCAGGTACCTTGCTTCAATCGAAAGAACCACGTCCTCTAAGTGTTCCACGCCCTCTCCCTCTTCCACGAACAGCTTTGTGGAGTCCTGGAACACTTGAAGCGCATGCTCATCGGGAAGGTCAGGTTTCTTGACTGGACTGCGGGAAATGTTGGATACTTAACCTCGACATCAAAACAAGTTTAAGTGTTAATGATGTAAATAGTATTATATGTGTATAAATACGTATGGGTCAAACGATATATTATGCATATGGTCGCGGGTTATATAACGGTTAGTAACCTGGTAGTTAGTTAAGTAGTTGGTAGTTATTAACCAACTTTGTAACCGCTGTATTAAAGGGTATAAATACCCCTCATCGGTGCACATTATCGTATGTAGAATATATGAAGTCTTTGTAATTATTCTCTGCGTATACATTATCGTGTGCATTATTGTCGTGTATCAAGAGATTTAATAAGTGGTATTAGAGCGAGACGCTCTTGGGAAGAAAGAAGAAACCTGTGAAATTGAAAAAACAAACAAAATCATTAGGCAGTAGAAATGGAAGATCATTACACTGCAGGAAGCATTGATAGCATTGATGTTTCAGTGATGAATCCGACATTACGATTCGGTCAGGAGGACCAGGAGGAATCGAATGTTTATTGTTGAGGAGACAGGGAGGATTCAAGCGTGGAAGCATTGTGTGTCAAAGTTAATGATTTCTCATTCGATAATAAAGAAAGCATTAAATGTAAGAACAAGAAAGCACCAAAGAAATTCAGAAATATGGCGCGAACTCGGAAGGGAAGAAATATGTTCGAGAAACATGTTTGTCTCTACTGCAAGAAGCTCGAAAATTTTCGAGAAATTTGTGAGAATGGGATACGGTTCTCAGAATTCATGATCAAGGGTACTGAGACAGGTATGTGGAATGAAATTTGCTATGTTGGGTTACACCGAAAGAAACATGCCACATGAAACAAGAAACTATTCAAAACGCTTAGAAAATCTTTTGGAATTGAGAGTTATATACCTGAATTTACCAAAACGTACTTTTGTAGAAAGGGATAAGTCGAATTGAAATCAAATGGGGTATCACGGGTTATTGAATCCGTTTACTATATACCCACAATGAAAATGAATGTCTTAAGTCTTGAACAATTGGTATATCAAGGATTTGAAGTCACATTTGAAGGAACTTTATGTTATATCACAAAAACCTTCAAAGAAGAATCGGTTAAAGAAACAAAGAAGGAAGATCAAGGGTTCTCAAACAGGGAAAATAATTCTGATATCAACATGAATTGGGGAGATGTTGGGAAACTAGAAGAAAAGAAGAAAATGTTAGAATATTTTGATCGGTTGGATCTTGAAGCAACAGAAAACTTAAGCAAAACAAATGGAAAGGAAACAATCGTCAAACAAGATGTAGAAGTGTCAACTATCGACGACATGCTTATACTCTTGGATCTTCACAAGGCAATGAACCAAAGTTTGATTCGGGAACACACAATTAACGAAAAAATCAAGAAAATGGTAAAGTGGTTTATTAAATATGTTTTGAAACAACAAAGTGTGTTTCCACCGAAAATCGAAGGTCAAACAATTGATTTATATGATCTGTACATGGGAGTGCAACTTAATGGTTGAAAGGTCTCGGTTAATAGAAAACGTTTCTGGCCTATGTTAGCAACGGAACTTGGAGTTAATCCTTAAAGTTACATCAAATTAGTGTTGGTATACAATGAATACTTGGGCTTAATGGATTGGTACTATTGGAATATAAAGGAAAGACAAGATAAAGGGGAGTACTTTGTGCTTGAAGAAGGTGAATGTAGCCGTGACAAAAGAGATCGTGAGTCGGAAGTTGATATATCCAAGATGCTGCCAATCAAAAAAAGAAGGATGTGTGCAGACCGGGATTGGCCACCGCAGTGTGGTCCGAACAGGAACTAAGGACGTGTTTGATGTCAAGCTTAGGGGGGAGATTGTTGGATACTTAACCTCGACATCAAAACAAGTTTAAGTGTTAATATTGTAAATAGTATTATATGTGTATAAATACGTATGGGTCAAACGATATATTATGCATATGGGTGCGGGTTATATAACGGTTAGTAACCCGGTAGTTAGTTAAGTAGTTGGTAGTTATTAACCAAATTTGTAACCGCCGTATTGAAGGGTATAAATACCCATTCATCGGTGCACATTATCGTATGTAGAATATATGAAGTCTTTATAATTATTCTCTGCTTATACATTATCGTGTGCATTATTTTCGTGTATCAAGAGATTCAATAGGAAATACCTCTGCTATTGATGCGCTCTTCTTGGGACTGCAGCAATCCCATAAGTTTAACCGGTGTGACATCAGTTAAGTCGAAACAAGTTCGATAGATGGGATGACATAATCAACCATATTTTGATTTTAGAATTTTCTCCACTACCTTTTGGTCTGTTAATTCTTCTCCGTAGGATCCTTGTCGTCCCACATTATCCAAAATTAAAACTGCAGACGTAGAATGTTGAAAAATGGAACTTTCAGCCATGGAATCAAGGGAAACAAGTGGCGCGAGAAAAGGTTAGAGCTTTGCAGTCTTTGATACCAAATATGTTGGAATTTGGAAGTATGTAAAATACACAAGAATAATATAAGCTCGAGTAATTTTTGATTACCTGTGAAAGAAAGAGATTCTTATAGCTGCTTTACAATGGACTTTAAATAGAAAAGAAACCACACAAAAATCTCAACAACCTAACAACTAATGGATACAATCGAGTCACCTGGTTGACCGATTATTATTCAACAAACTAAACACAAATAAGGGAAGCATGCATCACGTGGGAATTATTCAAATAGCAACTTCATGCACATGCAGAACTTGAGCATCCACCTAGACCAGATAATTTGAATCAAACTTTATCAAAACCCGCTTGCAGGAAGTAGAATCTTCTAATCATTCTCACTAAAGGAAACAAAGATCTTGATAAAAATAAAAAAAAAACCCACAAAAAACAGATAGGAATTACCACTTGTGGAAATGATTAATTTGGGTTTCAATCGGCAAGTTTTTGGGTGCTAAAGAAACCTATGGTTTAGGCTTAACGGATGCTACAGAACGATGAAGCAAAGGTTGTACATGGTGGAGAGTAGAGTGGTAAAGTAGTAAACTTCTTAACCAAGTTACCATGGTTCAAATCTTGTAGAGTCCGAGGTGGTGATTTTTGGAGTAGGGTAGCCGGGTAGGTCATGTAGAGCATAGAGTATACATGATTTTTGGAGTAGGGTAGGTCATGCAGAGCATAGAGTATATGTATGTTCGCCGGTAAATCTATACTAATAAATTAAAATAACTATTAGTCACATGACTATTTTCTAGCACGTTTACATTATCTTCAGTTAGGATCCATCTAGGATTGTTAACATCCCTTCATCACATTAAATTTACAAATTTGATAAATAAACTTGACTTCAAATAATCCTTTAATAAATGCCAATTTAATACTATATTAATCATAACTAGCTTTAGTCATTATAAAACGATTTTTAAGATAAATATAACTGAAATCTTTGTTATTATAAATAGATTTTTTTTCCAAAAGAGACGTTTTAGAAAAATATCATTTTTTAAATTCTTTCTTGTTATAACTCTAAATTTTGAAATATAACTCTAAATTTTGAAATATAACTGTAAATTTTGAAATGAAGTAGGTTTCATTAAAATATTTTATAATACTTAATTTTGTTAAAATATAATTTAATTTGTAGCTAATTATATATATATATTAATAATACAGTGGAATGAATAGTACTATTCATCAGAGAATAGGACTATAAACCACCACCAGCCTTCACCCTCTTCCCTCACCCTCAATCTTCGATCTCTTCCCTTCTCCGGCACCACCACCTACAAACCGACGCCTCCTTTCCTCCGCTGCGATGACCGCCTCCTCCGTCTCATCTCGCAAGGTCCCTCTTTCCCCTCTATCTATACGCGAGGAGTTTGTCGGTGGATGCTGATTTCTTTAATGGGCTGGGGCTGAGCTCCGGCGGCGGCGGCGGCGGTGGTGGCGGTGGTGGCGGTGGGTATCGGCATCGGCATAGTGGTTCGATTGATGGGTCGTCGTTTGATGGGGATTCGATGGTGATGATGGTGGATAATTCGAAGAAAGCTCTTGCGCCTGATAAGTTAGCGGAACTTGCTCTGATTGACCCCAAAAGAGCTAAAAGGTTTCATCTTTTTTGTTTTTCTTGTGGTCACCCTGAAATCGTACTTCAATTTCATCTACCAATCGTTTCCAGCTGATTTGGTGCAGCGAACGATGATGAAAGTTTGTGGGTTTATATGGGTTTTGCTGTGTGATTTCGTCTTGAGCTTATTCAGGCATTTGATCAAACACTTGGTGGGGTAAGTTTCAATTTTGCGAATAATTGTGATGTTTTTATTTTGTGGTCAGTGAATTTCACAACCAACTGAACTTAAGGGTAATCGAATCATGTGTTATGCTCGATATCCTCCTGATGAAGTGAAGGAGATGCAAAGAAAGCTTGGTATTGGAGGTGGAGGACCAATTGTTGAAGATCAAAGTAGTAAGTGGTAAACCTAAGTTTTAAATTGGGGTTTTTTGCTGGGTACTTTGTTAGTAATTTGATTGATTATGTTTACTGAAACAAATTGAACACTTTATTGGATGAATCATTTGTGAATTTGATATTTGATTAAAAGTGTGATTGATGGTTTCAAAAAGTTAATCTTTCTTTAGTAAAGTGATTGATATAGGCATGTTTTTGGTCTTTCTTTATGTTGACTTCATGTTTTTGAGGAATTCATTTATTTCCTTATACATCTTCATATGTTTAGATACTGATTTGAATGGTAATCAAAAGCTTTAAATTTTATAGATCATATATGAAACCATTAGAATTCTTATGGAAATTGGGACTTATCAAATACCTTTTGCATAGTTTATTAGTTTCTATAAGAAATTATAAGCTGATGTGTGACTATAAATTATCTTTGACTTCCATAGAGGCGTGTTAAATACACAACCAATTCTAAACAGAGAACAATAAGAATTGTATAAGTATCTGTACATAGTGTTGACTATATGTAGTGGGAGAGAAAAAGAGGGACGGTGCGTCGGTGTGGGATAATAACTGTCTTATGTATCATAGTAAAAGCAGTAGGTATAAGGGCTTATGCGGTTCTCGTAGTTCTCTGCCTAAAATTGGTTCTATATTGAATGACCTTCCATAACGGGTTAATTTGCTCTCACAAATATGTAGACATGCGGGTTGTAAATTTTAATGAACAGATATATATGATCTAGGTGATGATTAAAAATCGAGGCATAAACTTTATCTAGAGATCGGTATGCTATTTTAATTTCAAACCTACTACTTGGTGTTGTAGCATAATCACATCTTTATTTCTCCACATCCTTTTGCTCTATTTTTATGTTTCTTACCATGACTTAATCGCCTTTTTCTGTTATTATGATTCTTAGAGGTGGTTGATGAGATAAAACAAGATACACAAGTGAAGGGTGCACTTTATAATTTTCTTTATCCGGATAAAGAGCTTTTACCAGAAGATAAAGAAATGAGTTTTTTCGATCATCTAGAAGAATTGCGAGAACGACTTTTTGTGTCAGTTTTGGCAGTTGGAGCTGCAATCATGGGGTGCTTTGTATACTCAAAGGAACTCATAATGCTTTTAGAAGCTCCTGTTAGCTGTCAAGGCATTAGATTCTTGCAATTAGCTCCTGGAGAGTTATTCTTTACAACCTTAAAGGTTAATGTCACCCTGTATGCCGTTTAACTTTTCATGTCGAACTAGAATATACCCTCTCTCCTCTATTTGTAGGAATTCCTATCAATAGTGGTGGAAAAATGGGCATGTTGGGTAACTTGTCGCCAAGAATTTGGGTCAGGACCGTTGTTTTTTGGTACAGGTTTTAACCTGAAACAGGTTGGGCGGGTTGGCTTGACCTGGAACACTTTTAGGCATTGTTTTAAATAAATAATTAGTGTGTACAAAATAACTATGAAATCCATATTATTTTCCTAATCTACTTTTCTAAGAAATCTGTTTGGAGGTTCTTTCTATAAAACTATACTTTGGATGACTTTCAATATTTTTCCATTTAAGCTAACTTTTATAATTCGACCTGTCAGATAAAACATAATCCAAATTGGCCCATTCATAAACATATGGATTGAAGGATTGAAATCACCACCTCTAGCTGTAGAACCGTTTTTTCTTATCAATACTCAATCAAGAAGTTAATAAAGTTGTTACTGAATTAGTTTGATTCACCCTAAAAGTCAAAGTTTAAATTTTTATAATTTTTAAGTACATATTCTCAGTATTCCTTCTGGTCCTAAATATTATACTGTCAAGCAGTGACTTTTCATAAGTGGTACTGCGCGTTATTGCGCATTATTGGTTGCGTCGAGAGGTTCAATGGCAATGATGATCCAACTAAAAACATGTTGTTGTCCTAACGTGACAACCATGCGTAGATGGTTTGCATCCTGAGACCGTGCGTGGGTCTGAACCAAAGCAATATTATATCGTCCGCTTATATGAACCTACATGTTTAAAAAGCATATGTAATAAGTTGTTGGTTTCGTGGCTTAGTCTGATTTTTCTGGTTTGGGGATATAATAAGATGGCTATGATGAATTCGACAGAAAAAATCGTTGTCTTGGCGTGGCAACCACGTTTGGTTTGCAGCCAGAACAAGAAGCCGGATCTGAGCCAAGGGTTTGAACTAGGGTTGTACTGGTGATTATCGACTTCAAATACTCGCGCAACGCGCGAAGTTGAATTCAACTATAATATTTAAAAACCAATTGGAATGAATAGTACCATTTTGTCTTCAACCTTCGACCTTCAATCTCCAATGGCTCTCCTCCTAAAGCAATCCTACCGCCTCGGTAGGATCGACTTTAAATACTCGCGCAACGCGCGAAGTTGAATTCAACTATAATATTTAAAAACCAATTAGAATGAATAGTACCATTTTGTCTTCAACCTTCGACCTTCAATCTCCAATGGCTCTCCTCCTAAAGCAATCCCACCGCCTCGCTCTCCTACCATCCTCCCAACGAACCACCGCCATCGCCGCCGCGTCGATCCACATAACCCTCCCGTCATTAGCCGAATCCTTCTCCTCTCCGGCGCCATACTCCCGCCCGGGCCCACCCTCAACCGCCTCCCCTGAGGGGCTGTCGAAGGCGACGGAGTTCGTGATCTCCAAGGTTGACGATCTGATGAACTGGGCCCGCCGTGGGTCCATCTGGCCGATGACCTTCGGGCTCGTATGCTGTGCTGTTGAGATGATGCATACAGGAGCTGCTAGATATGATCTGGATCGATTTGGGATTATTTTTAGGCCCAGCCCTAGGCAGAGTGATTGTATGATTGTTGCTGGTACTCTCACCAACAAGATGGCTCCTGCTCTACGAAAGTATGTTGTTCTTTTTCTTCACCTTTCTGTTATATGTGTTAATGGTTTGGTAATTGCTTGTATGACAGTTGATTTCATCAGTTCGAGGTTCTGTGATGATTTGGGTTTTCCATATCTAGGGTTTCTGTTTTTTGATTCTTACATACCTTTAATGTTTGATGTTGATTTGGGTTTTCCATGTGTTCATGAATCTGCCTGATGTTGGTGGCTTTGATTCACTGGATCACACATTGTTGCTTTATTTTAGGCTGTTTGTTGGCTGTTATGATCTAACCAAAAACAGGTTGTTGTTCTGGTGTGGCAACCATTGGTAGATGGTCTGCAGCTAGAAGCAATGACAAGGTCTGAACCAAAGCTATGTTTGTCGTTGTGCTGCATCGTGTTGGCTTCAATTCGTTGGCTGTGATGATTTCAAAAAAAATCTGTTGTTTTGGCGTGGCAACCACGTTTGGTTTGCAGCCATAATGAGAAGCCGGAACTGAGCCAAGGGTTGAAACTAGGGTTGTACCGGTGATTATCGGTTTTAAAATACTCGCGCAGCGCGCGACGCAGACTTCAACTAGTTATTGTTAAAACTAAAAAAATTAAAAGGTACATAAAGAGATCTATGAATATTTATTATTTATAAATTAAATATGTTTGTTATATATAATAATTGCATTGATATATTATTTATAGGCTCTTGCTAATCAGACGCCCTGTCGGAGATTAAATGTACGCCCTTTGATTTTTTTCACGGCCCGTGAAGGGCCTCACGGGCCGTACGATTTTCGAAATTTAATTTTCACACCTACATTTACTCACGGGCCGTGTAACACCTAACGGCCCGTAAATGTCCACTCCCACGGCCCGTTTACAAGTGCCATAATGGCCCGTGAGTTATCTCACGGGCCATAGTAGTCCTTCTGAGAATTTACTTTCCTCGATTTGCGTGCACTTTTAAATTTTATAATTATGTGACGTGACGTATTATTTCTTGATTCGATTTAAGATTCTATATAAAACGTTATATATATTACTTGTTATATACGGTTAGTGAGAAACGAAACAATTAAAATGTCTTCTCGTGGAGGTAATAGAAGACATCAAAATGAGCCCTCTTCAAACTCACGAGATATTGTGGAAAGTATTCCTGATCCAATAGATAACCATAATTGGCAGAACGGGAGGAACTGGTCTTAAAATGTTATTCACTTTATAGGTAACGGTGATTCCCAAACATGTAGAGTGTATTACATGGGTAATTCCGATATTCAGTTACAATTTTGGCGTGAATTACTCAGAAACGTGTCTTTAGGTACAGAGGTATGATTTAAAGTTTTTTTTTGTATATTTTATTTTATTTTAAAATTCTAACAATTAAAAAAGTTGTTATTTTATAGCATGTTCGGGCGTGGACAAATAGACTCACAATATGGAGATACGAAGAAATACGTAGAACAGAAGAGTTGCCGGGTAGTGATCGTTGGACGATTCTCCCATTTGAGTGGTTTAACTTAATATACTCGGGGTCCGTTAATGGTAACGAATATGGCGACGGGAGTGACTGTCTATATCCCGCGTTATGGGAAGTTGATACGGTAATACTGTTTTGATGTTTTACAATAAAAATCATGAATTTATAACCGTGAATTAAATTGTTTTGTAGGTTTACGTCCCAGTGACTGATGATGAAGAAAATTGGTATCTTTTTAAGATTTCTATGGACTCACTACAAGTTCGTATATATTCTCCATACGAATGCTGACCAAATACGTGTGATGATTCATGGTGCATTCATCGTAATGCCCGAACGATTTTCGTACAATTCGAATCGTACTTTTTACATTTTCTGTCACGTATACAATATTGGCAGCACTCCGGACAAGAACAAATCGAAGAACTGGTCGTATCCGGTGAAACCGTTTGGCCTCCTAACGCTGGTCATATTGGTCGAGATTCGGGAGTTGTAATTTGTATGTTATTGCGTAGGTTGGTTCAAAATAGATCTTTAGAGTGGCAAGAGATTAGCTTACAGGATGCTTGCTTTAGATTCCGAAGATTTATGGCAGACGAACTGTATTCTAGACGTATAATGTAGAACAGTAATTAAATATTTTATTAAAACATAAACGTTTATTAGTACACTTTATTAAAAACTATAAACCATTATTATCACACAATAATAAAACACATGGTTGAAAGGCTGAACTTGACTGCTGGTGGTGATGAGGAGGACGCTGGTGATGGTGATGCTGGTGGTGGTCATGACGCATAGATAGTAGGCTTTTATTGTTTTATTTACCTTTCATGTAAAAAAATTAAAAAATTTTGTTGATATATTATGACTTATTTTGGATGACTTTTAAATGTTTAATTATATGTATACAATTCAACAACAATATTAATTAAATGAATAATTGATTACATGTTTACAATTCAACAAACGGTTTAGGGTGCAACTTACAAGCAAACGGTTTAGGGTGCAACTTGCAAATATTACCCTCTCAACAAATATTATGCATCTCATATCATTAACATTCCTACACACCTTTTATGCTAACCAAATGCCCAGCTCATATAAACAAAATTCAAAGGTTGAAGAAAAATTTGATAATCTTCTTATTGCATTTTTCTTTACGTTTACAATTCAACAACAATAAAGAATTGAATAAATAATAGATTACATGTTTACAATTCAACAACAATAAAGAATTGAATAAATAATAGATTACGTGTTTACAATTCAACAACAATAAAGAATTGATAAATGTGTAAATTATACTAAATCTATAGGTTCAACCGGGTCTACGGGCCTTAGTTCGAGATATTTTTGAAATCGACTTCTGTATATAACCTCCCAATCATTAGCGTTTTATGTTTTGTACAAATACCAATATTTGCTCGGAACAGGCATTGGATAGTCAACCACTAATCGAATTCTAATGAAATGGTTATCTTGAACATAAGCAATTGAAATTATATGATGTTCACTGATATCACGAGGAGATAACCAGAACGGGAAAAAAGTAGCGGAGTTGTCGATAGATATAAAAATTATAACCACTTGAAACCTGTTAGCAATAAGGATTGTAGCAGGTGGCACTGTCATCCAATTTTTGTGGGGAGCTGCACCTAAGCCGTTCCAGTTTAATGATTCCCTTATTTCGTTTATATCAGGAAACATCGCAGCGTACCTATGTCTATTTTCATTCCGTACGAATAAAACGCCAGTGATTTTCACCATATCCCAGTGCGAGTGCTATAGCACGAAAACCACAATTGCCGTCGGCTAAAACATCATCCGCACCTGAAATATACGGGAAAAAGAATGATGGAATCCAGCGGTTAAACCGGAAAAAATTGTTTTTATCTTCGTCGCCCGTGATATATGAAAACTTGGAACTCTGTTGAGATAATCCATCTTTGGCTTTTGATTTCGAAGACATGGATTGACTGCGCTACAAAGACCCTTGTTTTGACTTCACCACCGAACTTGAATATGTTGGCGGACCTTTAAAATTTTCTCTAGGTTGAACATATGAACTATGTCTGGGGGGGGTCTAATATTGTTTCTTTTTGCTTATCTTTTTTGGACGACCCCGTGTATGTGTTTGGACTTTAGGAGGTTTTTTATCAGTTTTTGAAGAATTAATGAAAGATTTGAAAATATTAATCAAAGATTTTTTTACATTTTCGGGTTGGACAAGTAAATGTTTTGTCACCATCTCCATCTCTTTATGTACATCTACTTGAACCTCACGTACTATATACGCGGGTGAAAAATCTAGCTTCCTCCAAAAAATATCAATGGCATCGAGCGGGATACATTGACCTATAAAATAATATATTAAATTAAATATAATAAAACTTTTCATGAAAAAATAAAAAACGTAAAAGAACATTCACCTGTTTGAAAGTAATTATTTAATTTACAAGCACACGGAAGACCACAGCTGGTAAAAAGATGGCAGCCACATGATTCTTTGGATATAATTAGATGATTTATCCAGTTAATCTCACCAACTAACATATCCAAAGCCGCAATAGAAACGTTACCTCGCAACAATTTAAGCACTTCATGATTATGCTGCACCATAAGCATGATTTTGCTTTTGGTAAAACTTTCTTTTATCGCAATTTCCTGGGTAACTAAGATATTATTAATAAAAGGAATAAATCTATCCAGGGTGCTATTGGTTGCTTTCGGGTAACTTTTCAACAACGAATGTTGGCTCTCAACTCGGTTCGTTGTGTGCTGACCGAAGTTATAACTTTTATTTATCCACTCCGACACAAATCTCTCTTTGTAGGGGTCCAATCAGTTATTTTTTAGGTACATCAGCACTCCTATTTAAAAAAAATGTATTATTTTTATGTAAATATACATATATTTTTAAGAATAACACTAGAAAACTTACTTGAATGTTTGGACACCAATCTGCGATAAAGCCGGTCGTAATTATAAGCGTATATGTCCGTCGTTGCAGAGTTAATAAGTACCGACCACACATGCTCAAAAGCACCCCACTCTTCATTTGAAAAACTCGCCTTGCAATGTTTAGCAATATTTTCCGAAATATGCCATCTGCAAAGTAATCGAACAGCACTCGGAAAAACATCTTCTGACGCATTCATCAGAGCGAGGTCTCGGTCGGTTAGTATAACACGGGGCTCCATACACTTTTCTTCCGGCGTTGCTTTTAGTTGCTCTAACACCCATCTGAAGTTGGCTTCACGCTCATAATCAATGAATGCGTGAGCAACAGAAAAAGATTTCAGGGTGGATGTCACACCAACCATTTGAACAAATGGCATTTTATACAAGTTAGTTTTGTATGTTGTATCAATCATCAACACGTGTGGGTATGCACGCCATAATGTGTGAGATGTGGGATGTATAAAAAAACCCCGTCGACGGTATTTGTCGGTTCATCCATGTGAGGGGTGTAAATATATTGATGTTGTTGTAGTATAGAAAAAAAACCTGCATCGGGGTTTCACCAATTCTGGTGGACTTTTTAATTTTTGCCCGAGCATTATATATGGTTTGTAACACAGACACGTTATTGGGATTTTGTTCCCTCAACGTGCCTAGAATGTTTCGAGGGTCAATATTTTGCTCGGTCAGATTCTTTACAGTAGAAAGCTTATTTTCAGTGAGCCTCATTGCGTATGCATGTCCTTCCAGGTGTTTAGCAGGTTCATGGTTATGAGTATCATCCACAATAACTATAATCCACCCATCTCTCTTTATCTGGTACTTACCCTGCAATTTAAATTGACAGTTTGTTTTTTTCGTGCCACTTTTTCTTAGAGTGGATGCTCCCTTATATACACCACCCCGATCACATTTCAACCAAATTTTAACCACCACACCATTCGAATTTCTTTTTGAACGTTTGGTGAAAATAACAAACCCATTTTCTCGCCCCACGTTAGTTGCCCAATCAACTAATTCTTCACGAGATGAGAAAACCTAATCAATTTAATATTTTTAGTTAGTTATTACTAAATGAAAGTAAAATGAAAGTAAAATTAAATATGATATATCTTATAACCTGATTCGTGTCGTATAAACCTCTTTTACCGGAACCAGAACCGTCATTATCACCGCTGCTATCACCACCGTTATCACCCCCATCATCGCCGCCGTCATTCCCACCGTAATTGGACGCGAACTGTCCTAAATAGTTTGAAGCAGCCTCATCATAATAACCGTAACCCTCCTCAGGGTAATAGTTAGATTCCGAACCGAGTAAATAGTTGTTATCCCAGAAAGACATCGTAACGTTAAATATTAACGTTTATATAGTAGTTGAAATGGAATATTGCGTTTATATAGTAGTTGAAATGAAATGAATTTATATCGTAGAAATTTGAATTATGAAATGAATTTATAAACTAACGTTTATATAGTAGTTGAAATGGAATATTGCATCTTGTCACATAATTAACACGAATATCGAGGAATATTACGTCATATCAAATAATGTAATAAATAAAAAATTACACGACTATCGAGGAATATTACGTCATATCAAATAACGTAATAAATACAAAATTACACGAAAAACGAGGAATAATATATCTCGTCAAATTATTAAAGTTGAAAATAGGACCCGTAAAGCAGTTCACAGCCCGTAATTGGAATGCCAAACGGGCCGTGAAAAGCTTAACGGGCCGTGAAAAAATTTGACCGTGAACACCTTCACGGGCCGTTAAGTTTTTGAATGACTGATTTGACTACCCGACAGTCAATACGGCCCGTGAAAGGCATTACGGCCCGTAAGTAGGGCGTTCATATATCCAAGAGGGCGTCTCTTTAGTAGGCCTCTATTTATAACATATATTAGATTAGACATATATATTATTTATTATATAATTTTGTTTTATTTTAACCCGTGTAACACATGGGTATATAACATATTTAAATACATGATGGAGAGTAGACGTCCGAGAAAGATTTCTAGTTTTGAAAGCATCGTTAGTTTTCATAGTCAAACCGGAAACATAATATGCATTAGATGAAAAATATGTTTTTTTCTAACGGCAAATGTACGACACTGATTCGAAAGATAGATGTTATCTCAATCGGGTTTAGCTATACGTTTTTCAACTGGGACCGCATCCACAACCCCATTAATAGGAAACACATAACTGAAAAAACCTTCTAAAAGTTAAACCGGCCTTTTTTCTTTTGCGAAACAAAGCTGGTGAATAGAAGTACTAATTAAGTAGGTTAGTATATAGCAATGAACCTGTTTTTGAGGACCATGATCGGCCACAATAACATAACATAATTATAACATAATCTCGTTTTGAATATTTAGTTAATATGATGATACGTTGTCACAATGTCCTTGAAAGGGTCTTAAGTCATAATCTATTGCGTCATACAAAATTATTTATAGAGCCGGCCACAATAATATAAAAATAACTATAACATAATCTCGTTTTGAATATTTAGTCGATATAATGGAACATTGTCACAATGTTGTTGAAAGGATATGTTATAATCTATGGAATCATACCATATTATTGTCAAAAATGGCAAATCTAATATTTATCTAACCAAAATTAAAGCTGTTTGCACTTCAAATTTGAACAAGAACAATGAAACACTAATAACCGGATCAGATTAACAAAGTTCAAACAAGAATTAGATCACCAATATGACGATCTAATGTTAGAAATACACTCAAACACTCAGACAAAGATGTGATTCGTCATTATCATGAGAAACCCTATACGAAAAACACGAACAAAAATGATCAGAGTTGGACGAAGAACGCGAACAAAAATGATCTACAACTCAAGTACACCTGATGTTATGTAGATTTCTCTCGCATGATTTGGATATTTAATAAACGTATAAAAACTACTCACAGTAATAATTTCATTCATATTAAAAAAATTCTTTTTTTAACGGCAGCAAAACTATTTGTAAGGTGAAGACAAACATTTTACAATTCCAGGAGATGGAGACTTGTGGTTCTGACGAAACCTAGTTTTTTTTTTTTTTTTTTTTTTTTTTTCCCACAATAGACATAACCCTTGCGTATTTAAAAACCAACTTGAATCAAATTCTAACATTTATAATTCAAGTTAGATGATCAAAACTCGATATTTAATTTACAATTGATCAACACGTACAACCTAAAGACCAACAAAAAAGATCAAAAAATGATATAACATAGGTTTCAAATTTAATCTTGTACTGATCATGATGCAAAAGCATATGGAAATATAGTAATATGTTTCAACGGGTGAGCTATATCAACCCCTCCAGCATGCTCAACAAACCCGGCCGGAGTGAACAAGTGACCGTGACACACACACACGATGCTCACTTCATGACCTTTCGTGTATCGATACAAGAACCCGCTAATCGTCTTCCCATTTGGCCCGTTGCCGGTCGTTGAAACAGGGGCTAGAAAAGAGGCTTGTTGGTGTTGGATGCTGTACGTTTCGGGCTTGTAATGTGGGTTCGAGACAGTACTTGAGTCGTGTGGGTTCATGGGACTCGGCCCGGGTATGGTTGATGTTGTTAGCTTGGTGGTTGGGACGGTTGTTTAGACGAACCGGTGGGTTGGTTATGCGGGTCAGTAGTGGCTCCTGATGTACAACTTGCTAATTGTTGGTCCAGTTGAGAGTTGCATGAATTGCTTCTGCTATCATCGGAATTCATATCATACGGCAACAAAACACAATTCTTCTTATTATTCACATCATCACCCACAACCGGAATCACTTTGCGATTCACAAATCCATTCGTCCCCGAAACCGCTGAATTCAACCCGATATCCTCCAATAAGCTTCCGATCCTCTCCTTTTTGCAAACAGGCTCCAAATCTACATCATTATCCATCGTAAACCGACCGAAATCCACAGGATTCTTCATCTTTTCTTCTCTCTTCCTCCGCCAATCACGTCGCCGGAGCGCTGCTTGAAGCCGACGCCTCGTTCGAACCTCTACATCTTCAATTCGATCACCCCTTTGAAACGATTCCAACGATTCGCTGGCAATTCGTTTATTCGGTTTCTCGAATATTCCCCCTATCGATAGCTCCAGCATAAGCTCATCTTCTTCTTTTCCATTTTTCATACTTTTCGCCATTAAAGCAAAAGCTTAATTTCAAAAACTGAAATTCAAATTCAGATTCAAGTAGGGTTTTCTTTCTCGTTTAAAAAGGGGATTTGATAGGATTTGGAGGGAAAGGGAAATGACACGTAGGATAGGATTCGTCAAAAGCTTGTTACGTATGATGAATTTAGGATTTGACACGTGTTGAGTATTGAGGAAAACGGGGTATGTGAATCAGTGCATGACTGACAAGTGGCGATTCGTGTTTAGGCGGCTGTACATCTGGTCGAGGGAATCTAGGCCGACGATATTTGGTGGGGTACGAGGTAACGATGACACGTGACATGTGTTATAACATGTCTGTTGAGAAAGTGTGCAAAAGTTGGTGGATGTTGCGTATGGGCTGTTTTAGAGGGGTGTGATGTAACACTTGAATGTAGGTCTTTGTAAAGTAAGCAACCACGTGGATGTCATGCATGAAGTTCTTATAGTGAAACATGTCATGCGTATTTTTTACCGCGCTACGAGTTAAATCTGGTATTGTTGATTTTATCTGTACCCGATTAATCTAACTAACTTGTACCCAATTGAAACTGACTAAAGAGACACCATAACCCGAATATTAATTGTTATTTGGGTTGGGTTGGTTAGAATTTTAAACATTGAAAGCATGATTAACTTCAATGGCGGATTCAGAAACTTTTTTCACGTGGGGCGGAAATTTTAAGGGTTATTTGGCTACCATAATATAATATATATTTTATCTATCCGGTTCAGGTGAGATGGGTTGGGTCTGTTTATTGACGTAAAAAATCGTTAAAATGGTTCTCAAACTCGTGAATTTGCATATTTGTATAATATAACAAAAATCATATTGAGGCAATTACTCTCGTGAAAGTGGTGATATGTGATATTTGAAACAATTATACTCATAAAATTGGTGATATGTTCAACATGTTTGAGATATATAATTATCGAATATTTTTATCTTGATATAATTTTTTTTGCTACTAATTATATGATTATTTGAGATTGAAATTTTGAAAATCTATTCGATTATAATAGACCAGGTTAGTAAACAAACAAACAACAAACAAACAAACCCAGTATATCCCACTCAAGAGTAGGGTCTGGGGAGGGTAGGTGGTGGCAAGTCTTTCCTCTATCCAGATAGGTAGAGAGACCGCTTCCAAAGAGACCCCCGACTCGCTAACAAAAGCAATAAAGCTAGGAAATCAACATATAATCAAACATATGATATAAGCTATATGATATATGATACCGTACCCATCATACAGTAATCATTAAAATATCACCAAAAAGAAATATAAAATGAACAAGCCTGCATGGGCGAAGCAACAAATTTTCCCTAAAAAGGTCGCAGTGTACTACATACACATCAGGCCCCGTAAGAAGTAATGAAAGTCCCTTCGTAGCTACAGAAACCACTAAAAGTCCTTAATTTTAATTTTACGTCTCCACTCGCTCCTATCCTCGATCATGTGCTCAGAGAGGTGCAAGTGTGCCATATCTCGCCTAATTATCTCTTTCCAAGTCAGCCTAGGTCTTCCTCTACTCTTCCTACCCTCTATAACGATGTTCTCTACTACTCTGACCGGGGCTGCCATTGGTCTCCTCTTGACATGTCCATACCACCTTAATCTTCCCTCTCGTATTTTATCTGCAATACAAGCCACTTCTAACTTCTGTCGAAACACTTCGTTTCTAATCCGATCCAGTCTTGTATGGCCACTCATCCACCTTAGCATTCGCATTTCCGCAACCTCTATCTGTTTCTCATGCGATTTCTTTATGGCCCAGCAGTCTGTTCCATATAGCATAGCTGGGCGTACCACGACTTTGTATAGTTTTCCCTTAAGTTTTGCTGGAAACCTCTTGTCACATAGGATCCCTGATGCTGCTCTCCACTTGCACCATCCTGCTTGGACACGGTGAGCTACATCGCTGTGTATCTCTCCGTCTTCCTGCAGGTACGAGCCCAGGTATTTGAACCTAGATTTCCGTGGGACCGGCATATCCTGGATACTGATTTAGGTGTCCTCTTCCTCGTCACCACCAAAGTTACAATGCATGTATTCCGTCTTAGAGCGACTTATCGTTAATCCTTTGTTCTCCAGCGTTGCTCTCCACTGCTCTAGCTTGTCGTTAAGCATCATTTTAGATTCTGATATTAAGACAATATCATCCGCAAAGAGCATGCACCACGGGACTGACTGTTGTATAGACTTAGTCATCTCATCCAACACTAGTGCGAAGAGAAATGGGCTCAATGCCGATCCTTGGTGGAGTCCCACTTCCACTGAGAATGAGTCTGTGTCTCCTACCGGTGCTCGCATACGCGTTTTTTCCCCGTCATACATATCCTTAATTAATTTGGTATACCTCTCTGGTACCCCTCTAAGTCGTAGAGTTTCCCAAATTAGTTGTCTCGGTACACTGTCATAGGCCTTTTCTAGGTCGATGAATACCATATGGAGGTCCCTTTTCTTTTCTCTATATTTCTCCATTATCCTTCTTATGACGTGTATGGCTTCTGTCGTAAAGCGTCCTGGCATAAATCCAAATTGGTTTATTGCTATCTGGGTTTCCCGTCTAATTCTCGTGTCAATAACTCTTTCCCATAGTTTCATCGTGTGACTCAGTAGCTTTATTCCCCTGTAGTTTTCGCAACCTTGAATATCTCCTTTTTCTTATATATGGGGACTATGACACTGATTCTCCACTGGTCTGGCATCTTCCCTGTCTTAAAGATAGTGTTGAATAGATCTGTTAGCCATTTGAGACCCTCACCACCCAGGCATTTCCACGCTTCAATCGGTATGTTGTCTGGCCCCACCGCTTTAGCCCTTCCCATTTTCTTCATAGCACTTGTAACTTCGTCAACTGTGATGCTTCTACAATAGCATTGGTTTTGTTGCGTTGTTTGAGTTGTTCTATCTACCTCAGTTTGTTGATTTTGATTTCTATTGTAAATAGGTTTTCGAAGTAAGTTTTCCATCTGCCCTTGTTATCTTTCTCCTTCACCAAAACCTTTCCATCCACATCCTTTATGTACTTTACCATTGTCAGGTCCTGTCTTCTTCTTTCTCTTGCCTTGGCTATCTTAAACATGTCATGCTCTCCTTCTTTCGTCTCTAGTCGCTTATACATCATTTCATACGCCGTGTTCTTTGCCTCTGACACCGATTTTTTCGCTTGTCTCTTAGCCTCCTTGTACTTTTGTTTTAGCTCCGCGTGTTCTTCGTCATTGTTACAATGTATGAGCTCTCTAAAACTTTGTTGTTTGATACGTATCTTCTCCTGTACATTTTCGTTCCACCACCATGATTCCTTATGACCAACTGCCCTTTTTGTTGTGACTCCAAGCGTTTCTTTAGCTGCTTGGATGAGCCTATTTGCCATAACCTCCCACTTTTGGTTTGCATCTTCCTGTGGCCCAGTTTGGTTCATTTGTATGACTTTATCTCTAAAAATGGTAATCTTTTCGTCTTTGAGCTGGCCCCATCTGATCTTGGGTGTAACTCTCTTGTTCCGTTTGGCAATTGGCTTCTTGACGCGTATATCCGCCACCAACATATGGTGTTGCGTCACAACCGTCTCTCCCGGGATTGCTTTACAGTCTTTCCACGAGCTATGATCTTCTCTCCTCATCAATAGATAGTCTATCTGCGTGTGTCTCCCGCCGCTGCTAAACGTGATTAGATGTGAGTCTCTTTTCTTAAAGAACGAATTTATGATGCCTAAGTCATGCGCTGCTGCAAATTCAAGAAGCTCCCTACCGCCGTCATTCCTAAGACCATATCCGTAGCCTCCGTGCACCAGTTGGAAATGCTCATTATCCTTTCCGATATGTTCATTAAAATCTCCTCCTATGTATAACTTTTCGTCTCTAGGTATGTCCCCATAACTTGGTCTAAACTCTCCCAGAACGTTTTTCTTTCCGTTTCTCCTAATCCAACATGTGGTGCATACGCACTAACTACCGTCACTACCTCATGTCCTATTACTATTCTTAACAACATATTTCTATCATTGTATCTTCTCACCTCCACTACATTATCTTGTAGTTCCTTAGCAACTAAAAAACCTACTCCGTTTTTAGCTCCATCCGACCCTGAATACCATAGTTTATAACTATTGCACTCTTTTGCTCTCCCACCCCGCCATCTAGTCTCCTGCAGGCATGCTATGTGGACCCTACGTTTCCTCAGCACATCAATTAACTCTAGTAACTTACTAGTTAGGGTTCCTATATTCCACGATGCCACTCTCACTCTACAAACCTTATTCCCTGTCTTGGCACCTCTCCTCACCGAACATGATCTCGGGGCAGCATATTGTGTCGTACTATCTATTATACCAGGCAGAGTCTACTACAACCACCAAACAATAAAAACACAGCCAACACACTAGAAAGAAAGCAAGCACATGTTAAACACACTCAACAAGTAAAAACACAAACAACTATAGATATACGCAATAAATCAAATACCCGGAAAGCAGCAATATTTCAAATAGCTAGAAATGAGAAAAATGTAACCCGGTGTGGAACGATCTTACCAAAGTTATTCTAGAACTAAAAACAGGAAATATAAAAGGATAGAAAGATCTGACAGGGGGGGTTCCCACAAACAGGTAGAACAGAGACAATTAAAAACACAATTAGATGCCCACAAATAGAGACAGGGGATGGCTCTCCCTGTTAAAACAGTGCTGGTCCTCCTAACCCAGCCCAAACAATGCCTAAAACAAGAGAATATTCGTGATGCAGAATAATAAAAAACAGGAAGAAGAGAATGATGGGACGAACTCACCCAGGGGTACCCAAGTTAAGGTATTCCAATCCTTTAGCAAAACAACCAGAACCAACTAACACCACCCAATTTGGTACTTTGATTTTATCAATAGATCTAGGGTTTTAACCCTAGAACACCAACAGAAAGTTTCAGCCGTGAACCAGAACCAACCAGCGAGCACGAGTGGAGGTCAACAACACAATCAGTCGTGCACTAACAAACCAGCGAGCACGAGCAAGCAACCTTGAGTACCAACGAAAACGTTTCAGCCGTGGACCCGAGCAGGAGCCGTTGGGGCGATGGTGATGGTGAAATGCTTTCTCTACGAGCAGCGAGCACGAGCCGTTCCTGTGCGAGAGATCCGTTTGGGAGAGATGAGAGACGAGTTGATCGCCGGTTGGGGTTTGGTCGCCGGTCGGTGGGGTTTGGTCGCCGGTCTGTGGGGTTTGGTCGCCAGTCGGTGGGGTTTGGTCGCCGGTCGGTGGGGTTTGGTCGGGTTTGGTCGGCGGAGGTCGCCGGTGAGGGTGGGTCGGCGGAGGTCGCCGGTAGGGATGAACGTTGTTGGGAGAGAGAGAGAGCGCAGGTGAACGTTGAGAGAGAGTTGAAGGTGAAAAAATAAGCACCACAAAGGTTAGTAAGAAAATATAATTCGCCGGCCTGTCGAAAGATCATCGGACCCCATTGTAGTTCCGCTCCAAACAATGTATTTGAGATCAATTTTCTCTTTCTTTAGTTTCAAGAATTTTAAGAGGAATGATGGCAAAATTTTATGGGGAGCAGTCACGATTTTCACGTATATATAACACATAAAAAATTTAGAGTGGGCGGCTGCCACCCCTCTCATAGCTGTAGGTCCGCCCATGATTAACTTGATCAATGCCCATGACAATAGAGCAACTTACTTGTATACATTATAAATAGTATTATTCCCTTATGTCAGTGGATACAAGGATGTCTAGGTGTTTTATAGTTTTGCCACTTAACTTTTACGGACTACAAATTGGTCCCTGGACGTCTTCTTTACCTACTGGGTTTAACACAAAAGAAGTTGTGGAGGAGGAAGAAGAAGCTTTGGTTACACAGCCTCTCCCACCGGCGGCACTACTACAACAACCCCATCACCGACGATGGTTTCCACGAGAGAACAGAAGCACCACCACCGTTGTTTGCTTTGATATGCTTCGTCAACCCTAGTGGTTGTTTCGTGTAATACTCCATCTACCCCTCTCCGGTCTACAAAAGGAACCGATGCTGTCTTCCGATCAATTCCATTCCGCCGCCTTCACCGGAGCGCGATGGTGGTGCTTCAAGCGGTGACAGTTGTCGGATCTGGCCGTAGTGAGCCTGCCAATGCAGAAGTGATGATGTAAATGACATGATGATGATGGTGATTCGGTGTTGGTAGAGCATCACGGTGGTGGTGGTGGAGGCGGTGGTAGGGTTTGTAGTGTAGATAAGGGAAGCTGTAGGGGTTTGAGGATGCAAGGTTTATGGAAACAGAAGATGGTGCCAAAATGTACAACTCCGAGAAGCAGGGGGAGGAGATGTACAACTCGGAGAAGCAAGGGTTTGAGGATGCAAGGTTTATGGAGACTGAAGATGGTGGCAAAATGTACAACTCTTAGAAGCAGGGGATGGGTACAGGTAATGAAGGTAGGTACAACTCCGAGAAGCAGGGGATGAGTGACACTAGGTTTTTGGAGAATGGAAAGTACTATTATGATCTTAATATGGATCATGTTAATGTTAATGCAAACATGAACTCAAGAGGGTATAGCTCAATAAGGGGTTCTTGTGAGTAATAAAAATAAGTGTGGGTTCTATTATTTTAGGTTTTAAGAAACTATATTGTTAAAAATACATATATGTATTTTCTTCGCTTCTATCTAAAATATTTTGCAAGAATATACATATATACATATATATACACATATGACGCATATATGTGATATATAGACATAGACATATAGATATATACGAACATAAGTTTACATGTAGATATCTAGAAACAAAATTAGAGATGTATTATATATATTATTAATTGTATAAGTCAGCACCCATCTGTAATAAATTGTAAAAATACCCACTTTACTCTAAGACGGAATACATGCACTGTAACTCTAGTGGAGCGAATGAAGAGGACACCCAAATTACTATTCAGGGTCGGGCGGTCCCACAAACGTCTAGGTTCAAATACCTAGGCTCATACGTCTAGAAAGACGTAGAGATACACAGTGATGTAGTCCATCGTGTTCAAGCAGGATGGTGCAAGTGGAAAGCAGCATCAAGGATCTTGTGTGATAAGAGATTCCCAGCACGACTAAAGGGAAAACTATATAGAGTGGCAGTTCGTTCGGCTATATTATACGGAACAGACTGCTAAGCCATGAAGAAATCGCATGAGAGACAAATAGAGGTTGCAGAAATGCGAATGCTAAGGTGGATGTGTGGACACATGAAGCTGGATCGGATAAGGAACGACGTCGTCCGACAGAGGCTACAGGTGGCATATATCACGGACAAAATACGAGAGGGAAGATTGAGATGGTTTGGGCACATGAAGAGGGGACAGATGTCAGCACCAGTTAGAGCAGTGGAGCGGATCATTTTAGATGGCAAGAGGAGTAGAGGAAGACCTAAGCTGACATGGGATGAGATGATTAGCCGAGATATGGTAAAGTTGTACCTCTCCGAGCACATGATCGAGGATAGGAGTGCGTGGAGGCGTAGAATTAAAGTTAGGGACTACTAGTGGTAACGTTATTTGTCCAACGTAGGTGAAGCCTTAGTGCTAAGGGTCCTATTTATATTGCTAATATCGTAGTATAATATATCTATATTACTCCTTGCCTAATATCATAGTAAAGTTTATCTGCCTCTGACATGTTTCAATGTTGTTGTGTTTGCTTTTTATGAATTTTGCTTAATTGCTTATGTGAGGTTTGCATTATCATTCTGATTGTTTTGAGTATGCTATTGCTTAGGTGATATGTGTGATGTATGTAATATAATCTGGTTATTTTGTTTATGGACATGCATATGCATATACAAAACTCTTTTGTCATGTATACCTATGTGATATATGTAATACAATTTGGTTGTTATCATTGTGTCAGAGGTCTCTTTGGAGGCGATCTCTCTGTCTCCCAAGATAGAGGGAAGACTGGTCACCACCTACCCCTCCCAGACCCTACTCTCAGTGGGACATACTGGATATATTTGTTTGTTTGTTTGTTTGTTTTTTGAAATATGAATTGTGATGTTTCCCATGCTCTACGGCTATCTTATTTTTTTTAAAAAAATCATTGGTTGGACGATGTTAGAGATTGGAAAGATGAAATATGAATAAAGATAGTGAGTCGGTCGAATGGGTTAGCACCATTGATTACACTTGAATGATTAGGTCAGCTAGTGTTCACTGGTCATAACTAAAGAGGAGAAGGAGGAATATCAGAATCTTAGACGAGGAAAATAATCACTAAGAATCTCGCGGCAACGCGCGGGGTTTAAATTCTAGTTTGTTTAGAATATGAATCAAAAAAATAATATTTTTATTTTATTGAAGTCAACTAATTTATGTCTAATAATTCAATAACAATTTATAAGCAAACTCATTAAAATCTATTAATTTTAGCTCATTGTTTTATACTAGAACCCCCTGAAACCAAGCGAACTGATTGTTACTAGGATTGGATTTGGATAGAGCTTAAAACCCCGAATAACTCAAACCGATTAACCTAAAACTCAAATATCTAACTGATCAACACCCCTAGTATGGGGTATGCAATTGTAGCAATGATATGGGGTTGAGGTGGCGGACTGCTAAAGTGTTGGAACATCATGCTTGTCATAGTGGCCTGCACATTGAAAATTTTGTAGTGATGGGGCCCTGCAACATGTAAGAGAGAAGTGGTCATATGATCTTCGCTAACTAGATGACCTTAAAGGATCATCTTCGACGGCGCTAGGTGACATATGTCGATGCTATGCGCATATTTTAACAATAAATTGTTTAATAATTTGATTCCACGACGTGGAATAAGACTTAGGGTGCGTTTGGTATGAAGGAATTCAATGGAATTCAATGGAATTGGAATCTGAATTCCATTGTTCATTGTGGTTTGGTTGGTAGGAATTCATTGGAATTGGAATTTGAATTCCATTATTCACGTGTTTGGTTGAAAAAGGAATTTGAATTGGAATTGGAATTAATTCCCTCAAATTCCTTCAAATAAAGGATTTCAAAATCCTTCCAAATATTGAAGGATTTCAAATTCCACCGACTCTTGCCTCCACCACTAACCGCCATCTGCCACCCCGCTCACCGCCGACCGACCCTACCGACGACCCCGACCGTCGACCGCCGACGCCCCCCTCCAACCTTAACCCCCGCCGCCCCTAACTGCCGACCGCCGCCTACCACCCCGCCCACCGCCAACCGACTGTGACGCCCCCGATCGTTGACGCCGCTGCCCGCCCCCTATCACTGACCACGGTCGTCGTCCACCGACCGCCGCCATCCGTCACCGACCGCCGCCACCGACCGCCATCGTCCGTCACCGACCGCCGACCCCGACCACCGTCGACCCCAATTGCCGTCACCACCGCCCACCGACCGTCGCTGACGCTGACCACCGCCACCCCTAATCGTCGATTGTCCGACCGTCGTTGCTGAACCGTGTCTCGACGACGGGCGTTATCGGTTGGTGGCGGTCGATCGGCGGTGGCGGTCGGTTTTTGGCAACGGGCATGGTTGGTGGTCGCGGTCGATTGTCGACGGTGAGGCGGCGGCGGTCGGTGGTATGTAGCGGCGATGATCGGTGGTCATTGACGTGGTGGCGGTTTGCAACGGGTGATAAATTCCAATTCCTTTATAATGTATTGGCACTGAAAATGCATTTGGAATTTAAATTCCCTTTATAGATTCCAATTCCTTTGAATTCCAAATCATTTGAAAAATATTGAATTCCAAATGCAATTCCTTTGAATTACAATTTAAATTCAAATTCTAATTCTAATTCCAACAAATTCCGCGAACCAAACGCCCCCTTAGAGCTAATTCATGTGAAATATGAATAGATTTCATACGTAATTATAAAAATGAGCAAAGTTGACCATGCGTTGCGGCGTAATCACGCGTAGTGATGTTTTACATATTTCGTTACATGTGGTGCGGCATGGACAATAGGACATCCTCCTAACCATGGTTACACTAACGTGGTTAAGTATATAAAAGAAGTAGTAAAGGGCGTGTTTGCATATCTCCTAACCAACGTCAAATCGTTGCCACAAACCTAGTTACAATGGTGATATCGACGTGGCTAAATATTTAAAGATAAGCGTATGAAGTTAAATATGTTTGTTTATGAAAACCGAAATGTACGATAAAAAACAAATCAAAAGTAACGGAAAAGTTATAGAGTTGTAAAAACTATTATTAAGCACAAACTTGCTTAATTTTTATCCGCCCGTTGCGGCTTGATTATTAAAATAAAGTAATTTAAACAAAAAAATAAAGAGAAGAATTAAAAAACCAAAAAAAAAAGAGTTAGGCACGGGTTCAAACCTACGACTCAGTAAACTAAAGCTCATGGAGAAACCAAACAAACTGTAACATTTGACGTGATTGTATTGTAAACTGAACCCATTTGAAATATTCATGTCGTAAAGTTGTTATTTAATTATTTTGTTTTATTATATTTAAAACATTAAATATGTCAATTATTCAATCAATAATAATTTCATAGAATTAATTTAACAGACTTGTCAGCTTTTATTACAAAAAATGAGGTGTTATTCTCTTTTATTAAAAGAAATAATTAAATTTATAAAATGTATAAAGTATAAATTAATAAGTTGATTGTTAATTACATTTGGGTTTTTAATAACTTTAGGGTTAAAATTGTAAAGACTCAAAACATGATTTAAAACTTTGATATAAAATAACAACAATTTAAAAATCAGAGACCAAAGTGTAATGTAAGGATTACACTTAGAGACTGATGCAACCAAAAAGTTTTCAGCATACATGCATTAAGTATGGGAGATGTTGAAGTTGATATGAGGGATTATGAGTTGAATATTGATTTAGATGTAGAGGATAATGTTAGGGGTGATCAGAAAGATGTTGAAGTAGATGTGTTAGACAATGACTTATTTAGATGTAAAGGTGGAAGCAAGTTTATGCTTACAAGATCAATCCATTGAATGATAGGTTTTTCTGGGCGAAGTCTGAAGTTCCTACAACCATTAGACCATCAAATCATCACAAACAAGTAGGAAGACCAAAAAAAGCAAGGAAGAGGTCAGCAGTTGAGATGGAAGACATCATCAAGGGTGGAATGTTGTCAAAGAAGAATACTACAGTTACATGCAGCAAGTGTGGAAACAAGGGTCATAATTCTAGGTCATGCAAGGGGCAGAGGCAACAACCATAGAATGTGTTTGGAACATTGGCAACAACAACTACTTTTGTTCTTTCTTTAGTATGTATTTGGAACAAATATGACGTACTGTATTTTGAAACCTTGGTTTATCAGCTACTTACACAATATGTAATGTAATTTGTATGTTTATTTAAGAAGTTTAACATGGTTCTGTCAAGATTTAGGGTATATTTAAAACAACTAAAACAATACCAAACAGTGCCATAACGGCTAATTTATATTACCACTGACACAACATACCATTACAATTATGCATAAAGCATTACAAAATACAATCAAAATACATTACTAAAACTATTTGCTACTTAACCAAAGTACAATCAAGATGAAACCTATCCAACTAATAATCAACAGCCTCTTCAGTTTTGTTACTTTAGCTTCAGATGCTTTCACATTTTCTTCCAAGTTATTCTTCACTTTAATCAGCCCAGGGATGATATCAACATATCTTTGACACATTTGAGGATCAAACCATATAAAGAATCTACATTTTGAATATGCATAAAAGCGACGGTCTGGGTTACAAGGTGTCCATGACGTTTGGATCACCGCTTCTTTGCCACAAGAGCAAAAAACGGTTCTTCTTGATGAACGATTGGCAATAAAGAACACTAACTTTATGCACTAGCTATGAAATGAGGGAGAAAGAGAGAGGTTTTATTAGTATAGAGGGGGTAAGAAGAAAGGGGGTATAAAAAGACCATATTGCCCTCACGTGGGAGCCACGTGGGTTAATTTAACGTCAGAAATTAACGGGCGTTAGAGGATTGGATGAAACGTGCAAACATTTTTAAACATAAAGGATGTTTACTGTAATTTTCTTAGTTTAAGGATGATTTATGAAAATTGGTATAAACTTAAAGGACGAAAAGTGTAAGTTACTCTTATTATTATTATTACTATTATTATTATTAGAGTAAATTACCATTTGCATCCCTGATGTTTGTTCATTTTAACCATTTGCATCCCTGCGGTTTCAAAATTGCCATCTGCCCCCTAACGTTTCGTGTTATCTTCATTTGAGTCTATACGTTTCATTTTTATCTCCATTTGAGTTCAAATGATTAACACCGTTAATGTTTCTGTTAAAATTATTATTAAAAAGATGAAATTACCCTTCAAATTAAATAATAACATAAAAACCCTTGTGGGTCCCATCCATCAACATCATCTTCTTCAAACCACTACCACCATAACCACCCCTATCCGTCTTCCACTTCCTCACCACCCACCGCCTCTCCGCCGCCCTCCGTCGCACCATCGCCACCACCTTCCCCTACCTCCGCTTCCACGTCCACCAGGTCAACACCCACCTCGTCACCCCCAAAATCTCCACCACCGTAGCCACCCATCACCACCACCATAGCCCCCATCACCACCACCACCGCATACCACTATCACCACCATCGTAGCCACTATCACCGACATCTCCACCAGCTGCAGCCACCACCACCTCCCTGTTCCAGTTCTCCCTCTTCCATCTAAACCCCAATCTTTCCCCCACCTCCGCCACCCCTCCTCTCCGCCTGCACCACCGTCTCCGTCGTCGTGAACCTCCTCTCCCGCTGCGCCACCTTCTCCTCAAAGATCCCTGACAGATCTAGCCCCAATGACATCAAGTTCAAATCAAACGCATTCACCCTACTCTTGCACTTGATCGAATCTTCAATCGTTGCTATCTCTAGTTCTTTTAGTGTTGGATTTGACTTTAGGGATTTTTTGAACCATGGGAGACCCATCAGTGTCTGGATGCTCATCTTCATTTGGGGATTCGGATCTAGAAGCTTCTGGATGATGATCCTCGGTTGCTTGGGGATCCTTTATGCTGGTAGCTCACCGGAGCAACTCTGACACCGAAGTAGATGACGCGGTGGACGGCGGTGGGAGGGAGGTGGGGGAGGTAGAATCTGGCGTAATTGAGGGTTTGATCGAGTGATCGGTGGATGGAGGTGGAGATTTTGGGGGTGACGAGGTGGGTGTTGACGTGGTGGAGGTGGAAGCGGAGGTAGGGGAAGGTGGTGGCGATGGTGCGGCGGAGGGCAGCGGAGAGGCGGTAGGTGGTGAGGAAGTGGAAGGAGGATAGGGGTGGTTATGGTGGTGGTGGTTTGAAGAAAATGATGTTGATGGATGGGACCCATAAGGGTTTTTATGTTATTATTTAAATTGAAGGGTAATTTCGTCTTTTTAATAATAATTTTAAGAGAAACATTAACGGTGTTAATCATTTGAACTCAAATGAAGATAAAAATGAAACATATAGACTAAAATGAAGATAACACGAAACGTTAGGGGGCGGATGACAATTTTGAAACCGCAAGGATGCAAATGGTTAAAATGAACAAACGTCAGGGATACAAATGGTAATTTACTATTATTATTATTATTATTATTATATTATTATTATTATTATTATTATTATTATTATTATTATTATTATATTATTATTATATAATATATACTAAGAAGTTTGGTCGGTAGTTACAGTAATATTTAGTTTTTTCATATTTTAGCCACTAAAGTTTATCATATTGCAAATAAGTCTCTAGCTCAGATTTTTACCAACAAATTATTCTTCTCTCTGGCGTCTTCTTCACGTTCTCACCTGTGATCCCCGAAACCGCGATCAGATGGCGGTGACCAAGCTTGAAGTCCTTTGTTTTCTAACCAAGCTTCTTTCTCCTCTCATTGCCTCTTACAAATAAAGAAAATATGGATTAAATCTTCATCGACCCCTGTTTTAGGATACCAACATCCGGATCTTTGATATGAATCTATGATGAAATTGAGAAAACGATTCATCTCCGACTGAGTAATTTCTAATAAAAGCATGGTTGAGGTATATATTAAATCAGTTATATTTTTTTACGATTTCATTTTGTTATTTATCTGATAATTAATTATGTATATAATCAATAGTGGTTCAATTAATTGATCAATCAAATATTAGCGATTCTTCCGTTTTGCACCTCCTGTTGTTTCACGAATCCAATTTTCACAGATAATCATTTGTGTTGTTTCTTACTCCAGCTAACATTTATCAGAATCGTTTACCTGCACATCAACACCTATATTTGTAACTCAATTTCTATCCTTTCGTACTGAATATTGAGAACTGAAGATTAATGTAAAGATTCCTAACTACCTCATTAATTAGGTTTGTTAGACTAATAGTTTACATGCATTGATAGTTGCTTATAAAGCAAAGGAGTCAGATGGGTATGTTCCTTGATTTGCATTATTAATGGTTTTTATTAGATTCAAACAGGTTGAACATGACAATTTTAGGTGGCAATTTGAACCCATTTATCACAAATGGGTCAGCATCGAGTGTTTCATATCTAATGCTAAAACGGGTTAAAATAAAAGGCAAAGAAAGGGATAGGTCATATGGAAACGACCATTTGGACAAAAAAGGGCACATATATAGGGCGTATTATGCCACCACTGTGTTTAGTCCTCCTGTTGTGTATACAATTTGGTCTTTACTCGGCCTTGGGATGGCCATTAATACTCCATGGTGCATGGATATTGTAGCTTTAATTCATTGCCACATATATATGCTATACAAACATACATACTATTCCTCATTTAGGTTTAATTGTGCTTGAAATGATACGAAAAAATGGTTTATGTATGTGTATTGATGTTTGTAGGATGATGGGGGTTCAACATTTTGTACCCTATGAAATTACAGGTTACATTATGTTTATTATATCATTATTAATCAGTGAATTTGCAGCTTAAATTCTTATCGTAGGCTGGAAGGTCATCTGCAAATCGCATGGGTCAGAGACTTAAAGTACCGTACAAGTTTCTTTTTGTGTATCATAGCTTACATTTACTTACGGGTCAAACTATAGGTATAGCTGTTGTTTTGATGCAATGAAGAATGTTTTGACATATTCATACATAACATGCGTATAAGTGTATTAGTGTTCACATGTTGAAGTTTTTAAACTTATATATGTAAGAGTCTAACAGATAACATTGCATGTTGTAGACAATACAATTTTTGATACTTAACATGTCAATAAGTGCATTAATTGTAAAATATGAATATCGTCATAGGTTCAAAATGAATAGCAAAAAAGCAAGTTAGGTTGCAAACAAATCAGATTTCACGTGCACACATCAAACATTCCCGGTGCAACGCGAGGGCAAACAACCTACTTATTATTATTATTATTATTTTGTTTGTGTATTATATATATATATATATATATACACATATATACATATATACATATATATATACATATATATACATATATATACATATATATACATATATATACATATATGTGACATCCGCCAACAATAGGTCCGTCAATTAACGTGTTTATATTAACTTATCTTTGAACGTTCATTCCTCACCTTTATAAACCATTCGTGTGGATATTATACTTGCTTTATCATCTGCTACACTTGTGTTCTCATCGTTATCGTTATTATTAAAACTACCATTATTTATTATTACTACTACTAATAAGACCATTTTAAGTTATTAACACCATCGTTTACATATTTACCATTAATATAACTAGTCGGTTAAGGTCGTTTTTAACCGAAACAAACTTGGGAACTCAGGGGCTAAGTGCAGGGACCAAATGTGACATTTTGCCAAACTAGGGCTGGGTATAAATACCCATATTCCAGCCCTAGCCTTTATTCATCTTCTTCTTCATCTTCTTCTTCTTCCACTTTTCTCCTCCTCCTTGCACCGAACCGCCCCGTTTCTTCGCGTTTTCACCGACAAAGCCTCGGCTACAGCTGAGACTACTCCTTTCTTGCAGGTAGACGACCTTGGTCGTCCCTTTTCTTGTTTGTTTACTTCGGCGTTTTTAGGGTTTCGGGTGCTCGGGACCAACCCGAGCACATGAGGTCGCGTGGGTGCGTGTGTTGCCTTTCTGTGTGTTCTTCTTGTTTGTACATGTTTGAAATGTGTTTCTGGAAGTCCTTGAGGCGTGAATCTCATGCACGGAGTAGCCGAAGGCTGCTCTGCACTTCTGCAGTCGCGATTCTACTGTTCTGGCGACTGGGTCTGTCGTGCGACTGAGCCGTGCGACTAGGTGTGTCGTACGACTGAGTCATGCGACTGTGTCTATCGTGCGACTGAGTCATGCGATTGTGTGTGTCATGTGATTGAGTCATGCGACTGTGTGTGTATCGTGCTACTGAGTCATGCGATTGTGTGTGTCTTGCGATTGAGTCATGCGACTGTGTGTGTGTCGTGCGACTGAGTCTATGTGAATGAATGTGTGTGATTGTGCGTGTATTGTACGTCTGAATGCTGATTCGTACGAATGAAGGTTCAGTCGTACGAATGAAGCTGATTCGTGCGAATGAAGGTTGATTCGTATGTATGGATGTTGAGTCATGCGATTGAGTGTTGTGTGGTACGACTAAAGGCCGAATCGCACGAATGGAGGTTCAGTCGTACAAATGAAGCTGATTCGTACGAATGAAGGTTGATTCGTGCGGACGGAGTGTTGAGTCGTGTGTCTGGTCCTGTCGTGCGATTGGAGTTGTTGTGAGTGGGTTTCTTCTTGTGTGTCGTGTGTGTTTGTCGTATGATGTTAAGGTGACATCGACATGGGTACCGTTGCTAATGAAATTTTTTAAAATTAACACTATCAAACTTATTAATGTCATTCCAAATCAAATCAACATAACATTTTACAATTATCAACGATCGATTTGCAACACTAACATTCACTAAGTAGTTCTCTAATAACAATGACACTTTTACCCAGATATCATCGGCAATGGCAACGATTTCTAGTACTTGGTCTATATAAGATCTAATACTTATGTCTGTTTGCGTGTGTTACACGCGACCGAACCGATACAACCCGAACCGATCGAACGTTACTATATGCTTTATACATATCTTTAATGCTTAACAATAACTGTCAATAGGTGTTTGACCGTTTACTACATACAACGTTTGGAAACTTTGATCATTCATACTTACCACCTAACAAGTGAGTTTCGTGGCCCCTTTTTATGCTTATACAATATTTCAATCATTTACAAACATGGGGTAAAAGTATGCTCACCCACTTTCTTATGCTGTACAATATACATACTTGGAATCAACGTGATACTGTTTTATGAGTACTTATCTGATACATACATGAGTTGCTATGTGGTTCTTTCTTACAACCATTTAATTCTGGTGTTGGAACCGATGGATAGGTATTGGTAGTACTACTGGGTTGACACCCCCACCCTCGACAGATGGTTTACCAGTTGGTACCATCAGTTGCCAGGAACGGGTCTTGGGTGAATATATTCCGACAAGTTGTTGTGTGTACGTGTAAGGCCCACCTTTCTCAGAGGGACCTCACAGTTGGTCATTCACAGCATAACATTGGTTTAAGACAATCATTTACTCACATATGTATAAATATATATATATATATATATTGCAGCGGAAAATACAGTAATTTCAATACATTACAAATAAAATATAAACATTGACTTTAATCCTCAAAACTATTTAAGAGTCCTTTGTTTAACTTTTCTTCTTCAGGGATGTCAGTCTTCTAGTGCCAAGAAGCTTCCGTCCCATGCCTCTATTCCATGACTCTAGCTCTTACCTGTCAACTAATATGCATACAAAAGTCAGCTTAGCTGAGTGAATTCTAGGTTTTCTTTGTAAATAACTTTTGTAAAGGTATTAACTTTAGCAGTGGAAAGTAGTTATCATCTATCAAGCATCAATACATACGGGCTATCACTTTATCGATACTTTATCATTACTTTTCATTTCTCGTTATTTATTACTCTTCTTTATCCGTCAATTCTCTGTCACTATCGGTGCCTAGGCTCGCCTAGGACTTTACCGACACGCCAATTAAGGACTTACAGTCGTACTCGATCAGGCCATTATTGTCATGCCAATTCAGGGCTTACAGACCTGCCTGTTCGAGCATTACTTTATCCGGGTGAGGGCACAACGAATGCAACCCTCCTTTAGCCATTGCTTGCAAGTCTTTACTTTATCCCTTGCCTGCAGGACTTTACTTGCAGGACTTTACTTGCAAGACTTTACTTTATCCAGGTACACGTTATGGGCCCAATAACTTTTCTTTACGTTCCGCTTTCATGTTTAATGTTGATACATGTGTCCCTAGATTCTGAGTTGAATGTAAAATGTCTTGACTATGTGTAATTGAATGGTGCTTAATGAAATACATTTGGTTGTTTATATTATAATGTTTATATATTTCGTTAATGGGTTAAGGAATGACTAATTATATAGGTTTGGTTTTGTTTGAATAGATATGCATAATGTTGTAATGATTAACACATTCAAACTTAACATGATATAGTTATCATGCGAATGGGCCATGCGAATGGACCATACGCATGAATAACTTCATGCGAATGGCTCAGTCACACGACTGAACCATGAGACTGGATCAGTCGGAAGACTGAAGCATGAGATTGAACCAGTCGTACGATTGAAGTCTCAGTCGTACGTATGGATCAACCGCATAGCTCAATCGCACGATTGAACCATCCGAATGGTTCAGTCGCCCGAATGAGAAAACCTAACCTATAAATACCACTTAGTTCGTGGAATAAAGGGACACTTCGAATACTAGAAACCCTAATCGCCCCAGAACGTGCTGTTCGACCATTCCAACTTCATAGAGCGTTTCAGGTCATTCCGAGTCAATTTATAACGTTTTCTAATCGTTAGGATTGATACTGATTTTGTTCTCACTGATTGGATCGCCAATCAAATAGGATTCCGCACTATTTGATCTGGTACAACTAAGAATCGGTTAGTACTCCGTACGTACACGGTCCTAACAAGTGGTATCAGAGCCTTGGCTCTTGATTCTTCGTTGATTCAATCGTTTTTGTGAAAAAGTCTATGTTTTTACGCGAAAAGACCCAATCTTTTGCTAAAAATCGAGTCTTTACGTGTGCATGTTCTGAAAATTCAGTGCTTTTCGAGTTTCAGCCGTCTAGGGTGCAAATTTTTGCGTTCTAGGTCAAAAGTGTTCGAAATCGCGTTTACAGCCGACCCAGTCGCACGATTATCTCAATCGTACGACTGAACTCTTTCGCCCAGGTCTGTCGCACGGTTGAGTCAGTCGTTGTGTCAATCGCCCGAGTGAGTCAACCGTTCTTTCCAGTCGCACGTCTGAGTCGTTTGGTTTGTTCAGTCGTCTAAGTCTCTCAGTCGGCCGTTTCTATCGTACGTCTGAGACCAGTCGGATACAGCCCAATCGCATCAGTAGCTTAATTCTCAAGTTAAATTAATTCAAGGATGGACTCCGAAAATTATGCCATGTCAGCTGGAAAGGATTCGAGAATTCAGAATCTGTTATTACTGGAAAATGAGATAGGGAACCATAACAAGCCACCTAAACTTTTGACAATAGAGGATTTTCCACAATGGAGACAACGTTTTGAGATCTATCTTAATGGTGTAGATACTAACTTATGGAACTCTATTGAGGTTGGCTATAAAATACCCGTGGGGGCTGATGGTGTTCCATTGACTTTGAGTGGACTCACCGATACACAGAAGATTGCTTACAATGCCGAGAAGAAGGCCTATGCTATTTTGACTCAGTCCATTCCTAAGCCTATTTTTCATCAATACTCAGAACACAAACAAAGTAAAAAACTGATGGAAGTTCTTGAAAAGAGGTATGATGGAAATTCAAACTTAAAGGCACTGAAAGGTAAAGCTTTGAAGAAGGAGTTTGATAATTTCTCGGCAATAGGGAATGAAAGCTTGGATGAAATCATCGATCGGTTTTACCATCTGATGAGTGAACTTCACACTCATGGTGTTAAGACGTCAATGGAAGACAAGGTCTTAAGCTTGGCAGATGGTCTACCTGCAAAATGGGATTCATTCATTTCTACTCTGCGATACAACTCAGTTTTAGAAACCCTGGATGTCAATGACTTTATTCTAAAACTGAGAGAGGAGGAAGTGCGACAAAAATACAAGGCTAAGAAGGGCTCTTATGCTCAAGATCCCTCTCTCTACAATGTTCCTTCTACCTCCACCCCTGCTGCAAAGTCTTCTGGTGCACCTCTGCAAACAGCCTTCGTGTCCAATGCATCTTCAACTACTGAACAAGGCTCATCATCTGCAAATGAGCCTCTTGTTGCATCTGGAGCTAGTCAAAGCCCTATTGTTACTCAATCTGCAAAGTTAACAACAGAAAATCTGGGAAAGGTAACAGTGGAGGTTGCTAAAGAGCACATGGATCTTCTGGCTGCTGTTGTGCATTCTTATGATGGTTTGGTGGCAGGCAAGATTGGTAATTGCCACCTTGCTGATGAAGATTATGAGCAAGTAGATGAAAATGAGCTGGAAAGAATGGACATCATGTGGGCTCTTGCAAGCGCTGTCCGAAGAGCCAAGAAATTTGTGAAGAAAATAGGGCAGAATCTTGTGGCTACTAAAGATACAACCTTTGGTTTTGACAAGTCTAAAGTCACATGTTTCAATTGTGGAGAAAAGGGTCACTTTAAAAGGGAGTGTTCAAAGCCTAAGAAGACTGGGAACGGGAATCCCTTTTCCTCATTCAACAGGCAAGATAGAGACAAGAAATCAGCGTCCACGGGAAGTGATTCTAAAGCTATGGTAGCACAAGGAGATGAAGGACAAGACTGGTCCTTTCGATTCGTGTCTGATGAAGCTAACATAGCATCCGTGGAAGACTTGAACGAAGACTCTGCAAGTGAAGGGGAAAGCTCAGCTGAAGTTTATACTGCTGATTTGGAAGAGACGTTTGATGCTGTTGATGAAATTGTCCAGAATGAGTTGACTTCAGAATCTGAAGCTCAATCTACGTCTCAGAATGCTTTCATGGCTGGCACGTTGACATCTACACAGGTAAAATCTAAAGATGAATTATTTGATGAACATGTTTGTGTCGAATGTGAAAAATTTAGAGAAAGCATTGACCTAAAATTTGCTAGGTTGTTAGAACATAATGATAACTTAGTAAATGACTTAAAACTGTGTTCAGAAGCTAATCGTATCTTAAAACAAAATGAGAGCAGTTATAAAGAGAAGTTAGATGTGTTGCAGAAACAACTAAAGGAAACTGAAGTTGCTGTCTTTAACCAAGAAAATGACATTAAATACTACTTAAAGACCATTGAAGAGACTAAAAAGGACAAAGCGGTCTTACAGGTAGAAAATGAGTCATTGCAACAAAAACTACATAGTTTAGCGAGTTCCTCGCACATTTTGAAAAACTTGGTTAAAGAACGCAACAATGGGGAGGGATTGGGTTACAAGGTAGTTCCACCACCACCTGAAATCCTTTTGAATACAAAACAACGTCCAATTAATAACAATCAAATTAAGGATCATGTGGTGACAACTCCTTTGGTTAGTGATCCAGACACTGCAGTTAAGTCTGCTTCTCTGGATGATGATCAGAAAACTTCAACATCAAGCAAGGTAAATGTTGAGAAAAGGGTGGAAACAAATGTCCAAACAAGTCTTGGTTCGGAATCAAAGTCAAATATTACACAAACCAAGATACATAAATCCACTCAAGTTAAACCAGTTAAAAGGGATAATATTCAGCCTCAAAGACAAATTAATTCAAATATTAAACAAGTTAAATTTGTTAAAGAGAGTAAATATTCAAAGATTGAGACCAAAAGACCCATTCCTGAAATTTATTCACCGCCCCACAAGAGATCTCCTAGTCCTGATGAATGGAGATCCTGCTATACTTGTGGTCAGCAAGGTCATATTTCAACTAAGTGTCCACGCTATCAGACACCAAGAATTAAAGTTGAGCTTAACGACAAAGTCAAATTAGATTCAAAACAGCGTTCTAAGACCCCGGTAAGATCGAAAACACCCATTAGGCATAAAACACCTTCTAAGTCGTTTTCGTCCCCACCACGTCAAAGGCAAAACAGACAAGTCCCCGACAGGTCTGTGACACCAGCGCAAAAATCTGTTTCTGAATCTAAACTATCTGCTCAAACTGTTAATCAGTCTAAAGTTTATCATAAACAATCCTTTCACAGAGATGGTTTATGGAAAGCCAAGACATCTGGTGAATCTGAAAGCCAGGACAATCCGAGAGTTGAGATTCCACCCACTGATAAAGGACAGTGGGTCGAATTCATGATGGTTGATTCCTCTGGGAAACCCAAGCCAGTCAAGGCTTGGGTCCCCCTCCTTAACTGATTGTTTTCAATTATGTGCAGGTTGTCCGCTACAGTGCTTCAACAAATACATGGATTGTGGATAGCGGAGCTTCCAGGCACATGACAGGAAACAAGTCTCTTCTTTTCAATGTCAAACAAATTAAAGGGGGACACGTTTCATTTGCTGGTAATAAAGGAGGATACATTACCGCTCAGGGCGAAGTAGGTAATGAGAAGGTAAAGTTTGATAAAGTAAATTTTGTTCAACAACTGGAAAACAATTTACTTTCAGTGTCTCAGATATGTGACAAGGGCTTCAAAGTTATGTTTGACAACCGAAAATGTTACATACTGAAAAAGGAGATGGAGATTCCAGAGAAGCAGGTTTTGATGTCTGCATCCAGGTACAATGATCTATATATCTTGGATATGTCTAATGCTTCTACCTCTGAATCTACAGCTCAATGTTTCCTCTCAAAAGCGACAGAGAAGGATTCCATCTCATGGCATAGAAGGATGGGACACATAAATCAAAGGAAGATGAATCATCTGATTCACAACAACCTTGTTGAGGGAGTTACAGTCAAGAACTTCCAACTTCCTGATTTTTGTGTCTCTTGTAAGAAGGGAAAGCAAACCAGGAAATCTCACAAGACCAAGCACGCCAACACAATTGAGATGCCTTTGGAATTGCTACACATGGATCTCTTTGGTCCAGTCAACACAAAGAGTATAGCAGGAGACTGGTACTGCTTTGTAGTCACTGATGACTACTCAAGATTCACCTGGGTGATGTTTCTGAAAGCTAAATCAGAAACGTTTGAGTCATTCAAGGTGCTCGTCACGACTTTGGAGTCACTCTATAAACTGAAGGTGAGAAGAATACGTTCTGACAATGGCACAGAGTTCAAAAATCAGTGGATGGATGCTTTCTGCAAGGAAAAGGGAATTGTTCATCAGTTCACTTCCGCATACACACCACAGATGAATGGAGTTGCAGAACGAAAGAATCGGAGCTTAATTGAGACTGCGCGAACCATGTTAGCTGATTCAAAGCTCCCAGTTCAGTTCTGGAATGAGGCAGTTGCAAATGCCTGCTACACACTAAATCGTGTGTTAGTAGTCAAAAGGCATGGCAAGACTTGTTACGAGTTACTTCAGAAGAGAAAGCCAAATTTGGAGTACCTGGAACCATTTGGAGCTCCGTGTACATTGCTAAAGAAGACTCAGGATGGCAAGTTCAACGAGAAAGCTGATCAAGGAATATTCTTAGGATACAGCATCCCAGACAAGCGAGTTTACAATAACTCAACGGGTCAGGTCGAGGTGTGGTGCAACGTGGATGTTCAGAGATACATCACACCTCCTGCTGGAAAAGGTCCATCATCATTCTTCGATTATGATGGCTTTTTCAAATCCTTTAATCTTCCACAGTTTGATTCAGAGGATGACGTTACTACCCAGATGATGTATGATGTTCTTATCTCACCGAATCTGGATTCAAGCAACATCACACCTACTGATGGTGCCTCAAGCTCTTCGACTCCTGCTCATGATGAGAGTGATGATTCATCAGGTGATGAAGAAGCACCTGCTTCTAACCCTGAGCATACAGCTAATCAACACAGTGAGTCAACAGCTGTGGAACAAGCTGCAGGAAATCCTGACACTGAACCAGCAGTCACCAATCTGGATTCTGAGATTGTGGTTTCTACCACACCAGTGACTAGGATCAGTGTGAATCACCCCCCCTCGTCTATCATTGGGGACATTCAATCCGGTGTGCAAACACGAAATCAGCTGTACTCTGCTGATTATGCAGCAGTCATGGAAAAGGGTTACGTCAATGACGGGGCTTTCTCATGTTTTGTTTCACAAATCGAGCCTAAATATGTCTGTGACGCCCTGAAAGATGAGGCCTGGGTCAATGCCATGCAAGAAGAGCTACTCCAGTTCAAGAAACTAGGAGTCTGGACTCTAGTTGACAGGCCAAAAGGAGTCAAGGTCATTGGTACCAAATGGGTACTAAAGTGCAAGAAGGATGACCAGGGTGTTGTTATCAGAAACAAGGCACGGTTGGTCGTTCAAGGCTTCAGGCAAGTCGAAGGAATCGACTACAATGAAGTCTTTGCTCCCGTAGCTAGAATGGAAGCTATACGTATCTTTCTAGCCTACGCCTCTTACATGAAGATCAAAGTTTATCAACTAGATGTTAAGAGTGCATTCTTGCATGGGGAAATCCGTGAAGAAGTATATGTCAGTCAACCCGAAGGATTCGAAGATCCTTATCATCGGGACAGAGTCTACAAGTTGGACAAGGCTCTGTATGGGCTACATCAGGCTCCTAGAGCTTGGTATGAAAAGCTCTCTACCCATCTACTAAAGCATGGTTTTCGCAGGGGTGTGATTGACTGTACATTGTTCATCAAAGAAAAAGATGGTGACTTGCTTCTGGTGCAGATCTATGTGGATGATATCATCTTTGGATCTAGAAATGAAGCATTATGCAAAGAATTCGAATCTGTGATGAAGGCAGAGTTTGAAATGAGTGCAATGGGAGAGATGAAGTTCTTCCTGGGATTACAGGTGGATCAAACACCAACCGGTATTTTCTTACATCAGTCCAAATATGTCGGCGATATTCTCAGTCGATTTGACATGGAAAATGCGTCTGCTGCCGGTACCCCTCTCGCCACAAATCATGATGTGGCTCCTGATGAGAATGGGGATTTGGTGGATGCCACTATGTATCGTGGGATGATCGGATCTCTCATGTATCTCACTGCCTCGCGTCCAGATATCATGTATGCAACATGTTTATGTTCTAGATATCAAGCGAAGCCAAAAGTAAATCACTTGATTGGGGTGAAAAGGATTTTTCGTTATCTGAAGGGTACTCCAACACTAGGATGTGGTATCCTCATGATGATGACTTCGAGCTTACCGCATACAGTGATTCAGACTATGGTGGATGCAAGATGAATTTCAAGTCTACATCAGCAGGGTGTCAGTTCTTTGGAAGACGGTTAGTCACGTGGCAATGCAAGAAGCAGACCTCGGTTGCTCTATCAACCTGTGAAGCTGAATATGTTGCTGCTGCAAGTTGCTGCTCTCAGATCATCTGGATTCAACAGCAAATGCGAGACTACGGTTTGAAATTTTCTAACACTCCTATTTATGTTGATAATTCTGCTGCCATAGCTGTCACTAAAAATCCTGTTCAACACCCAAAAACAAAACACATCGGGATTAAATATCATTTCATACGCGATTGCTATGAAAAACAATTAATTGATGTGATTAAAATTAACACGGATTTTCAGCGCGCTGACCTTTACACAAAGCCTTTTGATAAACCAAGATTTTTATATCTGCTAGAGGTCAACGGCGTTAAAAAGAAAAGTGATGTGATTGCTGACGAAGCAGATACATAGTCCGACCAGTGTTTAGTCGTTTCGTTTCTTTTTCCTTCAATTTTATTTTATTTTTATTTTTTTAATTCCCTTGTCGTCTAAAATCCAAAAACACAAAAAGATTTTTTGTTTTAGAATTTTAGGGGGAGATTTAGTTCAGTATGCATTTACTTAAAAAAAAAAAAAATTGGGGGAGGTAAGTTAAGCTGAAAAGGCACAGACAAATAAACTGGAAATGCGACTCGATAAAACTGGAAAGTGATAGCACACAGGCACCGAGTTACTTGGAACATCAAATTGGTTTTCAGTTTCAAAAATAACAATCATAAATCAGAGAAGTCTAAGTCTGACAAAATTGGGAATATGATAGAAGTTTTGACTGGTATTGTAATCATTTGGAGAAAGTAGATCTAGGGTTGTGTAAGTACACAATACGATGTGTCAGTAGATTCAACACAATAGACCATTAGACATCATCAGTGAACTGGCTTAAACTAAATTTATTCAACCAGTTGTGTGTTCTCACGGCATCCCTGGTCTGCACAATCAATCAATGTCCAATAAGGGGTGAGGAGCAAGCTAATGCCACAAATGTGCGCAAAGACCTGCAAAACAGAGCAAAAGATGACAAATGTCATTAAAATAATGTATATGCAAATATGCTGCTCTAAGAAGATAAATAGGTATTGCGCCTCTCTGCTGTGCGATGGCACTGACCTGAGGCTAAGCATAACCTATTCGTTCTAAGAATTCATTGTTGTTTGCGCCTCTCTGCTGTGCGATGGCACTGACCTGAGGCTTGGCATCTCTTTGACAATTCTTAGAACCAAATCTTCTAAGTCCAAGACCGCTCAAAAATCTCCTGAGGACGATTGATTACCATATACCTGTGGAATACACAAATACGGTTTGACCTAATTCATCTAATTAATCGTTGATGTGTGTCAAACGTCTGTGTATGGATTTAAGTGGACAAACATACTGACAATCGTCGTGGCTGCATTGCCTGATGTTCAAAATCAATAAGAATTACATATTAGTTCAAACATGATTCCCAGTTAGACCTTAGAAGTCTTCCATAAGTGAAAAACTGTACAATCTTATCATGCAAAGTGTAATAAGCACTGAATGTTCCAAGTGATGGTGTATATGCCTGTCTGATTCCACGAGAGTCTATTCCGGATAAACTGTTAATGCTAACAAGCTATACAAGCCTGCCCTAACAAAAATCACAAAAATATGTCTTTCTATTCATAGGTTAAGTTTTGTCTTAGTATAATGTGTCATGTCGGACTGTGTATACTGTTATCTGCTAAATGTCACTAAATGAGCGTAATGTTTATCTAAACTGATTGTTTCTAAATGGTTAAAAGGATCACGTCTGAGGTGATCGGGTGGATAAATGGATCACGTCTGAGGTGATCGGGTGGTTAAATGGATCATGTCTGAGATGATCAATTGCACATAATGTTTTATCCATTGGTAAATAAACTAAGTGTTGGTTCATACCTTAAAATTGGCACAAGGATAGACCAATCGTTCGACTGAATCTGATATGACCCAGTCGGCCGAATAGGGTGTACGATTGAATACAATCGTAAGATTGGACCATGCGAATGAACCCTATCGGCCGGTTGAATGTGTCCGACTAGGTCAAACGTGCGAATGAGGTATGCGAATGAAACACATCGAACGATTGGAGGTGACCGACTGAAATTGTCGTTTGGATGAACTTCAATCAGCCGATTGGAGATGAACGATTGGGTAGATGGCACGACTGAGACTCAGTCGTCCGACTATCCAAGACGACTAGACTCAGTCGGCCGACTAACCAAGGCGACTAGACTCAGTCGCCCGACTGGATTTTGCCCTAGTATAAAAACAGACCAAATCATAATCAGTCGTTCACTCTCCCAAATCGCCCCCTCTATTCGCCCGACCTAAGGAACCGCTGTCGAAATTTTCTTTGATCCATATCTGCTTTTGTTATATGTGTTCTAACACTCATTGGTGATTATACAGGTACTACTCAAAGTGTTTCATCGATAACACTGATATATGATGTCCAAAACCTCTGGAAATCAGACCAAACAGTAACCGAACACATGATGAACAAATAGGCCATCCAAACTAGATTAAACGTTCACATAAAAGTTAGAACATGATTTATCGGTAGTTTCCGAGTGTAATGAGCCAAATTTCGACGTTTAACTTCAAGTATAGCTCAAAACATGAATTTGAATGGACAAACTGTCGAGTATGCGACTGGACACGCTGATGAACTCCAATCGCCCGACTGAGAAGACGATTAGTCTCAGTCGCCCGACTGAGCTGAACGAATGAATCAAACGCACGACTATGCTCATACGCTTGACTTAGTCGCCCGTATGAATAAATTCACCTTTCAAGACTCATTCGTTCCACTCAGTCGCACGGCTATGTTCATTCGGATGCTCAGTCGCCCGACTAACCAAAGTGGGAAACTCATTGATTTTGTTTATTCTCTTCTGCGTGTACTAACGTAAACTTACATTGTGTGACAGATGGCGAGTCGATGGGTTATGAGCACGAAGCACAACATTTGTGCTCATTTGGACTTGACCTCTAGGAATGCCGCTGACTTTTCTGGCATTATCACATTTCTGAGAAGATCAAGGATATACAGAGCTATCTCAGCACAGTGTACACCATACAGGTCGATGCAGCAGTCGTTCTGGGAACACGCTGTGGTCGACAGATCCAGGGAGCCCTATACTATTAGGAGCACCGTTCTAGGGCACGCTATAGAGATAACAGAGGAGGACTTAAGGACAATCCTAGAGCTAGGAGATGACGGTGACTGTCCTATTCGTTTACATCCGATGACAGTCAGAGGGTGCTTCCTGAGGGCTAAGTATACTGGGGACATAAACTCAGGGATGCTCAACAAGAGCAATCTCTGCCCCCAGTTCAAATACCTAGCCCACGTCTTGCTAAGGTGTATTGCCTCACGAAAAGGAGGCTTCGACGAGCTCTCTGAGCAAATGCAGAATGCCTACGTTGCATTAGTGCTAAACCACCCATTCAGCTTCTCCAGGATGATCTTCACTTACCTAGTGGAGAACATCGAAGTTAAGGGAAGAGAAGGCTTCTGCATGTATCCTCGCTTCTTGCAAATGATCTTTGACCAGAAGCTACCTATGTTATCAAAGGAGAAGGAGGATGCAGTTATGCTTGAGGTGATGGATGATACCACCTTAGGCAGGATGAAAGTATACCGGGGAAAGCAGGTCAAGCCCCCGGTAAGACGTTTGTTTGGGCATCTGGCCCGTGAGGAGTATGTGGCGCCAGCTAAGAAAAAGTGGCGTCATGATGATAGTGATTCTGATGTAGAGCAGGTAGCTCTACCCTCCGATGACTCCGATGATGATGACAACGGAACGGATCAGGGAGGAGATGGTCAAGGGAGACCTGAGCCAGCTCCAATCCACCCTGACTTCATGCAGGAGGAGGAGGATTCAGATGAAGTACCACTAACCCGGACGGTGGGAAGTCGGGTAGTGGCAACCGAGGAAGGCTTACGGGCGGTTGGTGGACGCTCAGGAGAGTCTGGGAGCGCTGTAGCAGACCCATCATACACCCCAGCCTCTCCCAGCAGCCAAGGGGGAGCCTCCAGGTCAAAAGGGAGTCGAAGGAAACATATGGCTCGCCCTCATGGGATGAAGTCCAAGCGCAGGAGGATCACACTTATCACTACCTCCTCTGCACCTACCACCTCCACCACACCTAGCCAAATCACCCAAACCTCCCAAACCACCCAATACACCGCATCCCACTCACCCCAAACAACCACCACCACCACTATACCACCCACTACAGCCATCCAATTTCCTCCCATCTACACCACAGCAACCTCCACCTCCACCACTCAACAAACAGGTCCCTCACCTTTCCCATCCAGCTCATTCATCCCACCAGTTTCTGTAGTGGATCAGCTTGCTGCTCTCAACAACATGGTGCTTCAGCTGTTAGCCTCTGATAAGGCTAAGACTGCCCAGATCCTTCAGCTGCAAGAACAAAGTTCTTCACAGGCAGCTGAGATTGAAAGATTGAGGGAGTTAACATCCTCACAAGCCCAAGTGATCACGTCGCAGACCGATCAGATCACAGGCTTGTTACAACACGAAGCTGAAACGGATGAGAGAATGGGAAAGCTAGAGGCAGCTCATAAGACTCTTGTGCTAAAACTGAAAGGTACTCAAAGTGAGCCCCTCAAGATTGGAGAAGGTGATGGTGATGATAATGATGATGATAGTGAGGATGAGGAAGACGACGATGAAGATGATGAGGATGATGACGATGATGATGATGGTAGTGATGAAAGCAATGATGGTGATGAGACGAAGAAAGATGGTGAAGGTAAAGGAGGAGAAACTTCCGGAGATAGAAGCGAAAATGTAGCAGGCGAAAGGCGTTCTAAAAAGCGACATGATCAAGGACCCTCTTCGTCTGCTCCAACGGAAGAAACTCCAGAAATTCAAGATAAAAGTACTGTTTAGTTAGACATGTTTATGTATTTAACAGACTTTTGTATTTCAACGTATAGTACATTTATTTAATGAATGTTTATATCGTATGTTAATGAAAGTGGTTGATTATCTACTAACAAGTATCGTGTTGCATGTTTTAAATCAAGCAAATCCAAATTTTCAAAGAGACCAATACGATGTTGAACCCCTTCAGCAGGTCAAGACTCAGTTAACAATGATTCTTGATCTGCAGGGAGTGGTAAGGAGATCAGTTGAATACACTCCTGAAGAGGGAGAGATAATCCACAGTTTCACTAAAGAGCAGTTGGCCGAAATGTTTCAATTAAATGCTGATGAAATAGTGAACGATGCTCCAGAAGTCCAAGAAGATAGTGATAATGAACTGCATGATGTTGATGAGATCGAAATCGAAGATGTGACAGATCAACATTATCCGGAGTACGCAGACACCGAAGGTTATGTCATTCCAAACTTGGATGACAATTTGGTCAGTGAGACCTTCGAAACTCTGGATAAACTAGAAGCAGAATCTGATAAACAAGAGGGGATAGCCCGAGCCACAGAGGAGGAAGTTAAAGTTAAAAGGGCTGAATGGGCTGCATGTTTTGAAGATCTGCGAGCTCAACGAAATGCTTCAAAGCCAAATGTCTACACAAAGCTGTATCGAGTGAAGAAACACCAAAAGGTGTCGGGCAAGATCATATCGTGGGCTTATTTTGACGATCTTAATGCTTATGCAGTTAAGAGAGAGAAAGTTATTGAGTATTTTAGATTTCCACATGATCTAAAAACTCTACCTGGTTGTGAGCTAAACCAACTGGCAAAGCTGAAGTTGCTTTACGCTGATCCTAGAAAGATGTCAGGATGGTTTGAAGCTGCACTGAAAAGGGAGTACCACACCCGGTGGATTAACTTCAAGCCTCAGCAACCTACAAGGTATGTTAGGAAGTCTGAGGTGGATTCACGAACCGGGAGACCAAAGATAGTGTTGAAGTGGCGTCCACCGCGCACCATGTCGAAAATCCCTCTTAGGGAAATGCCTCAGGACATCACTCCACACTTCAAATGGTGGTACTATGATTGGCGAACAGCTGAAGCAGTCATAGTGTTAAACAGAGATGGACAGATGGATGTCATCCGGGTATTTGACCCAATGTGGCTCACGAACTTGTCAGCTAATGATGTCTATACACTCTACAAGTGGCCACTGTTCTATGATGCTCAAGATATTGTACAAGCCCTCAAATTTCAAAACGTAATCAGACTCTGCTTTGCATTTGAAATACATGCAGGAGTTACTAGAGAGGAGAAGTACAAGAAATTTGAAAAAGTTATGGGTCAAGTAAGACATTAGATGAATCTAGGTCCAAGGGGGAGTTTGTTGATACATGTGTCCCTAGATTCTGAGTTGAATGTAAAATGTCTTGACTATGTGTAATTGAATGGTGCTTAATGAAATACATTTGGTTGTTTATATTATAATGTTTATATATTTCGTTAATGGGTTAAGGAATGACTAATTATATAGGTTTGGTTTTGTTTGAATAGATATGCATAATGTTGTAATGATTAACACATTCAAACTTAACATGATATAGTTATCATGCGAATGGGCCATGCGAATGGACCATACGCATGAATAACTTCATGCGAATGGCTCAGTCACACGACTGAACCATGAGACTGGATCAGTCGGAAGACTGAAGCATGAGATTGAACCAGTCGTACGATTGAAGTCTCAGTCGTACGTATGGATCAACCGCATAGCTCAATCGCACGATTGAACCATCCGAATGGTTCAGTCGCCCGAATGAGAAAACCTAACCTATAAATACCACTTAGTTCGTGGAATAAAGGGACACTTCGAATACTAGAAACCCTAATCGCCCCAGAACGTGCTGTTCGACCATTCCAACTTCATAGAGCGTTTCAGGTCATTCCGAGTCAATTTATAACGTTTTCTAATCGTTAGGATTGATACTGATTTCGTTCTCACTGATTGGATCGCCAATCAAATAGGATTCCGCACTATTTGATCTGGTACAACTAAGAATCGGTTAGTACTCCGTACGTACACGGTCCTAACATTTAAGTTATACATAATATAACACATCACTTTACAAGGCAATTCATTTCTACTAGTTCACATCACAATGAGAGAAACACACTATCAATTCATTATAAAACCCCATTTCCCATACAAGATAGTATGTAAAACTTTACTTTAAAAGAACTGATCATAAAAGTATGTATCTTAGTATGCATACCGCCCCAAAACATTTAAAGCATGTATAAAATAGAGGATCTAGAACTCACCTGAACTTGTCCAATAGCTTATATTATAAGCCACTTAAGCTATAGCCTGAACACTCTAACTGCACGAAAGTTAACATGCAAAAACGTCATTTTCTTCATAGTTTCGCCCACAGTTTCGCTGCAGCGAATCTACAGTTTCGCCTGCAGTTTCACTGTGCAGCACTTCTGCTAGTTTCGCTAGACAGATTCGCTGCCTTGAGCGCCCAACTTTCGTTGGAATTTCCTAGTTTCGCAATATCTATAGGTCAGTCTGGGTCTTAGCGAGATTACCGGCGAAACTGTAGTTTCGCCCGAGCGAAACTGTAGTTTCGCTAGAATTTCTCCTAGTCTTGCTGAATGAGTACTCAATTTCGCTGGATTAACTCATAGTTTCGCTGAATCGGGGCCCAGTTTTGTTGGATGAATATAAACTAAGAACCAGCCCGTTTTTAACCCAAAATCTTAACTTTTTACGTCCAAATCCTTGGTTTACCTTCCATGAAACCAAATCTAAGCTTTTACACGTTTTCATACGTAAAAATTTGACCTTTATGTGTTTCTTTGAACTTTTCAAAACCCCAAAACCCTAGAATCCGGGTTTAATCTATAGAGAGGTTTAGAGGCCGATTCTTACCTTGTTTTGTTGCTCTTTTCTTCTGATTTGATGTTCAAATCACCCAGAACTTCAATCTTTCACACTTTCAAGCTCCAAATCTTGAGTTTCTCCACTTTCTCTCTCTACTTTCTCTCTCTACGAATTTGGTGGCTAGGGTTTGCAATGGTGAAGATGGAGCTGTTCATGCATGTTTAAGGGCTGATTAGGGCCCTTAAACCCATCAAATCTAGCCCATTAAGACTAATTTTATCCATAGCCCACTAATTTACCCCTTTATTTCCTAAATTAACCCTTAAAAGCCCATTATTATTAAATAGCTTGTTTCTGGAAATTTCGGGGCATTACAAGTCTCCCCTCCTTATTTAGGTTTCGTCCTCGAAACCTGCTTCGTCGTTAAACAGATCGGGGTATTGGCGTCTCATTTCCTCCTCGGATTCCCAGGTGGCATCCAACCCTTTCGGTGTTTCCATTGCACTTTGACTTGCTTGACCACTTTATTTCTCAATTGTTTCTCCTTCCGGTCCAGTATAGCCACTGGTTGTTCTACATAGTTCAGCTTTTCATCCACCTCGATGTCATCTAGAGGTACGACTGCCTCATTCGGTGCTAAACATTTTCTTAAGTGCGACACATGAAAGGTAGGGTGAATCCCACTTAACTCGTCTGGAAGGTCTAGCCTGTAAGCTACATCTCCAACTCGTGCTAGTACCTCGAATGGTCCGATGAACCTGGGACTCAGTTTCCCCCTCTTCCTAAATCGGATAATCCCCTTCGATGGAGACACTTTTAGCATTACCCTGTCACCCACACTAAATTCGATAGGTCTCCTTCTTCTGTCGGCGTATGACTTTTGTCTATCCTTTGCAGCCTTCATATACGCCTTGGTTTTCTCCAACTTTTCTGTTGTGGCTTCCACGACTTCTAAGCTTCCTAGCTCCTTCTGACCGACATCACCCCAACAAATAGGAGTTCTGCACCGTCGACCGTACAATAACTCATATGGGGGCATCTTAATACTGGCGTGGTAGCTGTTGTTATAAGAGAACTCGGCTAGTGGCAAATGGTCATCCCAGTTACCGCCAAATTCGATGACGCATGCCCGAAGCATATCTTCTAGTGTCTGGATCGTTCTTTCCGATTGCCCATCGGTATGTGGGTGGTATGCGGTACTAACATGCAACCTCGCGCCCATTTCTTCATTGAACTTTTTCCAAAATTTTGAGGTGAACCGCGTATCTATATCTGAAACAATCGATACGGGCATACCATGTCGTGCCACAATTTCTAGGATAAACAGTTTAGCAAGCTTTTCTGAACTAATTGCTTCCTTGATTGGAAGGAAATGCGCACTCTTAGTCAGTCTATCAACTATCACCCATATCGCGCCGTGGCCTTTTGTCGTGCGTGGCAATTTGGTGATGAAGTCCATGGTAACATGTTCCCACTTCCATTCTGGTACTTCTAATGGCTGAACATAACCATAAGGTCTTTGGTGCTCAGCCTTCACTTGTAGGCACGTTAGACATTTATTTACATATGCAACCACATCTCTCTTCATCCCAGGCCACCAATAATCTTTCTTCAAGTCATGGTACATCTTATTTGCTCCTGGGTGTATTGAATAGCGGGTCTTGTGCGCTTCATCCATAATCTTTTCTCGCAAGTCGCCATGCCTCGGAACCCATATCCTGCCGTGAAAGGTCTTAACACCCAAGGTGTTCTCTACCAATTCATCCACCTTTCCCACCATCCTTTCCTTATTGATTTGCTGCTCTTTTAAAGCGTCTATTTGAGCTTTGCTTATCATCCTCATAACATCTGGGGTCACTACTAGTTGGCACGCCTTCACCCGGATTGGTTCATATCCTTCCTTTCGGCTCAGGGCATCGGCTACCACGTTCGCCTTACCCGGTGATAATGGATTTCACAGTCGTAATCCTTTATCAACTCCAACCACCTCCTTTGTCTCATATTTAGGTCCTTCTGCTCAAAGAAATATTTCAGACTTTTGTGGTCGGTAAATATGGCGCACTTAGTTCCATACAAATAGTGTCTCCAGATCTTCAATGCGAACACTACTGCGGCAAGTTCCAAATCGTGAACCGGGTAATTAACCTCCGTGTCCTTTAGCTGTCTGGATGCGTAAGCTATAACCTTTCCTCTTTGCATCAAAACACAGCCTAGCCCGCAGTAAGAAGCATCGGAGTATACCGTTAGGTCTTTATCTCCCTCCGGCAGGGTTAGCACAGGAGCTTTGGTCAGTCTATCCTTCAATTCCAGAAACGCTTCTTCCTGTTCTTTTCCCCAGTCGAACACCACGTTCTTCCTCGTTAACCTTGTTAGTGGGGAAGCTATCTTCGAGAAATCTTTGATAAACCTTCTATAATAGCCAGCCAATCCCAAGAAACTACGGATTTCGGATGGCGTCTTTGGGGAATTCCATTGCGTAACTGCCTCCACCTTGGCGGGATCAACTATAACTCCCTCGGAATTAATAATGTGCCCTAGAAACTGCACCTCCCGTAGCCAGAAGGCACATTTAGAGAACTTCGCATACAGTTTCTCCTTTCGTAAAGTCTCTAACACCTCCTTAATGTGACTAGCGTGGTCTCCTTCGTTCTTTGAGTATATCAAAATATCGTCAATGAAGACTATCACTGATCGGTCCAACATCGGGCGACACACGCGATTCATTAAGTCTATGAATGCCGCAGGAGCATTGGTTAGCCCGAAAGACATAACAAGGAACTCATAGTGGCCATAGCGTGTTCGGAAGGCCGTCTTTGGGATATCTTGCTCCCTTACCTTCAGTTGATGATATCCGGATCGGAGATCTATTCGGGAGAACCAGCTTGCCCCTTGCAATTGATCAAACAGATCATCTATCCGGGGTAGAGGGTATCGATTCTTCACGGTCAGCTTATTCAACTCCCTGTAATCTATACACATCCTCATGCTGCCATCCTTCTTCTTCACAAACAGCACGGGAGCACCCCATGGAGACATGCTGGGCCTAATGAATCCTTTGTCAAGGAGTTCTTGCAGCTGTGACATGAGCTCCTTCATCTCGGACGGAGCTAGGCGGTAGGGTGCTTTGGCAATGGGTTGGGCTCCTGGCAGTAAGTCAATCTGAAACTCTATCTCTCTATCTGGTGGTACTCCGGGCAGATCCTCCAGGAATACGTCAGGAAAGTCCCGCACCACTGGTACCTCGGACAACTCTTTCGCTTTATCTTTAACATCCTTGACATACGCTAGATAAGCTCCGCACCCTCGCCTCATACATTTCTCCGCCTTGATCATGGAAATGATCCTTGGAACCTTACAATCGTTATCACCGTAGATCGTAACCGAACTACCATCTGGAGCCGTCAATCGGATCATCTTCTGTTGGCATACTATGTTAGCATCATGAGCAGCTAGCCAATCCATTCCTAGTACGACATCAAAACCTCCTAAGGGCATAGCAAACAATCGTGCGGGAAAGTAATGGCCTCCTAGTTTTATGTGACAATCCCCTATCACCCTGACTATTCTAATGGACTTACCATCGGCCGTTTCTACCTCGAAGGCATCATCTATTTCCTTAGTTTGGACATCTAGTGTAGCACAGAAGGATACAGATACTAAACTCTTACTGGCACCACTATCAAATAATATGGAGGCGCAAACATCATTGACAAGGAACGTACCTGACACTACGTCCGGGTCCTTCCTTGCTTCCTTCTTGTTCATGGTGAAAGCCCTTGCCTTGACCTTGGGCTTTCCATCATCCCCCTTGTCATCACCCCTGCTCGTTCCCCAGCTTCCCGGCTTAACTTTCTTGCAATCTCTGCTGTAGTGCCCCGACTCGTGGCAGTTAAAGCACTCGTTTACTTCCGGGCACTCCCTAGCCATGTGACCCGTTTTCCCACACCGGTAGCACCCATGGCTACCCAATCGGCACTCTCCGGGATGCCTCCTCCCACACTTCCCACAGTTCTTAACTTCCTCGACCCCCTTCATAACCATTTGTTTTGCATCCACCCTTACTTTCTTGTTCCCCAGTTGGTGGCCACCACTTCCATATCTCTTCCCACTGTTATTCCAAACCTTCTTCGTCTCACCCACTATCACCGGCCTGCGATGATCGTACAACCTTCCACTGAGGTCCACCGCTGATCTAAAAGTACCAGTTCGGGCAGTGACCATGTCCCTACGAATGTCAAGAGGCAACCCTTGTATGTACCTTTTGATCCTCTTGGATTCCAGAGTCACCAAGTCAGGCACCAGACGTGCCATTTCATTGAATTTGGTAGTGTGCTCCTGGTGAGTCATATTTCCAGCCTCCAAACTCACAAACTCTTGCTCAATCTTGTCAAGCTCTCTTTCCGGGCAGTACTCCTCTATCACCAACCTCTTCATCTCCGGCCACTTCATCCTCTCAATGGTCTCCTCTCCGTGAGACTCAACAATGTTATCCCACCAACACAGTGCTGGATCCAGAAGGGAATGGGAAGCAAACTTCACCTTTTGGTTTTCACGGCACTCACTGATCTTCAGTACGGCCTCCATTTCCCTAATCCAACGCTGAGCAGTGGCAGCGTTACCAGTATCATCAAACGTTGGGGGCTTACACCTCTGAAAATCCTCGTAGCTGCACCCCTTCGCCCTCTCTTCCACCTCAGGGCCATCATGGTTACCCAGACAATCTCCCTCATCGCTCAACTCCTCAGTCTTGACTGCCCCTTTCATATCAACTTTTTCTGAAGCCGTGCTCTTCTTACTGTCGCCCTTAACCTGCTCCACAATTTCCGCAAGCAGAGCGGGCATCACTCCAGACAGGACCTGGTGCACCTCTTGGGCAATAGCTTCCTTTACTGTCTCCTTCAGTTTTGCTTGGTTAGTGGTAGGTCCCTCAGCTTCCATTTCCAACTCAACCTCCTCCTTAACTGGTTTGTCAACCGGCTTCCTGGTTGACCTTGTTGTTGGCTTCACAGTTGCACTTACGGTTTCTTTTGCCTTAGTTGGGGGCCTTCCCCTAGTGCTTCTCCGGGTGACCATGGTTGGAACTTCTTTCTTTGGTGTCATTCTTACTACTTCCTATAAGATTCAGAATGTTAATATGGTCTTTCAAGACAAGTTCAGTTCACGACAAGTTTTGTAAATTTTTAATAACAGTGGCCAGTAGTGATTAACTACTTACAGAACTTCTCGTGCCATAAACTTTTCTATCCTGAACCACACCAACACCAGAACCTACTATACCTAGTCTATGCACGTATAAGTCACATAATTTCAAATAGATGTCACAGATAACTTTACCATACTCTATTTCGGCTCTAACTTAAATAAGAAGGCACTATCCACTAGAATAATACCTATAACATATTTGTTACCTCTGGGCATGGAGCTTCTTGGACTGGCATCCTTGACACTTGGTCCCATTCTCTGTTTAAGTTTAGGTTTATAAAATGGTTTTCCCAAATCCCTTAAACGTTGGCTCTGATACCAACTTGTAAGGCCCACCTTTCTCAGAGGGACCTCACAGTTGGTCATTCACAGCATAACATTGGTTTAAGGCAATCATTTACTCACATATGTATAAATATATATATATATATATATATATATATATATATATATATATATATATATATATATATATATATTGCAGCGAAAAATACAGTAATTTCAATACATTACAAATAAAATATAAACATTGACTTTAATCCTCAAAACTATTTAAGAGTCCTTTGTTTAACTTTTCTTCTTCAGGGATGCTAGTCTTCTAGTGCCAAGAAGCTTCCGTCCCATGCCTCTATTCCATGACTCTAGCTCTTACCTGTCAACTAATATGCATACAAAAGTCAGTTTCGCTGAGTGAATTCTAGGTTTTCTTTGTAAATAACTTTTGTAAAGGTATTAACTTTAGCAGTGGAAAGTAGTTATCATCTATCAAGCATCAATACATACGGGCTATCACTTTATCGATACTTTATCATTACTTTTCATTTCTCGTTATTTATTACTCTTCTTTATCCGTCAATTCTCTGTCACTATCGGTGCCTAGGCTCACCTAGGACTTTACCGACACGCCAATTAAGGACTTACAGTCGTACTCGATCAGGCCATTATTG